>OX421942.2:15538351-16027037 GCA_949128155.2 Xanthia icteritia
GTCATAAAATAATGTAGAGCTAGTTTACGCAGAAAGTATGAAGTTACAGGTACCTACGGGAATCAAGAAAATATTATTGTAAAACTATCTGCACCCCGCGGTTTCACCCGCATAAGTCCCAATCCCATGGGAATTTCGGGATAAAGGTATCTTTGTCCTTTTCCAGGTCATGATCTACCCATGTGCCAAATTTTATCCAAATCCGTTCAGTCGTTTTAGCGTGAAAGCGTAACAAACAAACAAACTCACTTTTACATATTAGTTAGGATGAGATCTAAATTGCATTCTTGAACAGGATTGCCATAAAACGTGGCAGCCTTTTGAGCACTTTTCCTGTTGACAGCATCATGGGGGGATTTTTTGATTTCCTATGATTATTTCCCCTCCTTATTTATATACTTGTACATATTATTATTATTTTAAGTCTGTAAATTTTTAAACGATGTAAATATTATAGATCGAAATGTCACCAACGAATTAGATTTCGCAACACTTAAATCGCCCATTTAAGTTCTTTACCTTTACCCTTAGATTGACATCCGTCGAGGCTAATTTCCATAACCCGTAGGTTTAAAAAATCTGGGTTTCTGTGCTCTCGAGTAAAACTTCAGTCTTTATTTATTAGAACAATATTACCTTTCAAGTACATGAACTTATTTCTTGACATTCATCATTTACTTTCGTCTTGTCACGACATTTAAGGCATTAGAGCCGTGGGTGATACCTGTACCTACATACACTTGTTATACTAATTTCCATCTTTTTAAATTAAAAGGACCAATTACTAATGATGAAATGAAAGGGATACTTCATAATTCCACGATAAATATATAATAGAAATTCCCATTCAATCAAATCTGCGGATTGACCTGCGAACAATGCAGCCATTCAACTAGAGTAGTGATATATTATAGCTCTAAATATTACTTAGCAGTAGGCTTAACTCCGTGCCAAAAGGACCAATCTATTCAAAATATGATGTTAATTCCCCTAACGATGGCCCTAATCTCTTACGAAATCTATAAATCTGAACTAAATTGCATCGAGTATTCATTTGAATGTATTATCTATTCGTATTGGACTGTTTCCAACAAAGCCGCTCTCAGGACCAGAAAGCCTTATTTAGTGGTTACGTATTCAAGGTTTTGTTCACGTGGCCTCTTAGTTTTGGGTAAAAAGACAGCTTTCGTGTGGTTATAAAAATGTTTTTTGTAACTGCAGTTTCTTTCAGTTTTAGCCGTTTGTTTTTCTTGTAATTGCTGCAGGCTTAAGTGTTTTTAGCTGTAGGTACTTATCTTAACGCATTATATACATAATATGACCACAGACATATCGAAATGCAAAATAAGAATCAGAATAAAGTACATTTTGCTCACTATAGACATCCAGAAACATCCTATTTTTAATGATTTTTGTTGTGTATTATGGATAAGTTTTACCTTAAACAAACGTACGAAGTATAACACTTAAAAAATAGTACCATTTACATTTGTAATTAAAATTAAAACAGTTCCTCTGCAATAGTCATAAGAATTAAAAGACGCGAGAGCTTCAAATTACAACAGAGAAATTTTCTTGTTCGCTCACATTAAAATTCTTTCCACATGAGACTGTGCTGTAAAATGGCACCTAAATTCCTTAATGTTTTACAGGAATTCTGAAAATAATTAAAAGAGTTATGAAGGCCATTAATCGCTGTAATAATACCAGTCATACGTGAGCCAAAATTAATTACTTTACAACGTTCAGAAATATTTTCTGTTTGAGTATTAAAGTTGGTCCTTCGGTCTTGTTTAGTCGTGAACTTGTTTCTATTATATTGGTCTTGGGACCTTGGGGCCTTGGGGCGCGTAAAATAACTTAATTATATTTTTCATTTTTACATAATATCATATTTTTAGTTGTAGGTACCTAATGAGGCTTGCATTATCCTTTCGCTACTTAATCAAAGTTTCGTTGGCACTATCTGCATGATTATACAATTATACAATTTAAAGGTTAGTTATCTTAACTAAATGTATGCTTAGAATTCTGATTACATGCACATTCAACCCGTAACTTACTTTTAAACAGTTGTTAGTAGTTTTAATTAAAGACTTGTTCAGACTACCCTGGCAGCTAGATAAGCACCTTTGGACGTTTAGTCACGTTTCTTTAAGTCACCAACTTAGGATTTAAGCACCTGTTTGATGTGTCTTTAGTAAGTAAGAGCATTAATTTGTCAAAGAAACAAATTTATATTATGTAGGTATATTAAGTGATTCGTCTTCTTGATAATCCATTGCTTGAGTGGTAGATATCTGCATAAGTGGAGTGTAAACTTTAATAATAGGTTTAGTCAATGTGGTTTGTTTGGTTTAGGTAGATAATTATTTGACAGCATTGATGCTTAAGCGAAATATAATTGAATCAATAGTAGGCTTATTGAAACAATCTCAAAATAAACATTGCTAACCACTGAACCCTAAACGATGAATTGGTTAAAAAATTTATAAAAAATACATTTAAAAAAAACTTGAAAAAAGTTGGTAACCAAAGAATTGACTTGACGAAAGCCTACATCTTTAATTTTCCCGAAATGCTCATCATAAGTTTGTAGAGCTTCAAAACAAAACAAGAAAAAAACCTTGAGCTGTATTAAATTAATACGGATATTAGGAAACTTTTGAGAATGTTTACTTACCGTGTTTTGTTTTGTCAGACAGTACCCTAATTACGTAATACACGATCAATCGGAATTTGAATCGTTTTGAATCAAATTGAAAATCCATTGCTTCATAAGTTCGAAAAAAAATCTGCTCAACAACGTAAATAATGCAATGAATGTTGTTGAACTGTCAAAATTAAATAAATTTGTCGTAATCGTTTACGAAAATGTGTTGCATAATTACATAGCAGGTGTTTGTGTTCCATCTACTTGGTAATTGAAACGTAGAGATGTCACAGATATTATCGATCTAAAGGTTCATACACACACGTCGGTCACGTCAACGTCAAGTCGCCGATCAGTCATATCAATTTCAGGGACGTGTGTGAACAAATAGTAAGTCGGTCAGTCATAGGAACGCCTCGGTTGCAAATTGTCTTGGTCGCAATGCCATGTTTCGTTCGTAGCAAAACAAGTTTTGACTTGCCGGTGACGCGACGTCGACTGAGATACGCCGGTAGTGATGTAACGGATGTGTGTAGCCAACGTCCTACAACGTCTACGTAACTATATTTTTTGACGTGACTGATCGGTGACTTGACGTTGACGTGACTGATCGGTGACTGAAGTTGACGTGACTGATCGGTGACTTGACGTTGACGTGACTGAAGTGTGTGCATAAACCTTTAGAGACAACATATGGTATCTTTATAATACCTATACGTGCGTTCACTAGCCCTCTAGTGAGTCCCTGCTCGTGGCTATATAATTACAGCCGGACGAATCTACTACTACGGCTATGCTTCCCGCGGTCGGTTCGGATCGCGTTATATATTGAGTCCCCACCGTGCCTCGGAAAGCACGAATTCGTTGGTCCCGGCTGTAATTAGTAGATCTTTCTCAGTCGTTACGGGTAGTAAGAAGCCCAAAAGTCTGATAACCAGTCTTATGAAGGGGTATCGTGTTACCCAGTAACTGGATTGTAGAAGCTGCATCCGGTTAGACTGGAAACCGACCCCAACATACCTAGGAATAGGTTAGGTGGACTGATTTCACGTGCGTTCGCTATAAATTAAGTATGTAACAGTTATCCATTGTATTTTTCCCAGAATCAGACTTAGTCTGACTTAAGTATACGTATACAGGGTGGCATGTGCTACCTACACATACCTACTCGTAAAGACATCGCATCTCAAATCAAGTCTCTATGCAAATTCCAAATTTATTACAATACTCCCAGATCTTCCTGACGAAATTATATAAAACTAGTTGCGCCCCGTGGTTTCACCCGCATAAGTCTCGATCCCGTGGGAAAATCGGGATAAAAGTTAATATGAAAAATAATGGTAATTCAATATCTATATAATAATAATAATAATAGCCTTTATTAACAATCTTACAAATTACATTACAGTTACAGGAATGTTTAGATTATTATTACTTACTAGTTGCGCCTCGCGGTTTAACCGCATAAGTCTCGGTCCCGTGAGAATATCGGGCAAAAAGTATCAGTTCAGTCGTTCTAGCGTGAAAGCGCAATAAACAAACAAACTCACTTTAGCATTTATAATATTAGTTAGGATTATATAAAAACTAGCGTTCCTGCTTTGCACGGGTTTTACAACTTGACAAAACATCGAGATTTCTTAGATAAAGGTAACTTTAATATTTACATATTATTAAACCTCATCAAAATAACCTCATCAAAATCTGTTGCGTAATTTAGAAGAACAATGCGGACATGCAGACAAACGCGAAAAGCGACTTTGTTTTATAATATGTATAGATTACAAGTTGACCAGCAACTTGTGTGCAGCGGGTAGCTAAAGACGATTCTCTGTTTTTCATTCATTTCCCAATTATTATTTTTTTGAGTGTGTAAATAACCCCGTTCCCGATAATAAGTCCCGTTCTGGGCCGAGTGGAAGGGCGTGTCAGACTCTTACTGACTAAAACCCACCCGTGTTCCTTTAGTTGCCTGTATGTTGCTAGAGGCCACGGTATCCCTTCCGGACTTTCCCGCGACCCCGGCAGGCATCAACGTGGAAATAGCACTGAAACGTTATTTTCCCTTCTATTATTAGATTCGCCCTCATAACTGGATCACAGTCTTAACCGATAGCTTTAACACAGCTTCGTTTTTATTCCAAATTCAAATTATGGTATTTTTGCTCAAATATCTGTTAGTACGGTTTTTATTTAATTTTATTTATTGCTTTGACAACGTAATGTCTTTCTCATTTTCATTTAAACCTGACTTTGATTCTAGATTTGGTTTTTTTAAATATGTTGGAAGATTATTTCAGACAGTTTATAGGATTAGGATGGTTCAGATCTTTATTTAAAGCTGGATAAAAAATATGTTCTGCTTTTTGTACAGAACATTTAAAACACAAAACCCTCACTCAGATTATCGCATTGACATGAGGGTTTTTTGACCGGCTTAAGGAGTTTCCTCTGAGTCAAGTTTAACCAAGTTATATTTTCTTTTTTTCCCCTCTAGTATAAAGGTTTCAAAATAACATATTTTTCATGCAAAAATATGGGTAACGTGTAACAAGTTGCCAGCACAATTGGCGATGGCACCTCCACTGCGTTTCTTTTTAGTGAATTTACATTTATATTACCTGAGTTTACCTGCCAACGCGCTGCATGTGAAACAAACAGCAACATGCTGCCATTTTCCACTTCTTGCACACTAATCGAAAGCACATTTTACGAAAGAAATATAATATTTAAAATGGAAGACAGCGTTCATTTTATTAATAACTAGCGACTCGCCTTTGCTCCGCACGGTTTTTATGACTTTACAAAAAAAACATCGAGATTTCTATATTATATGTATATTTTTTTATTTATTTATGGCAATCCAATGAGTAGATCACAAACATTCATCAAAAACATTAACAGAGAGCACATCATATTATAACTTATAAACTATAGCGAACTGGTTACTTAAAGGTGTGCACTGCACTTCAATCAATCTGCCTGGCCTTTTCCCAACTAGACTGGAAGCCGACCCCTACCGGCTTCCAGTCTAACCGGATGCAGCTGAACACCAGTATTTTACATGGAGCGACTGCCTATCCGACCTCCACAACCCAGTAACTGGGTAATACGATACCCCCTGGTAAGACTGGTTGACAGACTTTCTGGCTTCTAGCGACCCGTAACGACTGTTAAAGATCCACGAATGACAGCCGGGACCAACTGTTTAACGTGCTTTCTGAGGCACCGAGGAGTCTCAGTATGTAAAAATGGTCACCCAACCACGGAATAACCCCGGGAACCGTAGCTTAACTTGATTGATCAACCCGTGTGCCTGTTATTACTTAGCCGCGAGCTCCTAGTTTACTGTGCACTGTAGTAGTTTACAGTTTACTATTATAAACTTACAGTTTTCCTATTTATAATTAAAGTGATAAAAATAATAATAAGATCTAATAAATCAATAAAAATACAATCAATGCATTCTGTTTAATGTATAATACACATAAACTATAATATAGATAAACATAGACACAAGATATAATAAATACACATAAACTTTTGGAATACATTTTCTGAATGGTGGTGAAAACCGCAACAAAATCCGTTGCGTAGGTTAAAAGAACAAGGCGGGCACAGAAAGACACGATTTAAAATGGAAAACATAAAAATATTTCTCAAACTCCGTAAGTATCGTATGATGCGGGAGCGAAACATAATATTTTGATAAACAATTTCTACGAGATTCATTTACCTGTAAGAAAATACTTTAAAGAATTGGAAATGAGAAAATTTAAATTAAGCCCAGTGAGATAATTTCGTTCACAGTTCTCAAGTTTCTTTAATTTTGGAACAAATGTTTTTAAAACAAAGGCTTTTAAAGGAAAATAAGGTAGAATAATATGCAGGCTCCGTATTCGCCCTCCGGATATGGAAGCCATTCAGGCAGAGCTGTACAAGGGGTACAAAGCGGCGAAGACCGCCCTCCAACTGGAGATCCTGCTGGCTAGGGGACTGGCCCACGAGGAATCGCTGGGGACTCTGGACAGACCCATGGCCCATACAAGATGGTGCGGGAAATATTCCGCCCATGGGCTCCCCCTCCGGCCCCAGCTTGTCGGAGACGTGGTGAGCGCTCTGTTCCCTTCGAGAGGGGGACATACCTCCCTGCCCATGGCTCCGCCTACTGCGGTGCCCGATGCCCGGTGGTCCGCACCACACCGCCGACGACGACGACGAAGTTCCGGAGGTGACCGAGGTAGTGATGAGAGTGGCGGTGCGTAGGCTGAGTGCCAAAAATATCACCCCAGGACCCAACGGCTTACCTGGGAAAGGGGGCTCCTAAGCGCATGCTTAGAAAGGGGCCGGTTCCCACTTGATTGGAAGACGGGGAAACTGGTTCTCATTAAGAAGTCGGGGCGCCCTGCAGACTCTCCGTCTGCATACCGGCCCATCGTGCTGCTTGACAAGGTGGGCCTCGTTGGGCGGCTGGTGCGGGTTGGGCTGGATTTGGCGGAGAGCTGGTTTGGTTTCCGCAGGGGGCGCTATACGGTGGAAGCCATCATGCGCGTGCGGGTCCTCACGACGGGGGATGCTGTGGCCCGAGGTGGGGTCATCTTGGCGGTGTCTCTAGATATTGATAATGCCTTCAATACCCTGCCCTGAAGTTGCATTAGGGAGGCACTCCGGTATCACCGGATGCAGACCTACCTCTGCCGTGTGTCGTCTACTCCGGTCACCAGAAAGAATGGAACCGGCAAGAAATGGTGTGCGATGTCCCACAGGGACAGTCCTGGTACCGCATCTGTGGGACATCGGATACGACTGGGTGCTGCGCGCCGACCTCCCTAGCAGCGTCGTTTGTTACGCTGACGACACGTTGGTCCTGGTTCCCAAATGACGGTAGGAGGAGTTCACATCGGCGTCGAGTCAACGATGAAGTAATTGGGAATCGTCTCGACAGCTGGTGGAACTTCGTGGAGCATTCCCGACGTTTAGTTCCCAGCCTGGAGCGGCCTTGAAGCGGCTCCTGCCCAATCTAGGAGGTCCAAACGTCTCCTGCCTAATCTAGGAGGTCCAAACGTCTCCTGCCGGAGTCTCTACATGGGGGTTGTGTGGTCCATGGCCCTTTACGGGGCATCGGTGTGGGCACGTTCGTTGAGGCGGCGGCCAGCCTGCCGGTTGAACGCGTACCAGAGGGTTATGGCCATCCGGCTGGTCCGGGGATACCGCACGATCTCCGGTCGAGCCTCCTTGCCGGATTGCCGCCATGGGATCTGGAGGCAAAAGTCCTCGCGCACATTTGGGAGTGGTGCTAGGAGGCGAAACGCCGGGCCATAACACTGCCGCGAGAAATCACGGCACAGTGGACAGAGCTCCAGTGGGATCTCATGGCGTCAAGGAGAGTGCGATTATTGCAACCCAGTGCTGGGCACGCCACGATTGCGGCAATAAGTCCCCTTTTTGAGGAGTGGCTAGAGTGGCACCACTACGGCGTCCTCACCTTCCGCCTGACGCAGGTCCTCACCGGACACGGTTGTTTCAGGAGGTTCCTGTTCTAGATAAGGCGGGAGGAAACGCCCGGGTGTCATCATTGTGTGGATCGCCCGGAGGGCACGATGGAGGATATGGTTGAGGTTTGCCCGGCTTGGGAGCATCGCCGTGTCCTCGTGGAGGTGATCTATGGCGGTGATCTGGTCCGGTCCGGATCCGGCCCTGGTCCAGGCCATGGTATGGAGTGAGAGAGCATGGGTGGCCGCCTTCTGCGAAGAAGTAATGCTCGCGAAGGAGGAGGCGGAACGCGTGAGGGAAAGGCAAATTTCGCGCCCCTCGCGCCCCTAGCCACCGCAGGAGACGCCCTGGGCGTCGGCAATTGCAGGTCGATTCCCGGCCACTGTAGGCGCGGGCTTGCGGATGGTGAGCAATGGGTAGCTCGACGTCCGATAAGGACCAGGCCCGGGTCGAAAGCGCTTTGTGTTCCACGCGCGCCTCAAAGAAATGTCAGTATAACTGACGGGGTCCGCTAGGACCGATACCTGCCGGGGTCACGGGAAAGTCCGAAAGGGATACAATGGCCCCTGGTAACGTACAAGCAACTGAAGGAACACGGTTGGGTTTAAGTCAGTAAGAGTCTGACACGCCCTCCCGCTCCGTCAGAGCGGAAGAAGTTTTTTGACAATTTCCGACACAAAAAAAAAAGGTAGAATAATATTAATAATATAGAATAATAATATTGTTTAAAATCCATAACTTTCTACAGTTTTTGAGAAAGTCAAATTCAATTTCTCGATTTATTTGATCTTTTATTGCTAGTCAAAATTCCGAGAACCATCAGAGCTCACTGAATTCTAAGTAAAATATTTAATGTTCACTTTGAAGTATTACTTTCTTATGTAAATAAAGAATTACAGAAACGTTGAACCTACAGGGAATTATTATTATTACGTATCAAATACCAATAAATTTTATTTGTGATATCATTTTTACGTACATCGAAGAATACGATACAACGGTCGGTGTCTTCAGTCACCTGTCTTCACGGTGGTATGTGATTGTGAAACTGTGAATACTTTATACGAGAAGGTAGCTAAGTAAGTCTTACTAAGTATACATTAGGTCGTAGAAGTACCGCTGCTCAGGTACTTCAATTCTAATGCTTTTTGTACAAGATAGAGACATTTCAGTCCGGTACCTGCAGGGTTCACAGACACTCGTGCATAATTCAATCCCTCCCTCATAACTTTCCAAACAATTGAGAACATCGGATCTTACACAATACTGGAAAAATACGTTTCATCTTCAGCGCACAAAATAATAATTATTTTATTTGCTTCTTTTTATTCAGTTAGCCGTATACAAAGTTACCGGAGTTATTTTTTTGTTGCGAACAAAGACTTTTACCTTTTTCAAACGTGATTTATGTCAAAATGTTCATTCGTTATTCTATGGAAATGGGAAATGAAGTTAAACTGTTGTGATGCAGGGGAGCGGGTGATGTTCGGAGAGGCTTTACAAAAAGGGGGGAAATTATGAGGGAACTCCGATGGCGGTAAAAATAACAACGTTACGGGTATATTTGTATTGTTTAATTTTTATCCGAATGCCGATTTGCGGAGTTGTTTGCGGTCTGTTTCTGTTAATGGATTCTATTGAATCCAGCTCAAAGAGTGGAGTTCTAGTCGGAAATGTTTTGTGTGGAGTTTTCAATCATTCCTATCAAAATGCGCGGGTACTATTTCTGAAATAAAAACAAACCATACACATAGCATAATCCCACATTTCATTCAAACAGCTACAAGCCAATAAAATGGCTGCCTTACCACATTATGTTACAAACATTCTATACAGTTCTTTTCGGCAGTTCGCCTTTCACCAAGCCCCAGATATCTGTCAGTGCCCACCCTCAGTAAAAGGCGAGTTTGTGTCAGTAATTGAAAAGGGATCGCTGGCCAGTCTTTTCTCCGCTGTCAGATTGACGTTTAGCTGCCAAATTGACGGTTGCCGGACTCATTTATCTTGATAAAGTTACTGACTGAATATGTGCCTACATTTAGGTGTATCTATTTTTATGTAGGTACCTATGAGTGTTCATACCTATAACATTATGTTCAATATTATTAGAATAATTACATCCTGTTTATAAAAAGCTAATCTTCCTTTTAAAATTATCTCAGACCCTGTCAAGCCTTATGTAAACTGATATTGGTTGAACGAAATAACAAACGCCAATCAAGTCACTCGACATTATTAAACTTGACAACAAACAAATAAACTTCGGTAGACTTTCGGAAAACGGTATTCAGCCTTTTCGGATACAAAAAACAAGCAAATATTTTTGCACGCGTTCGGCTAACAGGAACTGGTTCCACTTTCTTTTTTTTATCCTGTCAATCAGGCAGACAGACGGACAATTAAATAAGCTGAATACAGGCTTTAAAAAAAAAAACAACAGTTTTGGTTAATAATAAAATGTCACAGAATCGCCTTCAGTAGATTATGTTGCTGTTATCGTATCGTTTTAATATGGAAAGAAAGAAAGAAAGAAAAATAGGTTTATTTGTCACAGAGACACGTGCATACAAATAACAAAAATATAAACAACAGAAATATTCGGCAGCTGCACGTCATGACTGTGACAAGAAGGCTTCCACTCAGCATAATTCTGTGCTATGAGGGAACCACAGCACAGCGCTGATTTTCAGTGGTCACCCGAAAAATACGTACGGACATCAAGTCAGTACCTAACTAAATATGAATGACATAAGAAAAATTCCAGTGTGTAAATATTGATTCAATCAGTGTTCTGTCTCGCTCCCACCCTCAGCGTCGCGTCGCCTGCGCGCGCGCTTTTTATTTAAAAAGTACAGCAGTTGCAGTAAAAAAAGGGTAGTTTTTAATATTTTCAGAGCCCAAAAAGCAGTGTGATCATATTTGGAGCTGTAGATATTTGTAATATCAGCCTGCCATGGCCAAAAATCATCATTTTATACATAGAGAGCACGAACATTAATTACCACTTACTATACAGTATGTGGGCCTTTCAGTAATTCCAGATTTCCTTTTTTTGGACCCAGAACTTAGTGCTTATCATCATCGATTGTCTTCGAGTTCGTTCATCTCTAAGTTTGTTTCGGTCTTTCTTCTCAGAGTAGTCGGGTAGGAAACACCAACCTCCTCTAGTTTTAAAACATAATTAATTATTGTAGGGTTTTTTTGAACCAATTTACATTAAATAACTTATTTTATTAACTTATTATTTTTTTAAATAACTTATCATCATCAAAGACTGAAATAAAAATTATTATAGATACTTATCCAAAATCTAACTTACTAAATTGACATGCTTATCTTCAAACCCAGATATATATGAGCCGTGTCGTATTGCAAGGAAAATGGAAAAAAAAAAATTAAGAGTTTTTTTTTTTACTACCTACTTTCTTTTGTTTATCGTGCTTACGGCCAAAAGCCTGTGTAAAAGAGTGACACGCTAACGCAATTTTAGTTTTAAGAAATTCCTTAGATTTTGACTCAAAATTCACACAACAATGCAGATCTTTAGTGAAGAGCAAGATTTCGTGAATTGGATGATTTCCACCAGAAGCGCATTTGGTTATGACGGCTTTTGGCCCAGTTCAGCGAATTCTACTTAAGCTGTTTTCTTTAGCTACTGTGGAAATTAATTTGTACAATTTCACTGTATTTTGCTCCTGCAAATGGCAGTTTAAGTAAAGAATATTTTAATTTCCATGAAAATGAAAAGGTTGAATAAACTTTTGGAAAAATAAAGCTCAGCGTAGCATAGAAGCGAGATTTTTTAATTGAAATAAGGTTTTGCTCATTGAGACGGTACAGGTTAATAATAAAAAATAGGTTGAAGCCCGCAACATCTTATTAAATCAGATGAAATAGAGGTCAAACCTATAAACACCTGGACTTATAATAATCATCTACTTTTTGCCAGTGGCTTTGCCCGCGTAAATGTCGGGAAATAATTATCTCACGGGAAAATACTATTGGGAAAAAAGTATGCTAATGTGTTAACCCAGGTTATACACGACCTGAGTGCCAAATTTCATCTAAATCGATTCAGCCGTTTTTGCGGGATTGAGTAACAAACATCCAAACATTCACATTTAATATTACAAGCCATGCCCCGCGATTTCACTCGCATAAGTCTTGATTCCGTGGGAATATCGGAATAAAAACTATCCTTTGTCCTATTCTAGGTCATGGTCTACCCGTGTTCCAAATTTCATCCAAATCCGTTCAGTAGTTTTAAAGTGAAAGCGTAACAAACGAACAAACTCACTTTCGCATTTATAATATAATACATAAATATATAACATAATATTGAACGCTAGGCTGAACGGATTTGGATGAAATTTGGCACATGGGTAGGTAGACCATGACCTGAAATAGGATGGGTCTACCCTTGATGGCAGAACTTTTTATGTCATAATATTATTTTGCATAATAAAGGATAGCATAAACTTCATTTCGCAGAAAATTGTTTGGCATACACACATTTATTATACATTCAAAACTCATAATTTTTTAAGTCAAAATCATCTTTAGGCATACATTTTATATTCATAATAATTAAAAAGCAGAACCATCATATCGCAGAAAGTTCACACATACATTATTTTAATTTAATTTGAGATTAAAAATGCAATTTTATAGAAATGGCAATATGCCTATAAAATTATTCCAAATAAAATTCTGCCACCTTAAAAGTATGCCATTGTAAATTCGGACATATTATATTAAATAATTTTTATGCCTTTAAAATATTCGTTTGGAGAAGATTATGCAAAATGTGTTATGCCAAATAAATTTCGGAGCGTCGAATTCTGCCAGATAGAGGGAACCCGAATAAGACATAGGATACTTCATATATGTATATATATAGTTGGGATTATTAGTAGAATATAAGTCTGAAATCGCCTATCCGCCTTGAGCAAGCGTGGTGAATAATGCTCATGCCTTCTCTATATGAGAAGAGGCATTTACCCTGCAGTGCGACAATAATAAGCAGGTATTATTTAAAGGACAAATGTGAGCCAATCCTTTGTAAAAAGCACAAATAACGTAAATTAAAAAGCAAAGCAATGTAAAAGTCAAAATATTTAGATAACCTGTAACTGGCATAATGAACGACACAAAAATATGATTCATGAATAAAAAAGTCACATCAATGCAAATTGGTTTAATTAATTTCAGTCTGCCTAATCCTATTAAAGCTTCACAATTCGTCAAGGCAGGTAAACAAAAATTCATTTCAGAATATAATATGAAAACGGTTATTTTTGAGTAATTAGTTTTAACGAGCGCAGCGTACGGGAAACGGTAAAATACCCAAGCGTTTTCCAAATTATACTTTGGTTTTAATATGACTTTGATTAGCTGGGACTAAGGAATTTCGCAACGTAAATTTTATTTAGATGAGATTGTGGGTTGTAAAAGAGTGGGTGTGTTTTATACAAGCGTGATAATCAATATTTAGCAGCTAATGGAGGGTTTATTTTGAAGCCAGCGTTGCCATTTTTTAGAACACCCACGTCTTCATTGTTTTAATTTGTACCGGTTATCTCAGAAATAACAATTTATTTTTTAACTAAAAACGTATAAACTCAATTTAAGTTGCTATTCAGAGTTCTTTATTATGTGTAACATTGTTGAAAATCGAATTCATGGCAATCGAGTAGGTACTTCATGGTTAAAAATTCCCCAATAAATAAGTAAATCTAATATTGACTTGTTTTTCATCGTCTAAGAACAGTAGATTTGACGTCAGTGGCAACAAGACTAGTAGGTTTTTAAGCTGGCCTCTTATTCGTTTCATACTCGTACTACATCAGCTGAGGTCAAAGTGTTATCACCGATTGCACCTTCCTACACACACACCCAGCTAAGTAAACCAAATAGAGCACATTTTTGTTCCGAAATTTTACCTATCTGCGTCCGTGTTTGGCAGTCTAATGGATACTACATTTATGAACATAGTTCCTAACTTCGGAAGATGAACTTCCTAAAACCTGATATTCCAAGCGAATGCTACTTCAAAGCACGCTTTTAGCGTCCAGCGACCCGATATTGCAGAATGTTTGGGATTCTTCCGACTTAATAATGCTCAAGGTGGTTCTAGTTTTAATATGGAGGCTTGTTTTATCAAGTGCTTAAATTCAATAGATTATAATACTAGGAATTATAAAGTTTGTAATTTAATAAAGCTCTCAGACCTGATAGTGACCAGACGGAAAATATTAGCCTTCTGATCAATATAATTCTGAAGATTGTTTTTGCCAAAATGGCCTCCAGATATTGTTAAAATATTTAAACAATAAGGAATCCATCCATCCTGTTATTTTATTATTTGTTGTTGACCCACGTGGAAGCTCAGAACAAATCTCAGAATAGTTTCCAACATAGCTGCGAAGACAATGATCCAAGTGTTTCTCCATATTGATACAAAACAATAAGACGTATTCACATTATTGTGTTTTGTCTTGACGTCTTCTGTTGCAGTGTTAATCAATCTAACTCTTTGTTGGCGACGACAATAAGAATTGATTAGAAATTAAGTTTGATTAAACAAATAAAAACCATTTTTTTATAGTACGTAAATAAGAATGATTGTTGCATAAGCATAGGGTTGGTTTTAATCTCCCATAGTTTGTAAGTCTGATTGATACCTATGCCTTTTATCAAAATCGTTAGTTATAAGTTATCATAAACCTATTAATAAAGAACGTAGTTAGCACCCTAACACATCCCAAAGGTAATCACACACATACCTACACATGACATGGTATCACCCACGAACAAACAGTAACTTGTCGAAAGAAACTACGCAAATAGCATCATTTACGAACAAGTCGCAACTTGTCGTAAAATAAACCAAGCAGATGGCATAATTCACGAACAAGTCTCAACTTGTCGAAAGAATCTAGGCAAAAATGGTATCATTCAGAGAGCAGGTTACAACCTGTCGAGAATCAAGCTCATACTTGACCGAAATATCCAAGTCTTACTTACCTATCATTGGATGAAAACTGTAAAACATTTATTTTAGTCTCAGGACCACCCGCTACTTGTACCATAGTGAAATAGTACTTAAGCAATCCCAAAATGTAAACAGTTTAGTTTTCTAGTGCGCGACTCAATATATCTCAATAGTATTAATCAAAGTGGTGTTTTCATTGCAAATCCCTTACAAGAATTGGTCCTTCTGCAGCCGGATTTGAAGAACTGAAGCCTGAGTCTGAAGATACGTGAAGAATACATAAGCTACGTGAATATACATCGATATTTCAAGCAGTGTTTACGAGAAGCTTATGTATTTCATGAAGACTACATAAGTTACGAGAAGAATATCTCTACGAGCCGCACACTAACTACTCATCACTTGAAGCCCTACGTGTGCCTGAAGAATATTGCTGGGAATAGGCGACTTGGAAGATCGCTTATTCAAACTCAAACTCAAACTCAAACTCAAAGCATTTATTTCAAATAAACCAATTACAGGCACTTTTGAATAGTCAAGGGGTCGGTCAGTCAGAAATATGAAGCTAGTCGCCCATTCCAAAGCGTAGTAGGTACCTATGGAGAAGAACGGGCAAGAAACTCCACGGACACTCTTTTAAATAAAATAAGATGGTTACATAATATTGGTTACATCATTCAAGTTGAAGTTATACATGTGAGAACGATGCAAAACATTAAAAGCGTCCGTTAGAAATAAAAATATAAATTAAATTAAAATCGCCGTGGCAGCTAAGAGATGACCAGTCCCTACTGACGGCGCCCGTTCACGAACATGACGCATGGATTAGCACCATTCAGCTCAACCATCTTGAAGGGAGCTAAATGATCCAACACACGCGCCACCGCCAGCGAGACATTAGAGTGAGCATGACATACTCTCAGCCGCCAGGGCACATTCAAGTCAATGAAAGACATACTCAGTACCTAAATGGTAGCTTTATAGTCGGTACATGGTGCCCACACGTGTGCCATGCAATTATACAATGCTCATGCAATTCTCGAAGCTAGGCCCTCTACGGAAGGCCTGTTGGTGAGCACACGACCTGCTGAGTGAAGAATATTGCTGGGAGGGTCGACTAGAAGCCAAGCCGCGCCCTCTTGAAGCCCGGTATCACTTGAAGCCCTACGTGTGCCTGAAGAATATTGCTGGGAATAGGCGACTTGGAAGATCGCTTATTCTCGAAGCTAGGCCCTCTACGGAAGGCCTGTTGGTGAGCACACGACCTGCTGAGTGAAGAATATTGCTGGGAGGGTCGACTAGAAGCCAAGCCGCGCCCTCTTGAAGCCCGGTATCACTTGAAGCCCTACGTGTGCCTGAAGAATATTGCTGGGAATAGGCGACTTGGAAGATCGCTTATTCTCGAAGCTAGGCCCTCTACGGAAGACCTGTTGGTGGGCACACGACCTGCTGAGTGAAGAATTGCTGAGAGGGTCGACTACAAGCCAAGCCGCGCCCTCTTGAAGCCCGGTGTCACTCGAAGCCCTGCGTGCTCCAGTGTTACGTTAACGTGTATAGTGAGTACATAAGGAACATTGGACGTTGTTTAGTGAGTACACAAGGAACGTTTAACGTGTATAGTGAGTACATAAGGAACATTGAACGTTGTTTAGTGAGTACACAAGGAACGTTTAACGTGTATAGTGAGTACATAAGGAACATTGGACGTTGTTTAGTGAGTACACAAGGAACATTTAACGTGTATAGTGAATACATAAGGAACATTGAACGTTGTTAAGTGAAGTATTATCTGTGTGTGTCAAAGGGTGTGTACGCTTACACCTCGACGCACCCTCTGCTGAAGGATTGTAACATAAACGCTGGTAAGTCACTGAACAATATTGACTATAAGTGCTGTGAAAGTGAATAAATAATGATGACGCGAAGCCGTAAAGGAGATAGCACACGCTCGACCACGGAAGAAGAAACCACGGAGACGTCCGCTACCACCTCCGAGGAGGTGACGGATAGCAGCGCGCGTACTGAAGACACAACCGTGGTCGAGGAAGCGGATGCTACCTTGGTAGAAAAGAAAAAGAAGAAGGCAAAGTCAACTTCGAATAAAGCAAACAATAAGAAGAAAGAACTAGAAGCCAGATTGGAATTAGAGAAATTACAATTAGAAGAGATTAAGATAAAAGCCAAGCTAGCAAGTACCAAGTTGGAATTAACACGCGCCAACGAAGATGATACTGACTTGAGTGACGATGAAGAGGATGCTGCAACCAAAGACGCTGCTGAAAAGGCCACTGAAGCTTGGGTATCAAAGTCAAAGGAAGCAGAGCGCGTCGAAGTAGAGACCAGTAAGGTAACGACGCACACTGCAGAAACAATGCCATCTACAACCAATCAGCTGGCTGAAGCAATATTGGAAGCAGTCAAGTCCGCCACAGACAGCAAGGCAACAGCAATTATGCAACGTGCGCCGAAGTATGTCAGCGAGTTACATCAGTTTGACGGCGATGCAAGAGACTGGATGGCCTTTAAAGCAACATACAAAGACTCACAGACTCTCTTCAGTGGTATCGAAAATATGGGAAGATTAAGAAGAGCAATCAAAGGAAAAGCCAAGGAAGCAGTGAAGTCCCTCCTCTATACACAAGTGGATCCAGAAGAAGTAATAACCGCATTAGAACGTCGATACGGCAGACCCACTTACCTAATAAGAAGCGAGATAGAAAACATAGAGAAGCTACCTCCTATGTCTGAAGATGCAAGAGAGTTGGTGCGATACGCTGGAGCCGTGGCCAATACAGTCAGCGTTGTGAAACAAATGAAGAAACAAAGTTATCTACACTCAAGTGATATATCGAATCGAATAATTGAGAAGATGTGTATCCTGGTGCGATTTAGGTGGTATGACTACAGAGCATCCAAAGAAGAAGATGATGAACCAATCCTCATCAGCCTTATGAACTTCTTCAACCAGATGGTGGATAAGTTCGAGATGCACGAGTTCATGGGGACCAAGGTGAAGAAAGAAATAATGAGAAGCCGCATGCGATCTTCAGGTTCCCGCGGCGCGATGAAGATGAACTTTCATCGAGCGAAGAGGATTCAGATGAAGAGCAAGCCGAATTACAAACAGCAACAGTTTGTTCATGCAAGGACAACACAAAGATGCCAGAGAAAACTGTTTGTCCTGAATGTGCAGGGGAACATGCACTGTTGAAGTGCAAAAAGTTCATTGACTCTTCCATAGATGAAAGATGGGAACAAGCCAAGCGAGCCTTCATATGTTTCAAATGTTTACTAGGACGACACAGAAGATTCAGTTGCAAAGCAAAGCCATGTGGAAAATGCAAGAGAGGTCATCATGTGATGTTACACCAAGAAGAAAGAACGAAGTCAACCATGCAAGAAACCCAAGCTGTAGCCTCGACAGTGAACGCAACACGGACAATATCGAGAGCTTACTTGAAAATCGTGCCAGTAGAATTATGGGGACCAGATGGCAAAGCCGAAGTCTACGCCCTCATGGACGAAGGATCAACAGTGACCCTAATAGAAGATGACATCGTGAACATGATTGGAGCCCAAGGTCCCGAGGAAGACCTAAGAATTGAGGGCGTAGGAGGTCATCGAATGGATCAGAAGTCAAAGAAGATCGACATTAAGATCAGAGGAAAGTTCGAGCGAAACTTAGAAAAGATGTCAGGATATACCGTGAACCTATCCCCCCAAGAAGTCAGCAACAAGGATCTGGAAGATTGCCAACACCTAGAAGAGATAGCTGAGCAACTGAAATACCCTAATGCTCGTCCTACTGTACTCATCGGGCAGGACAATTGGCATCTCATCGTGTCTCAAGAAGTGAAAACTGGCGACCGAAGCAAACCAGTAGCCTCTAGAACCCAATTGGGATGGGTCTTACACGGAACCAAATCAAGCAACAATACTCCGGTACGAATAGTGAATCATCTTGTGACGCAGCCTAAAGGAAAAGATGATTACCTCGAGAAGATGATCAGAGACCACTTCGACATCGAAGCCCTTGGAGTTGCCGCAAAGAGACCATCCAGCGACATCGACCAGCGGGCTCTCGACGTCCTGCATTCCACGTCGAAAAGATTACCTGACGGAAGATTCAGCACAGGCTTGATCTGGAAGACGGATGATGAAAGTCTACCTGAAAGCAAAGCAGCTGCAGCACGACGACTAAGGGGAATGGAGAAGAAGTTCTCAAAGGACGAAGAATTTGAACAAAAATATGTAGAACAAATCGAAAACCTGATCAACAGCGATTATGCAGAGGAAGTAACAGACGAACCCACTTCCTCAAGAACATGGTACCTGCCCCACTTCGCTGTTGTCCACCCCCAGAAGAAGAAGATGAGACTAGTCTTCGACGCCGCAGCTAAATCAAATGGAAAATCGCTGAACGACGCATTGATAGCTGGACCCGATTTGCTACAATCACTGTTCGGTGTTCTGCTCCGCTTCCGCCAAGAAGCAATAGCCGTCGTTGCAGACATCAAAGAAATGTTCCTGAGGATTAAAATCAACGAAGAAGACAGGGATAGCCTCCGATTTCTCTGGAAGAACAAGGAATACAGAATGACTTCCTTAATATTCGGAGCCGCCTGTTCGCCATGTACCGCCATATACGTAAAGAACAGAAATGCAGAAGACTTCGTCGATCAGTGTCCAGAAGCCGTTAGAGCAATAAACCGGAATCATTACATGGATGACTATATTGCAAGTTTCTCTGATGTGACAACAGCTACCAAAGTGTCAAGAGATGTGAACGAGATCCACAAGAAAGGAGGTTTCTTCCTGAGAGGCTGGGCGAGCAACGACCCATCAACGATCGAAGAGTTCACCGACACAGGATGCAAGACAAACTCCATCGTACTAGGAGAACCAAAGGATCAAGTCGAGAAAACCCTGGGACTCAATTGGAACGTCCATGAAGACAGCCTTCATTTCACTTTGAGTCTGCGCAACACTCCCGACGAAGCCAAAGAAGGAAGACGCGCACCAACAAAGAGAGAAGCAACAAGTGCAGTGATGTCGGTCTTCGACCCCTTAGGATTGGCATCACCCATAACCATACAGGGAAAAGTAATGCTTCAGAACTTGTGGAGGTCCGGCCTAGAATGGGACGAAAGATTGCCTCCACCCAGAGAAGAAGAATGGAAAAAATGGCTTGAAGATCTAAGAAAACTTGAAGATCTTCGAATCCCTCGCTGCCTCACATATGACGCGACTGAGGGGGAGCTGCACACATTCTGCGATGCAAGCGAGAAGGCGTACGCCTGCGCGGTGTACTGGCGCTCCCAACATCCAGACGATCGAGTAGAAGTAAAGTTATTGGCAGCGAAAGCAAGAGTGTCGCCTCTCAAGCCAACTTCAATACCTCGACTTGAACTACAAGCGTGTCTATTGGGAAGTCGCTTGGCCAATAGCGCGAGTCAAGAAATGGACCTGACTGCAACCCGAAGATACTTCTGGACCGACTCCAGAACAGCATTGACATGGATCAAATCGGATCCTAGGAGATTCAAGCCTTTTGTCGCACATCGTCTCGCCGAAATAGAAGAGCTGACAAAACATAAGGAATGGCACTGGGTTCCAACGAAACACAACGTAGCCGACGACGCTACCAGAGAGACTCCATCGAATTTCGACATAACACACCGATGGTTCAAGGGTCCAGCCTTCTTGCATGAAGATCCCAGAAACTGGCCTACAGAGGAGAAGAAAGTCTCCATTACCAACACAGGTGAAGAAAAACCTAACGCCGTCACTCTAAGCGTTAGAAAAGTTATCCCTGTCATCGTGCCCGACCCAACAAGGTTCTCCAGTTGGACGCGCCTACTTCACGCGACAGCGAGATATTTGCAAGCCATAGATGTCTTCAAGCGAAAAATTAAGAAAAAGGTGAACATCACGAAGCTTATCACCAGAAAAACACAAGACCCAGCTTGGAAGAAGACACATAAACGGAAGATACAACCATCGGAAAAGAGACCAAGCAGAGAAGAAGTGGCCTTCTTACCAAAGTCTGCACTCTACGTAGAAAAGGCGGAACAGCTGCTAATAAGAAGAGTGCAAGAAGACAGCTTCTCGGACGAACTTGCTACCTTACGAAAGAAAGAAGACCTCAATCCGACCTCCAATCTGAAGAACTTCACAATCAAATTAGAAGACGGGCTCATTAGATTATCCACCCGCATCGGAGCAGCCAAGTACCTGATAGCTTCATACAAGAATCCGATCCTGCCGGATAAACATCACCGAATAACCCAGCTTCTAGTGAAGTACATCCATGAAGCCTTCAATCACGGGAACCACAACACCGTGATGAACGAGGTCCGGCAGAAATACAGGATACCATCGCTTCGGAACATGGTGAAGAAAGTAGCACGGGACTGCGGATGGTGTGGAATTCGGAAAAAGACGCCACAAATCACACCTCAAGGAGATCTGCCACCTGAACGTCTAACGAAGACCAGCCCTCCTTTTACCTGCCTAGGAGTAGACTACTTCGGGCCCATGCTTGTCACCATTGGAAGACGCACGGAGAAACGATGGGGAGCGTTATTTACATGCCTCACCACGAGAGCCATCCATCTTGAGCTGGCTAACTCCCTATCAACCGATTCCATGATCCTCGCACTGCGAAGAATGATCGCCAGAAGAGGAACTCCGAAGATCATCCTGAGCGACAATGGAACCAACTTCATCGGTGCCAACAGAGAGATCACTGAAGCCATCGCGAGCCTAGGAGAAGAAATGAACAAGATGGGCATCGTTTGGAAGTTCATCCCTCCTGGAGCCCCCCACATGGGTGGAGCCTGGGAAAGAATGGTGCGATCTGTAAAAGTCGCTCTCTCAGCTACACTACGCGAGCGGCAACCTAGAGAAGAAATTCTCCATACATTGCTTCTAGAAGCCGAGCATATCGTAAACTCGAGGCCCCTCTTCTCCGTCAGCACCGACCCAGAAGAAGAAGAAGCTTTGACCCCGAATCATTTTCTCATCGGGCGGTCATGCGGAGCCACCCTCTTTGGCTCCTTCGACGACACAGAGCTCATCGGTTCTCCCAACTGGAAGACATCCCAACGCCTGGCCGATCATTTTTGGTCAAGGTGGTTGCGAGAGTACCTCCCAACTCTCTCGCCTCGCTACAACCAAGGTCCTCACTATCGGGACCCGACATTGGGCGACATAGTCCTGATTGTCGACCACACCCTGCCACGATACTCGTGGCCACGCGGCGAAATAGTCGCCATTCATCCCGGACCAGACGGAAGAACCAGGATCGTCGACGTACGAACAGCAGCGGGTACCCTACGGCGGCCAGCATCACGCCTAGTCCTGGTAGTACCTGCAACGTCGCCCCAACGAGATGGAGTGCAACGCACTGAGGGGGAGACTGTTGGCGACGACAATAAGAATTGATTAGAAATTAAGTTTGATTAAACAAATAAAAACCATTTTTTTATAGTACGTAAATAAGAATGATTGTTGCATAAGCATAGGGTTGGTTTTAATCTCCCATAGTTTGTAAGTCTGATTGATACCTATGCCTTTTATCAAAATCGTTAGTTATAAGTTATCATAAACCTATTAATAAAGAACGTAGTTAGCACCCTAACACATCCCAAAGGTAATCACACACATACCTACACATGACATGGTATCACCCACGAACAAACAGTAACTTGTCGAAAGAAACTACGCAAATAGCATCATTTACGAACAAGTCGCAACTTGTCGTAAAATAAACCAAGCAGATGGCATAATTCACGAACAAGTCTCAACTTGTCGAAAGAATCTAGGCAAAAATGGTATCATTCAGAGAGCAGGTTACAACCTGTCGAGAATCAAGCTCATACTTGACCGAAATATCCAAGTCTTACTTACCTATCATTGGATGAAAACTGTAAAACATTTATTTTAGTCTCAGGACCACCCGCTACTTGTACCATAGTGAAATAGTACTTAAGCAATCCCAAAATGTAAACAGTTTAGTTTTCTAGTGCGCGACTCAATATATCTCAATAGTATTAATCAAAGTGGTGTTTTCATTGCAAATCCCTTACACTCTTTGTGATATGACGTGACCCTGAAAAGATTCACTTGATTGGTCTATCCTGCGTCATAACAGAACACAGCACAGTAATGTGCCAGTCGCCTAATAACAACTCCCAGTGCAAAGACAAAAGAGCGTGTATGTTTTGTTTCCCTGAAAATATGAGTTGCTGCTTGTAATAGGTGAGAGGAAGGCTTACGAGACTACGCTTAAGTGACGTCACTTCACTGTAAAATTGTTTGCTCTGTTATGTAACAGGTTAGGTAGACGCCGTTAGGAGACTACAGCTCTTCTAGGAAACACCTTGTTTTGAACTACAACCTGAAATGATGAAGACGTTGTTTAAGAAAAGGATGAAATATTTTTTTTAAAGTAATTTAATAGTACATATGTATGTGTACCATCCTTTGAATTTCTCGGAGAAACTTAAACCTTTTAAGGCAAATATTAACTTTTTGATTAGTATTTCCCGATTGCTTTCTGTTTTTTTTATATCGAAAACCAATAACTGAAAATAAATCTTAATGTCTCCAGATAGCCTCCAAATTGGATAGTTTCAACCAATTTCAATTTTAAAGTCCTTAAACAAGGTAATTCCTTAAAGCGTAGGTAAATGAAAATCGTAAATCATGTTACATATGCCAGAATAGTCAAAATCGTCCAAATTTAAACGAAATTATTTGGTCTTTTTTACTTTTTTTGGTGATGGGAAGGGAGACAATTTATCTTTTTTATAATTTTCTTTTACAATATTCTTTACAGTTCTGACTGAAACATCACAAGCTTTAGAAACACGTTTGTGAATCCATCGGCTTCTTGTAAAAAATACAAGACAATTTTAAGCGTCTACTTGAGACGCTTAAAACTATCTATCGTGCCTGCGACTAAAGCAGCTTTCCTGCCATTTAAAAAAAAAATATATATATATAAATAAAAATGCCATTTTTAAAATAATTAAAATAAATAAATTACATTAAGTTAAAAGAGTATTAACAACTCTATATACTTCCAAGTCGAGCGTCCAGTCCACCAAATGCGAAGGGCAACTGATAGAAATCCGACGACTGACGAAACACGAACTTTGACGAGGGACATTAAGAAAATATTTGTACTATACGTGATGTTGTTCATATACGTCATCACGTACAAATCATCATCATCATCATCATCATTTC
Organism: Xanthia icteritia; assembly: GCA_949128155.2. Taxonomy (NCBI): domain Eukaryota; kingdom Metazoa; phylum Arthropoda; class Insecta; order Lepidoptera; family Noctuidae; genus Xanthia; species Xanthia icteritia. The sequence continues at coordinate 15,562,747 of OX421942.2, forward strand.
AGCCGAAAGACGTCTACTGCTGGACATAAGCCCAAGCACCGCCACTTCGACCGATACATATACCTTTTCCCAAATACATAATTATTATAAATTAAACAAACAGGAAGATGTTGGACTGACCCCTCATGCAGCAATGACTTTCCTACCTTACCTCTTATATTCTCCAGATGGAAAGAGTCCATTTATATAATGACGATCAAAAAGAGGCACTATTTTCCAACAGTCAATTTTCATCGACAATCACGAAATCACAATAAACTTCGAAAAAAGAAACAAGAATGAATGAAATCCATCAGTGTATTGTTTAACTTATCTGCAACGCATGCCGAAGTATCGTCTGCAATTTGTTATGTACATCGTACACAATGATATTGCTCACATAATTTTCATTTTAATTAAATACTTCCAAGTTAATGAATGCAAGCTTTTCGAAAAACTTTCATGTTATTGCCAATAAATTAATTAATTATGAATATCATTCTGCCTCCGGTTGAGAACTACAAACCAGACGCAATACATGTCATGATCCTATTGTTCCATTATGATTCGGCAAAACAAAGGCAAGTCATGTAGGTTTCTTTTGTTTAAAAATCATGTAGGTTTTTTTTGTTTAAAAATCCATTCCTTCATGTACTTGTATAAAATATAAATATTTTAGTGTTAGATTGTATATTGCATTTAAATATGTGTAAATCAATTTGTTATAGTGTTTTTTTTTTTAAATAGTGTAGGTGTACTGAGTCACCTAAAGTTTCGTGCCCCAGCCCGACATCCGCGAAATCCTATCACACCACTATACTGCAAACGGCTCTAAGTGCTAACTCACCGATTCCACGCCTGTGTAAAAATGTAAACAGTTGCAGGGATCTTATTGATATACATCATGACAGCATAGAATTTTTTTAACCGACTTCCCAAAAAGAAGGAGGTTATCAATTCAGTTGTATTTTTTATAAAATAATTATTGTGCACTATACTCACAAACAATGATGTCGCTACTGAGTGCTAATGTTTATTTTAATTTTAAATAAAAAAAATAAATTCAATGTATGTAAATTGAATTATGAGATTTTTATTATTATTTTAATTAGTTAATGTTATTGTTATCAATCTGTTTTTTTTTTTATATATTTAGAATGCAATTTTTATTATTACATGAATTACCAAAAAATGTTGAATAACTTCAATTGTAAATTTCCTTTTTGGCTTTGTATATATTATAAAACCATAATTGGTTCATGTTGTGTTAGCCTGTAAGTAATTGTTGCTCTTATAAACGTACTATTAAGGAATTTATTTTAAATGTATTGTGTAAACAATTGTTGGCTAACCTAAATAAATAAATAAATGTCTATAACCGCTGTTATTCCTCGTAGGTCCCACCTTTAACACAGCATTCCTACGTGTCCCTTCATTGCACGCGGCAACTAAAAATAAACTCAGGACGCAAAGCTGCTTGGTGGTGTAAAAACGAAAATAAGTTGAAGACACATTATTTTTCTTTAAAAACAACACAAATAATGTCAAAACACCATGCTATTTAAATAAATAAATAAGCACCTCCTCGTAAGGTTACAGCGCTCAGCTACGGAACTTCTGGTCGTACAAATATTGCGCGGAACAAACTTCGTCCAATATCTTTGTGTTGTGAACCTCGCGATTAACTTTGTTGCGTCGTTTTCCTGCTTTACCTATTTCTTGCTACATACGAGCATGAAACTGTTTTGTTTATTTTCTTGTTTAAAAAGTTGTGAAGTTGAAACGGCGTTTTTTATCGGGAAAGTTTTTTTTAGATGGGCTAATGCAGTGTCTTTTTTAATAATGTGTGTGTGGTAATGGTGTCGCAGAGGTGATGTGGTGACACAGCTATTTTTTGATGAATTCAATGAATATACTGTGCCTTCTTCTTCATCTAAAGACGTAATAGATCACACTACCTAATCTGCGTTCGGAATTTATTTGCCAAACATGTAAACAAACACGAGTTTTAGGAAAAACAACTGTAATGCCTATAACACATAAGGTTCAGTTTGCGTTACAACTTCATATATTTTGAAACTTTTTCAACAGTACTAGTCAGTCTAAAATCAACTTTATTTACACAAGCATAAAGTTGATGTTTGTTTAAGTGGAAATAACATCAATTGGAAATAAGGATTTCAATAGACCTTACCTACTACTTGATAGTAGGTATTGCTTCTGGAAATCTAAAAGCTGCGGTAAAGTTACTTTATTTCTTAAGCCAGTCAAGCTAAGACTCGCACACAGACTGTCTGAGGTACGTATTGTTAACACGCCACTCGTCGTGGTCGCAGCCTCGCCTTGCAATGGTACATTGCGGGTAAGGTCCAATTTTAAGTAACCAATGCCACAAAATACATTACGTCCCAATAACAGCCAACGAAAATTCTAAACCAAAATTGAAAAATAGTTCATAGAATCTACATGAATTTACGTTAAACCGTTAAAATAATTATTTTAATACGGCAAAGTTGCAAACTTTCCTATCCAAATAAATTGCGTGCAGATAAGCGGTATTGCGGTAATTTATGAATAGATTTACTGAGCGGCTCCGGCGTGCATTGAACGTGCTATTCCAGAGCGCTTTGCTTTGCCAATTTACATTTTTATTATCCACCCCGTGTGAGCTGTTTGCACTGTGACAGTACAAACATTTTCCAAAGTTTGTGTCGCTCCAATTTGCGATACACCAAAGGTTCCAAGCCCCTGCTAACCAAACTAGGTAGTGTGTTTTTAATTTGAAAGCGTTCGGCTTGTTGCTCTCTCGATTGGAAGAATTAGAAAAACGAAGAGATTTTCGTTTGTTAAGTGAGCATTTCTGTATTGGAAAAATGTTGTTGCTTTGTTCGGAAGTAAAATTTTTATTTAGCATTCGTTGCCATCTTGTGAAACAGGCCCTGCGTCTTTTTTTTTGGTGTGCTGTTTCAATATTGGAAAAATATGAACTCGATTCTTGGTAAATGTTTTATTTGAAAAACTATGTTATTTGATCGGTAGGTTAGTTAGAACTAAAACTGTATATTTTTAATTTGCTCATATTTATTTTGATTTTATTTCTCTTTGAATGAAATTAAGGAATAGAGAAAATGTCCTGGTAACTGACAGCGTGTAGTGTAGATAGATATTTCTATAATATCCGACGACATATGACTGTCAATCTCCTACATATTCAGATAAAGCGAATGTAGCTGGCTAGCAATATCCGAACCATGCACCGATCGCTTTACCTTCATACTTCATATATAGTGACGATAAATAGTAACCTAAATTTAAAAAAAAAACAAAATATAATCTGTAGCAGTTTTCGGAATTGAGTTCCCTTTCAGGGAATTCGTAACAGCCAGTACAGTTCAAATAAATCTGGTACACAAGAAAACTTTTCGAATTTGGAATCCAGTCACTTTTCAGAACAGCAAATAAGCATTGGAGTTTTTGCAATAGCAATGCATCGGGGACTGATAAACGAGCGCGCGTCGCGACTCCTGACATTTTAAATGCTACACTCGTTTACCGCGTGTCTGAGAATACGCGCCTCGTTTTGATTTTACCTTCCCTCTTTTGTTTTTGCCTTCCCCTATTTTGTTTTGCTGCCGCAGTGGTATTTGTTTCTGCCTCTGGGGTTTTTGTATGCTTACCGTGTTCTGACACACTCTCGGTGTCAGTATGGTTTGAAGATGTTTTTGTGCGTTTGATTTTTGCTTTGCGCTTACTGAAATTATTCAAGTTTTTTTCCGTTTTGATGCAAGTTAAATTTTTTGTTGGAAAATTATAATTTTAAGTATTATGCTTGGCGTTAGAAACTGTGCCGTGTAAAGACAGACCCTTTTGATGGTTGTCCTATCGATGTGGAATATCAGCAAATTGAAATAGTTGTATCGAGGAAAAGAGAGGATCATCATGTTTCAAACATGAAATGGTATAATGGAAGTCATTAGCTTAGTTGTTAGCTAGAATGTAGAGCCTCATTTTATAGCAACCGCCAGAAAATCATAATGATGTATCAATTATAATAATTATAGCCAGTAAGCCCAGTTTCGAACGGACGTTTTTTTAATGCGGCGATTGTTTTTCGCGTATTTGATTTTCGATTCTCTGCTTAACGCCGAGAGTTGAATATCCAACAGTGTGTTTTCTTGACACACTGGGATATGCGCTGGTTGCGCTCTGTTGCACCCTATGAGCTGCCCTAACTGCCGTTGGAGGACCGAACTACCTTACCTAATTAACACGCGCTCGATATCGAGAACTGAGCCAGCTTACTGCCACTGCCACTGTAACGTCCCTGCTAAGGCAGGTAAATTAAATAAAACTAAACAAAAGGTACAAGTTGTATATTATATAAAAAAGTACTTTCTAAAACTAAGCTGTACGTGAGTTCTCGATATCGAGCGCGTGTTAATTTCTAGCCCGCCTAAAGAAAACCACTATCCTGGTAGTTCCCAACACGTGGGTGACTGGTGTCAGTCAGGTAGGCAGTTCGGTCCTCCAACGGCAGTTAGGGCAGCTCTAAGGTTGGCTCATAGGGTTGTCCAACCACAGCCCTTGCAGCGGCGGTGATAATATTAAATCTGGCATGAAAATAAACAGCCGGCCGTCCAAGCCAATTAGGTAACGATAATTAATAATAATGAAAAGATAAACTTACTGCAGTGATTGAGCCGCACCAAATTATGCGCCTTCATTAATATGAACACGATAATACTCTACGATGACCACAAAGAGTATCCGAGTATAAAATTGGAGCGAACACAGTTTACCAATTATTAATGACAAGCTTCAATGGACCAGAATAGAATTCAGCCCAGAATGGAATTCTGCCCAGAATGGTATTCTGACCAGAATAGCCTGAGAGCAACGAATGAATTCGAATGCTCAGATATGCCAATTGAATCTAATAGAAAAGTAATTAAGCTGATCTTTAAAGCGGCGGTCAATTTATTTTATCGGTTACCGCGACGAGATGGGAAATGAACGTGTCCACCGCTGGAATTGTAGGGTTGAGTATCTGGTTTTAACGTTACTTTTAACTGGCAGAGAAAGATTAGCCCCGATGCAGAGCACGATAGGGGATTCTTTTTAATCGAAATTGAATCTAGAGAAGCAAAGCTTGTTCATAATTTATCAATAAATGATTTTTTGTGAAGCATTAACATTATGCTAATTTAGGTTATAGCTGCATCATATTCCTCAGCAAAGTACCTAATAGAGTGTTTATCCAAATTTCAATCTAAATATATTTTCGTTTAACTTTAAAAGGTATAAATAAGAATTTTACTCTTTCGTAAATCCTCAGTTTTGTACTTAGCTAATAACTTAACGAATTTTGTTTTAAGAAAAGGGTGTAAAATGTTGGTTAAAAGTTTTCCTCGGATTTGCTAAAGTAAGATTTATCCGATAGATGGTAAGTTGCAAGTGGCTTGTTTGTGTCTTCCGCAGAAGCATGGCAGCCACCATCTTCCCATAATTGACTTTCCTTGTATTCCTTCAAAAGTTATTCTAACACCCGAGGCGAGCGCTGAAATTCTAGTATAGACAAGACCTCTATACGTAGAGAATGGAAGTGTTAAGAAATACGTTATAGGCAATCGTTTCATGGAATGGCAGGATTTAAACTTAAGTTTGAACATAAAAGATCTGAACGTTTTACGAAGAAGTAATATTTTTATTCGTATGTTTAGAACGTTTGAGCAGTCTACATGCAATAATATTTTTACGTGTTCAAATAAAAATGGCCGTCCATTTATGAAAGTCGGAGAGAGATTGTGAAGTACCTACTACCGTTTGCACGTCACAGCAAGTTGATAATTCAAATAAGCAATTACTGATGAAATACACTTGCATTGATACAACATTTAGTCCTCCAGCCAGTATTTCGGAGACTAGCCTTCGGCGCGGGAGATATTATATTGCACAAGTGGGTGCGCCGACACAGGTGCACTCTGTCTTCTCTCACTCTCATAGTCCCATGTGACGGCAATCCGATACGACGGAGAGAGATCAGGCGCAGGACCAGCTTAACGTGCTTTCCGTGGCCCGAGGGTATCATTAAGAAAATCCAAATAACACTTTGCCCGACCCGGGAATCGAACCCAGGACCCCAAGCTCAGCTGGCAGCTAATACAACATAATTATAATTTCATACATCGCAGTTACCTATTCCATTTCGTTATCTTGTAATCACACGGAAGACTTTTACACGTTTAAGATTATAGAAGAAGCTAATCCTCACCGCGGTCGACGCGCGTATGCCACTGACGTTTAAATAAAACTTCCACCATCTTTCGGAGTACAGTCTCGCGAATGGTAATACAAGCGCGAGTAAATGGCGAGAGTTCCCAACTCGCCCCGAGGCTGTGCTAAATAGGGAAAGTTTGTGTTAATATGAGATATTTTTATACTGTCATGTCGCTTTAGTGTCGGAAGAGACCTTAACGACGGAAATATCGTATTATCTTAATAGTTTTATAAGTGGGAATCGTGGGGGTTGTACATCTTCTTATGTAAGTTAACTAGAATTCGTGAAAGTTGGGTTTATTATCTTTTGATCAGACTTTTCTTACAACAAAAGCTTATCCAGACGCTTACAATCGATACAAATGAAATCCTAAACAAGTCCCAAGTTTACAATAAACCAAGCTAAAGAAAAAACAAACGGAATTTAAATCACGCCTTAAATAACAGCACAACATCTCGTTACGGTCGACTGAACGCGCTCTAAGGCGAAGAGCTCACAAATTATGAGGCTCTTCCTGCGGCCGTTTAAATAATCTCGGGGTGCAATAAAAGCCGTCCAGGCTATATATTGCAAGCACACCGAACCCATTAGAGGGCGCAGTGCAAACATCCTCGCAAACTAATGGCCTGGCCATGGGTAAACTGTGCCCAGACATACCAAGGAACACGCAGTAAGAGCCTTAAACCGTGTGTGCATTGCACTCGATTATTGGCGACCGATTAGATCTAGTTGGTAAACATCACTAGTTGAGTTGTTTATCAACTGTACTATAGTTAAGCTGCCATGTGTTGGTCCATTTACGTAGATTAAATAAGTTGCCTCAACTTTTTGAGTTGATCCCTTTTTAGTTAACATAGGTTTTAGTTCATGAAATAGTTTTTTTTTACAGATGGCAACAAAACCTGTCTGTGTCTATTTTTGGTACACTTAAGGTACTCACATAATTAAATATTACGATGTTTAGACTTTTGTTATGTCTCAAGAATGTTTCAGTTTTTCTATAGAATAGGTTTCTTAATAAATAAACGCTATACATTTAGAGCTATTTAAATATACACGTAAAATAAATTTCAACAAAAAATATATATGCAGGGAAGTCTTTGGGGATTGCCGATAGAAGTAAAAACTAGCCTGCGGTGACGATGACGCGAGTTTCACGCTTTTTGTTCACCCAAAAAGTACACATATATACACAGTATACATATAGCCCATGGAAAGCGTTCAGTGACGATGACGCGAGTTCCATGATTTTTGTTCACCCAAAAACTGCTCAATGCGCCTAAAGAAGTTAAACTTCAAAAAAAAAACTATGAACCGTCCAATTTAAAATAATGTAAAGACCTTTTCTACGCAAAAAATTACATTCAACGCCACTAACATTAAATTTTAAACCCACCCATTACGCTAACCAGCTTTAAATGTACAAAAAGGACCACATTAATCCCCGACGCGGAGCTAGTCAGATAGGTACCTACACAGTGCGTATTTCTACAACAAATAGCTGGCTGGTTGCTGGCTTATCTCGCCGTGTCGTGCACTTAGATGTTTACAGCTAACCCCGGTCACTTGATATTAATATTTGCATACAACCCCGCCGGGATTAAGCTGTGAAAACAACATAATAATATAAGTAACAATCTTTAAAATTTTAGTGGTTGCGTCGGGACGCGGGTAAGTTTTCTTTAGCGAGCGTTGTAAAATGAAAATTATAATAAAATGTTAATGTAGTTTGAGTCTGTTGACAGGAGCAGTTTTGAACTTCCTCACTGTTTTGGTTTGGCCAAAATAATATGACAACACCATGGTATTAATCAAATCGAATAGGGGCGTGGGCAAGTCATTTCTAAACTTTTTAACCCTGAGAATGTTGTCGCAATTTTTACGGTTCAATCTTTATAACCAATTTTTGTTTTTTTTAATCACATCGCATAGAGCTCAAAGAAAACAATCATTGAAAAAAATAACAGGGCTACCAATTTAATTTCAGGACGTTGTAGAAAAGTGGGCCTTTCCTGTGGTAATACTTTTACGCAGCTACAAAACATGTGTTCAATAAGAAAAAAAACATTTATTGCAAATGCCTCGGTCTGGCAAAAAATTTACTCAATTTTCGAGCGATTTTCATGGGAAAAAGTGACACTAGCGAAAATTAACCACGTATTAAAAAAACTTGCCTAAGTCATAGAGATTCTTTGGAGGTCCAAAGAATGTCTATGACTTGGGCAACTTTTAAAAGCCCATTTTTCTACAACGTCCTGAAAAATAAATTAAATTGATAGCCCAGATAGTTTTTTTTTTCATGACTTTTTCTTTGAGCACTAAGCAAAATGATAGAAAAGAAAAGAAATTGGTCATAACAAAAATTAAAATCGTAAAAAAATGCACCAACATTTTTAAGGTTAAAAGGTTTGGAAATGACCTTGCCCACGCTCCTATTTGATTTGATGCATACTTCCAGGGATACCCTGTATAGTACCTACAAGTATACGGCTATCTGTAATAATTATTGTCGATAAAAAAAAAATGCAGAATGTGCCTGCTCTTGACCTCGATCTCGCCTGATGGAAAGCGATGGAAGAGGTCTATAATGGAACAAGCATGCCCAAAAGATGCCTGTTCACTCTTGCTTTGAAGGTAGGCGGATTATATGTGGAGGGGAACACACAGACGCTGGCAGAGAGTTCCACACTTTGGCTGTTAGCATAATAAATGTGGAGGAGAAGTGCTCGCTGAGTACAACAGAATGGGATATCAACCAAGTGCGGATGGTACCCTGCAGTACGCCTGGTAGTCCGGTAATAAAAGGGCGATGGTGGGATCAGATCGTGGAGCTCCTGCACACACTCTCCGAAGTAGTCTGTAGAAGACCGATTGATTTAACCAATCAATTAATAATACTGCATACTACATGAACAATTAAATTAAGTTCGTATTGTTCTGTAGATGGCGTTTCTAAATTCTCATATCAATTTTATTGACTCAATATACAAATCGGAAGACTACTTTACGTTACGTATATTTCGCGTGTTCATGCTTAGCTATTTTACTACGAACTTAGCACCTATAAATCTACGTAGTTCGTACTAAACTAAATGGTATAAAAAATTCACGCTCGAACTATTACTACGAACTTCATTCCACATGCTTAACAAAATATTCAACAGATTTCCTGAACCATCCTTTCATAGCTAAAGTAAAGGTGCTACACTCCTGCTTCTGAATATTTTTCTAAGGACCTGTAGCTGAAGGCTTTGCGAACACGCCTTAAGTAGATACCGCTTTAGGCTGGACAAGTTATTTGCCGGTATTGAGTACAAGCCTTATATTTTGTTCGTAAATATAGTAGTATACCTTCTATTTACAAAATATTTATAAGGCTTCTTAGGCATTATTATTGGGATAACTTTTGTGAACAGTGTACACGTGGCGTGGATTTGATGGACCTTTCTGTATATTCGTTGTAGAGGCAGCTGATAGGTTTAATGTTTTTTGTTTATAAAAGATTTAGGTGGCCTTCAATATCTACGTAAAGTTAAATAGTTATTTTATCTGGACTCGATTCTGTAAATGTATGTATGTTATATGGCTAAACACAAGCTCATATTTTCTGGAAGGTAATACTTGACTACTTTCTCGGACAGACAGACAGTCCGTCACTCATCATGAACAAAAACAGTTATATGTGGAAAGTATTGCAAGCTGCATACAATTGAAATTGTAATATCGGTTTAAAAAGTTCCTTGCTTGGCATTCTTCGAATACTTTACTTTTATGTTTCAGTAACTGTCTTTACCGATAGAATTTCCTGCTTCAAACTATAACTACAACAACATTCCGATACAATGGTCCTGTTGAGAGTTTTCTCATCTGATCTACAAGATGTTTCCTATTGAAACGTTTTCCACTATTTATTCTTTTTGCTGGAAATTTTTGCACACAGTGATCATTCTCCTGTATTTTCAGTCCGTGAAAATTAAGTTTAAATTCATTTAGTTCCACTTACAGAATTGTGAAAATGGAATGGGCAATTTCAATGCTACTCTATCTATTTCTCGATAGAATTCACAATAACGTCGACTCACAAACAAAGCAATAACTTCTCATAATGATCATTGCGGCCCATATTCTTATTGCAAAACATTGTGGAGCTAGGCAAATGTATGATAAATCGATCGATTGGATATGAAACCGATAGGGTAGTACTATTGCTAATACCAGAGCATTGTGGTCGGATAACAATCACTGCATTGTCGCGAGCTGGGCCATGACCTCGGATTACCAAGGCAATTGCCGGGACATTGCAACGAGGCTCAACTCTTCGTATCATCCCCAGTATGTACATCGCCCTATATCGATGCCGGTCTACTAATCTGTTAAGCTGCCATCGTGAGAGATACACCTAATATAGGGGTATTTACAGTATAATTAGTGGACTCGGAGTCCAGCCTGATTACGTGGAAATTGATTGATGTAGAGAATAAACCAATTCAGCTCAGCGAGCTGGGATTATAGATATCTGCACGTATTAATGAGGGTGATTTGGCGTGGCCGTTACATTTTATTGTTTTTTTCCGCTTGTTCTCTTCTTTGTGTTTTCGTTTCTTACGTGTAAGGTTTTATTAAGGCAAGTAGAGTTATGTGGGTATCTTGTGGGCGTTTGATGTACTGTAATGGAGTAATTTTTCATGGAGATCAATGACTTGGATGTTTTTCAATCGGTGTTTTTTAGTCATTTCAAAGGTACCTTCAGTCTCATACCCGATGCAACGCAATATTAGATACATACATAGGCACCACACATGATATTCCTATAGAAAACAACTGAAACTATGAAAGGTATTACCTTTCATAGTTTCAATGGTGCAAATATCTTAGATCATTCAATTTTCACCACATGGGTGGTCCATATGGTTCATATTTCAAATATATAACAAGTACGGTCGACTAAGAAAGTGTTTATCAGTTCTGCAGATGAAAATATCAGTAAGGTAAATACTGGCGAAATCAGTTCCAACACGCAGTTTAAACTCGGAACGAATGACGTCGCTACAATACGTATTTTCTTTCTAGTAAAAATAGAATTTCGCTCGCTGGCCACGTGGAGGTGAATATCGTGCGGGATACGGGATACAACTACACACGTCGATTATTTAAATGATTAAGAAGTCATGCAACTATTCACGCAAGCTTAAACACCTCCATAAAAGTTAGTTGACACAATCGGCACAACTGAATTGCATCCACGCGGTGCCGCCGTTAGTTTGACCAGAGCTTTATGCGTTGAATCGAATTTATATCAAAAATTTTGTAGAACACTTCTTGATCGACGGTACACGTGTCGTACAAAGGCAGTCGAAGGAAAAGCTTGCAGTATGGCGAGTATTGATCTGCCATGTATTGGTCTAGACGGGAAATGATAGAGAGGAACAACTTGAAACAGCTCCCTTGACGTCACAGCTGTACGATGCATATGTGATACTGGTAAAGGTTTGTGTTAAATAGCTTGAAGTTTTTATGTTATGTGGTAGGTAACGTTTAGACTGTTTTTAGCTGAAAAAAACAATATAATGTTCCTGTAACTTTTCATTTTAATCTAATAATCTATTATGTTGATTGCGTGCTTACATTTTATGACTTTTATTATAATAAATTGACAAGTTTATCACGATAACGATACAAGTTTTTGAATTAATACCTACTCAGAAAAACATTCAAAAGCTGCTGAAAAGTCAATTATTGTAAAAATTCAGAGTGATAGAACGAGTACTGTCAAAAGTCGAGGTCATAATGCCATCTAAAAGAAAAGAACCGTTCCAGGAATCCGGTTCCTGCCCAAAGTAAAGATAGAAAATCAAATAAAATACAATACGTATATTCGTTCACAGTTGACAGTAGTCGTACAATGGAACTGTATTGAGCAATCATGACGTGAAACGTCCCCAGCCCGCCCGTTTCTCATTTACTCACAACTCGACGTCGTATACTCTCACCGTAGAATGTTGCCCTCGTCTCGTACGATCGTGATATTGCTACCGACGCAGCGCACTTTTACACGTGCTTTTGAACAGCGAATTTTGTGTAAAATTGCGCAGTTTGGAATGTTGAAGGTTTTTATTTTGCTTTATTGTGGTGTATTGTGATTGTATATTCTCTCTTTATTTGATTTTGGGTAAGGCAGTTTTATTTTAATGTTTTTTGGGTTGTAATGTGAAGGATATACTTTGTTCATATTGTTGTTTTGTTTGTATGCACGTGTTTCTGTGACAAATAAACCTATTTTTCTTTCATTCTTTACTTTACAACTTACTTTAACTATTTTTTTAAATTTTACCTATCTTTTTCCTTTTTTTACTTACTTTATAACTTATAATTATTATATTGATCTAATAAAATATGTTTTTATAAATCATTAAAATCAACTGATTATCATAATTTCATACCTTCTTAAGATTCAGCAAGCTTTTATCGTTGATGATAGAATAAAATCTAGATTTCTCCATTGTGATATTCTTACCAATTTACCATATTCGCACTTTTGCACATACCTACGTTTCAACATGACAACGTTTGTGTAAGATTGCACATGGCAGTTTCCTGTTCTTTTTCTTCATTTTATGGTGTTCAAATGCGAGGATTTTAACGTCGAAATAGTTCCATCTATAAACCGTAATTCTATTATTGGTTGGTAACCTTGAGCAACAAAAATTTATGGAGGTTGATAGATTTCTATTGTTAAATCTTTTAAGATTCTGCAGAAAGTTTTAGCAATTGCTGAATGTAAACCACGGCTAACAAAGCAAAAATCTTATAAATTAATATTAACGTTTTCATAAATCTGCAATCAGCGTTATTTTATCTTTGAAACAGTAATCCTAATATCGGATTAGGAAACCCATCGATATTTTATCGTGACTTATTTCTTATAAAACGCTTTTTATTCGGTGTTAAACAGACAAATCGGATTCCGAATGGATTAGCTTGTCGCTATAAATCCTATTACGGGACACTGTAAGCTTATTTGCATGGTTTAAATTTGGATAGTACTCGCGGAATGAGTAATGAGCACTTAGAATAAATTGGCAATGATGGAAACCTACTCTTGCCATTTCAATAAGTTATTAAGAGCACGATAGCCTCGTTGGTCTAGTGATTTCAAGCGCTACTGCTGACCATGAGGTTCTGGGTTCGATTCCCAAGTCGGGCGAAGTAATATTGAATTTTTCCAACAGGAATTTCTCAGTAGTAGCCCGGAGTCTGGAATTGTGCCCGGTTGATGGCAATAAGCTAGCCCCTTATCACATGGGACTTAAAAACATAACTTGCGAAATGTGGGTGTACTACAGGTACACCTCTGCCTAACCCTTCGGAGAAACAAGGCGTGATGATGTTATGTTATTAAGAGCCAGTTGCTGTGTTATGGGTTGATATTACATGCATTATTTACCAGCTGCCCACACGGTTTCACCCGCATAAATCTTGATCCCGTGGGAATATCAGGATAAAAAGTATCCTATGTGCTATTCTAGGCTATGCTCTACCCATGTGCGAAATTTCATCCTAATCAGTTCAGCCATTTTAGCGTGAAAGCGTAACAAACAAACAAACTCACTTTTGCATTAATAATATTAGTTAGGATGACAACTAGGCGAATAACCTACATCAGGAGAAGGTCATTTTTGTGCCAAAATAACCTCCCCCGAAACATTACGTGTTCCAACTTTAGGATCATTTGGTAACAGCTTACCGTAATCATCAAGCTTGGTTTATGATACTTTAACCATTAATAGACTATGTGAGTACGTAGATTATAACGTCAAGCCGTCAATGTCACAACTATGAAGGTCAAGCTAAGTCAAGGTATGGTTAAGAACTGAAAATGTTAAGCAATTTTATAACTTATTCCTTTCCCATATAACAGGCGCATGTCACGTTTTTGAACGGTCATTTTCATTAAAAAAACGGGCCAAGTGCGTGTTGGACCACGCACAATGAAGGGTTCATATTTGGAATGACTTGATCCCAAGAACAAACTTAACTTTGTGGTTGAAAAAATCTTCTCCCATACAGCGATATACGTCACGGTCAGTTCTTCAACTGCAAACGTATGTTTATATATATATCTTTTTAAATTTGATAAGACTACAAATTAATAATTTTCAGACTTCTTTTTTAACTTGTGCTATGAGACTACTTGCCAAATTTCATGATTCTAGATCAACGGGAAGTCCCCCTATAGCTAAATAGCTATATATAGCCCCCCTATAGCTAATAGTCCACCGCACCTTGAACGGGATATCAACGAGAACGAGATGACGACGCCGAAGTAGCGACAGTACATTTACTATAGCCGCGTAATCTCGTTTCTTTTTAACGTCCCGTTCACGGTGCGGTGGACAAACAGTGTACAAGTTTTGATTCATTTGCTCGGATCAAAATATGTCGCACAAATGGCCGTATTCTTTTATTGCGTTGACTTAGAAGCTTTAAAGAAAGAAGAAGAGCTTAGAAGTTTTTAAAGCTGTAAGGGACCGTAGACTTACGTATTTGATATTAATTTCAGTTTGATACCTAGAATTCTTGAGAAAAAGAGTCTTGAAAGACAAACAGACGGACGAATGGACAACGAAGTGATCCTCGTGAGATTTCCATATTTTTTTTTGAGGTATGGAACCCTAAAAATAGTACGCTGTAAGTTAAAGTTAACCATTTAACATTTTAATTCCATTACTGTACCTAACCTACGGCAATCAAACCGCTGCCACACTGTCGCAATTAATATGCCTCGTTATGAATCTGACTTTAATGTGTGAGTATGTGTCATAATTTCAAGGAAGAAAAGGAATAGGCGCGAATACTTATTTTTAATCTTCTTTTTTGGGCGCAATATACAATATGTACGTGTCCCATGTATGGGTATTGGGTAATAAACCTGGGAAAATTAACCAATACCCATTGAAAAAAATGTGGCGTATTTTTTTCCTTTTTCCTGAAAATTTTCACATAAATAGACTCTCAGTACGATACTTAACAACACCCTCACGTATTGGACAGAGTTTTTTTGACGTTTTGTATGTCTTTGTCTATCGAATAGAAGTTATCTATGTGTGGGCCTGGCTCTCACCGCATCAGTCTGTGCAGCAGTCCAGACTTCTTTCACCAGCACTGCAAAAAGAAAGCTATATTTTTTTTTTCATTCATGATTTTGAAGCAAATAATTAGATAAACAAGGATTCGAATAATGCTCTAATGTGTATAAATAATCTTACATAAGTTATTTCACTATACGTAAGTATTTTATGTCATTACAATTCTTCACCATCATATCAACCGAAAGACGTCCATTACTGGACGCAGCCTCCCCCAAGCGTCACCACATCGATCGGTCTTGTGCTTCCCGCATCCAGCGGATTCCCGCGATCTGCACCAGGTCATCGTTTCACCTTGTAAACCTTCAAATACGGTTCTTCAAAAGCAATATTGCAAGTTTGTAGGGAGCAAAAAAGTATAAGCTGAAACACTTTTCGATTCGTAGAAATCTTAAAAAGTGACTCAGGGATTAGGAATATCTACACACTTCTTTGTAAAAGATGATCATTTCAAAGTCTGCCGATACACATAGATGCTGTGTACCCCGTACTGCGACCACAAATCATCTGCCAAACAGATTTGTGCAACCAGCTGTGCATGAAGTGCAATAAAAGAGCCTCCATGATAGTAATGCGATATCTATACTCGGTTCCAAAAGTATCTCATAAAAATGTAAACAAACGGATCAGAAAACGTACCTCTGGATGCCAATGTGTACACTTACAAATTAAGTGCTTTGATTTTATTATTTGGAGAATATCCGTAAGACCATAGCGCCTTACTTAGCCTTAATATTTAATTTGTGTGTGGATCAAGGAGTCTTCCCGGATTTAATGAAATACAGCAAGGTAATACCACTTTTCAAATCCGGGGACAGTAAAGACACCAATAATTATAGACCCGTATCCGTGTTGCCGGTTTTCAGCAAGGTGTTTGAAAAGGTAATGCTTAATCAAATGCTGAATCATTTTAACACAAATAAAATCCTCCACGATCAACAGTATGGTTTCACCAAAGGACGTTGTACGACCGACGCCGGTGTAACCTTATTAAGACACATTTTTAACGCGTGGGAAGAGGCCCAAGACGCAATAGGAATTTTTTGTGACCTCTCCAAGGCATTTGATTGCGTCGATCACGAAACCTTACTCTCGAAACTTGAACATTACGGACTTGGAAAACTTGCACTCAATTTAGTAAAATCTTATTTAAATGATAGACAACAGCAAGTTCAAATAAACGGTATCAATTCACTAGGTTTAAAAGTAAAAATGGGTGTGCCACAAGGCTCGATTTTGGGTCCATTCCTCTTTTTAGTGTATATTAACGATCTACTCCATTTATTAAAAAATCAACCACAAATGGTGTTATTTGCTGACGATACTTCCTTAATTTTTAAGGTAGATAGACGTGCTACAAATTTTGACGACGTAAATAACGCCCTACTGCAGGTCCAAAATTGGTTCACTGCTAATAATTTAGTATTAAATGGGAAAAAAACTAAGTGCATAAAATTTTCTTTACCAAATGTTAAAAATAGTAATTGTGAGATAGTATTGAATCAAGAGAAACTAGAATTTGTCGATAAAACTGTTTTCCTAGGAATCACGCTCGACTCAAGGCTACAATGGGGTCCTCATTTAACATCTCTTGCAGGACGGCTAAGTTCAGCAGCATATGCTGTCAGAAAAATCCGTCAATTAACTGATGTAGATACCGCCAGGCTAGTCTATTTCAGTTATTTTCATAGTATCATGTCTTATGGTATTCTGCTGTGGGGACGGGCTGCAGACATCGAGTCTATTTTTATTCTGCAGAAAAGAGCTATCAGAGCCATATATTATCTCCGTAGGCGCGATTCTCTAAGGGAACTGTTTAAGGACATTAACATCATGACGGTACCTTGTCAGTATATCTATGAAAACATCATGTACGTAAGAAAAAATTTACATCTTTTTAGTAAAAGAGGTGATAGACATAATTATAGTACAAGAAATAGGGATCTATTAGTTCAACCAGGTTTCAGACTGGCTAAAGTAGACTCATCTTTCATGGGGTACTGTTTAAAATGTTACAATAAAATTCCTCCCCACATACTTCAACTGAATGAGACGAAATTCAAATCTTGTATAAAACGCACACTATGTAGGCAGGCATATTATAAGTTGGGGGATTACATAATTGATAAAAATGCTTGGCTCATTGCTGGTCCTGCTCCACAAGCATAAACTAATTAATTAGCATTTGAAAATACCGTTGGAGCTGCTGAAGATTTATCTTTGCATTGTATAAATTCAATGTCTTAGCATTGTATAATTGCATAGCACATGTGTGAGTACTATGTACTGACTATAAAGCTACCATTTAGGTACTGGGTATGTCTTTCATTGACTTGAATGTGCCCTGGCGGCTGAGATTATGTCATGCTCACTCTAATGTCTCGCTGGCGGTGGCGCATGTGTTGGATCATTTAGCTCCCTTCAAAATGGTTGAGCTGAATGGTGCTAATCCATGCGTCATGTTCGTGAACGGGCGCCGTCAGTAGAGACTGGTCATCTCTTAGCTGCCATGGCTTATTTTAATATTTTAATTTTTGAATTGTTCTTTGTTTTTATATTTTTATTACGGATGCTTTTAACGTGCACGTCTTTCTACATTGTCCTCACAAATGTTTAATTTCAACATTAATGATGTAACCAATATTTTGTAACAATTTTTTTATTTAAAAGAGTGTCCGTGGAGTTTCTTGCCCGTTCTTCTCCATAGGTACCTACTACGCTTTGGAATGGGCAACTAGCTTCATATTTCTGACTGACCGACTTCTTGACAATTCAAAAGTGCCTGTAAATGGTTTAATTGAAATAAATGCTTTGAGTTTGAGTTTGAGTTTGAGACCATAGGTTAAAACAGCCCACAGACGATAATAGCCATTATTTAGCAGTAAAAATAGTGATTTAAAACCGCGTGAGTTGACTGCGACCAATTAATTGGTTACGATGGGATCTATCATTATTTTTACTGCTAAATAATGGCTATTATCGTCTGTGGGCTGTTTTACGCATATTCTCGTTAGTTAGACTAAAAATAATAGAAAAATGACGAAAAATTCTGAAAAATGTTTAAAGTGCCGTAAACCGCGTGTGAATGTCAAATTGCGGTGCTTGAAGTCTAATTTTAAATCACCATAAAGGTATTTTCATTTGATGATTGAGGTTAATTTTATACCCTGAATTTTCGTCTTTAACAATGTTACTCAGACATATTTTTTTTGGAAAAAGTGGCGGCAAATAAAGTTGAAACCTTCTAAATACAGATAAATGTGTTACCAATTCACTTTAGTGTGTGATTGCATCATAATTTTACCTGGCCAGTGTTTATTAATATTCATCAAATACTTTTGAAACAGAGCATACTAAGCGTCCACCACAACCTGCATAGGAGCGTTATCAAACTTCTGCTGGTCTGCATTGTCACTTTCGTAGGTAGCTCTGCGATAAATAGTTGACTTAACAATTCATGCTGCGACAATGACTCTGCTGTTGAGTATAGGTATTTTTATCTTTGTTGTATGTATTTATTTAATTCATAAAGTGATACCCTTATGTGTCTATGTCTAGTCCATGTATCTTTGTATCATACTGGGTTCTGCCCCCGACTTTGTCCGCTTGACATTTCCCGCCCGCGCTATTACTTCTTATTACTTTTCGCTTAACGTTCTTTTCGACTACTGAGACGAGCTTGTGGCTAAGTACTAACAGCCGCAAGGGTCGATCCATCAGGTTAAGCTACGCTTGCCGGGGTTTTTTCGTGGATGGGTGACCATCTTTACATACCGAGACTCCTCCATGCCTCGGAAAGCACGTTAAGCCGCCGTCCCGGCTGTCATTCGTTGATCTTTGACAGTCGTTACGGGTCGTCAGAAGCCCGAAAGTCTGACAACCAGTCTTACCAAGGGGTATCGTATTACCCAGCTGTGTGTTGTGAAGGTCAGATAGGCAGTCGCTCCATGTAAAATACTGGTATTCAGCTGCATCCGGTTAGACTGGAAGCTGACCCCGACATAGTTGGGAAAAGGCTAGGCAGATTGATTGTTCTTTCCGATTTTTTTTCTTTTTGCTTATACACACAAGGGTCTACGTTAGGGTCTATGAGTGATGTCACACTTCTGTAACCTTCCAGAAGAACTGGGATATTTTTTGCAAAAATATTTTTTCTTATCCGACTGTTCCGGAGATTACCCCCTACATACAAACAAACAAACAAAATTTTACCTCTTTATTATTAGTATAATTATAGAATATTGTCACCCTCGTAATTGCTTTATCACCCTAAGGATGAATGTCACTCGTACGTCATAAAATGACGAGGTGGCAGGAACATTGACGCGCAACCTGTTACCATGCATTCAGAACATGATTCTGGACCTATACTCCATTTGAAATAAGATTAGACATTTAAACAAACCTTTTTTACAGTCCGTTCAACCGATTCCGACTTCTTTACCGTAGGCATAAGTATAACATTAGAAGTAAAAAAGTGGTTACAATACCAACGGTTAGTCCAACCGGAGGCGAAAGTGATAACTTACTGTTTTTATCAAAAGTGGCGAAGCACTTACGAGGCCAACTGTAGTTTTCCGTTTACCTTTTAAAGTAATTTAAAAATGAAAATACGCAAATGTTGTTTAAGTTTTTTATATTTATATCTAATAATTTTTGTGTCTTAGTTTCTGTGTTTTTTTTGGTTCATCGCCGGTGCAGCAATCTTGACAGCATTTCCAATCTACATTGGTTTCTCTGAAAGTATAAAATTGTTTTTGTTGAATATTCGAAATCAGAATTTGACATAATTATTAAGTTTTGGAATAATAAACTCAATGCCATGCCAGACAAAGTTCACATTACAAATGTCGCTCAAAATTCAACTTAAAATGCATAATGATAAAGTAGATAAATGAGTTAGTTAGTACCTATTGTTTGGTTTTGTAAGTAAAGTGTCTGTTTCACAATGACTGAACACTACTAAATCGCAATTCGGTTAATAATCGCTACATGTGCAGTCAACTGTTTCTTGTTCAAACCGCAAAAATACTATTTCCATCGTCTCTTTAGCTAAGCACACTTAAAAAAGCTCATCACTTAACAAGCAAGTCTCAAAGTAAATAGATAACCGATTAAAACTAAAAGAAGCTAGTATCATCTTTTGAAATTATGCAGAGTGACCTGGAAGCGTATTCTTAGTGTAAGAAACGCGAGCGCTGGGAACAAAACGGCACATAATTGACAGCGTCATGTAGATAAGCAGCATTCTTGTTATACTTTACTTTAACTATACTTTACTAAGAGCTTTGCCGATTCCTATTTTGTAAGGTATTCTTAACAAGGTGGCAAAATAAAATGTAATATTTATTAAGCATAAACGGAAAATCTTAAAATTAAACTTAACAAATATACAAACTAAGTATTATACAAACTAAAATATAGCGTCGAAAAATTCATCCGCATCACTGTCGACTGGTAGTGTACCCAAGAGACTGGCCGCATTGCCACGTTGTATGGCAATGCTTAGCCTCTGGCCAAGGTAAAAGCCAGCCCTTGGGTCACGGGAAGTGTCAACCAGTCGTTTGGAGATTTCATTGAACAAACCATGAGCACTCGGACCCCACGGCCCTAGGGTTTCAACCCCAAACGGCTCGAAAATATAGTTACATATAATGTTATTATACTTTTGTCGCTTGAGGTTTTCTGCAAATAAAATGTTGGAAAATATTATTGATTTTGTTGAGGTGATAATTTTGTCAATACTCGGACGTTCAACGACAGGTCTTCCGAAGCAATGTTTTTAAGTACTAGACTTTCTTTAGAATTTCACAATCCCCCTAAAAAGTTAGCCACTACCCCGTAGAAGTAGAATGCAACATACCCTAACAATGTCCTTATATGTTTCTTCCAACAAAATTATTCATCGCCTTAACTTAAAAAACCGCCCGCTTAAAAAATCGCTGCCTCTGATCGAATATCGAAATAGGGCGCCGATGCCAATCGACGTCACTCACCCTCGGTGAAGCAATCTATCCGATGTGACGAGCTAAGAAAGTCTTCCTCGGTAACTACCGCGCTTTTATCCGACATTTTTCATGGAAAAAGACGGAAATAAAATTAAATGACGGTAAACAGCCTGTCACTTTGAAGCCGGTTTGTTTGTAGCTTATTTTAAAGTAGAACCGTCGTAGTTACACATATATGTATTTCTAGTTTTATTTATACATGTATTTTATGTTTAAAACGTAGTTGCAAATATGCATAATGAATGCAGCTTTGAAACATGTGTAACGAGTTTATATATTAGTTCTGATGTTCATGAGTTTGTGAATTAGAAATTAAGTTTGGTTGCGCTCACTAATGTTAAAAGAGTAATTTGTGATTTATTTGTAAAAATAGTAATAAGGTAGTGAAAAAGCGTAGTTGTCACAATTATGACTGTAATAATGTTAGTCATAGTAGTAGCCTACAGTAGTAATAATAGTCAAACACGAGTTCCCTGAAAAGTCCTACTTTTCTGAGCAACAGTCTCTATATATATATTTATTATTTAATTAATTACAATACTAACACTGAATTTGATGTTGTAACCGTTTTAGGTGTAAAAAAGGCATTTGTAAAGTTACCAAATACTTTTTTTAGATCTAAAACTAAATATTCGATGTTACGATATTAATTATTTTCATTTCATAATCAATATTTTAGTTCACTAGTTAGCCATATTTCTTATTTCCATACAGTAATATTGCCAAAATTATCAAAACAGCGAAATACATGACAGCTATTTGTGACGTTGCCCACTTTCTGTATAAACGCTCTTAACATGAAAGTGACCTTATAAATGTTCCGTTTCCTTGTAAGGTCGGAACCCTAAAAACGATAGCAAAATTGTGAACTGAACAATAACATCACGCCTGTATTCTCCAAAAGGTTAGGCAGAGGTGTATTGATAAATCGAGATGTTAAATACGATCCACCTTCTAGTGTCAGGTGAATAATAAAGAAATTAGTAGCTTGTGATACTAACGGTAAGTTCTCAGCGATCCAAGAGCAGAAGCAGTTCATCTTCATCCCGATAGCCACGTGATCACCGTCACACTCCACCCCGCCCACTGTCACAGCCACCAAATGGCCTTGACGGACAGCCGGCGCCCCTGAGTCATCCTGCATCAAATGATTATTCACAGTATATTCAATTGTCGCCAGTATTTGATTATTCATACGGGCGATAATTGAATATACTGTGTACAAGCTGTGCAGTGGACTATATGGAAAGCAATCAATCGACTGCGGACCCAAGTAGACCGCTGGAAGCACAATCTAGCAAAATGGGAGATTATAGATCCCACCTGCACTCAGTGCGAATGCGGTGCTCCTGACCAAACCATATTCCATAATGTTGAAGTGTCCAAAATGTCCATACACATGCTCTTCTGAAGACCTAAAAAACGTCACTGATGCCTCGATTGGCTTGGCCACCTGCTGGGGCAAACTCATTTCACATAATACCTACATTTATTTATCATCGATTCGAAAACAAGAAGAATAGGATTGTTTAATCATTAAAGTCCTTCTTCCACATTAATCTTTAACGTATGCTTACCGTTCAAGCAAAGGTGCTGCTTACATTTCATAACCGCTGATGCTCAAAGAGCTGCATTCAGATAAAAATTTGTTTGATTCCTAGACGTTAGGTACTAAGGTATTTGTCATGTCAACCAACTCATGTCAGAGTTAAATAGGGATATTAGTAAAACGAATCCCAAAGTAAGCAGCATAAAAAAAATGGAATCGTAATTTGGCGTGGGTGGTGCTTACAGATTCGCGGAATTTCCCCAAGGACACGTCTGGTATAACTGACGTCGGTCCTTTGACAGAAATGGCTGACTCGCTGCCATTTTTGCACACTGAAGCACCTGTCCCACCGTCGATGAGGAAGCGACCAACAATTTTCTCGCTCAAGAAGCAAAGAGAGTACTCGCTCAGCGACGCTCGCTCGCTTGGATGGCAGAACACTCGCTGCGAGACTTACGCTTGGTACATTTGCATACCAGTGAGGAACCGCATCGTCGTCACTCGCTGCTCGTTGCTCGCCAACTCGTTTTTAGTTGCTAGCTCCATTCGCTTCTCGTTAATCGTTGGCGGTGGGACAGGTGCCTGCCTAACGTGGATTATTTATTTCAGGAATAAAAGAGTACCACTTACATCGCTTATGTAATGCTCATCAGTTGCATAACAGACGACTTCATTCGTATCTGTTAAAAACATGCAAAAACGGGGAAGATGCTGTAATAGGTAGTTTCTTTTCACTTTTTTAGTGCACGATGCAGCTCTTTAATTTTTCTAAGGATTTCTTCCACTGAAACTACCCAACGGGTACAGATTTTTTTGACGTTTCAACATTCATTATGTATCATAACATCACGCCTGTTTTCCCCGAAGAGTTAGGCAGTGGTAGGTATATCTTTAGTACACCTCACATCTCGCCAGTTATGTGTAGGGGTCAGACCATGTAATAGGGGGCGAGCTTATAGCCAGCAACCAGGGATAAATCGAGACCACACTGCTACTGAGAAATTCCTTATGGAAAAACTCAATAATACTTTGCCTGACCTGGCAATTGAACCCATGACCTCATGCTCAACAGTAGCGCTTGCGACCACTAGGCCAACGAGGTAGTCAATAATAGAGTATACAATTTCTATAACTAAAATATTATAGGGTAAGCGGGTATATAAGTAGCAGTCACTAACTTATTGCGTGCGTCGGCATAACCTTATCAACTAACTTCTTGCAAGTCTGCACATTCACGAAACCGAACGTTTCAACGGTTAGTGTGTTTTCCTGCAAACAAAAAGAAAACAATTTTAACAACCAAGGCCCGTCGTCCATGTTGGGAATTGCATCCGGCACGCGCAGGCGACGTGCCCACCCTACGCGTCATCGCCATCGGCGAGTGAGCGGAGGTGCGGCGCGCGGCGTGTGGAACCGGTGGGCGCCGGCGGACTCTCGCTTCCACTGACTCCACCGCGACGGACGATATTCCTCTATTATTAAATGTTTGTCCGGGAATGTTATAATTTATGATAAGCACGGCATTAAACCATTGCCTAAAATACAGTCCACTCCTTTTATTGCTCCCCGCGCTAACAGTCCACGACGATACTCAGAAGTATAGTGTTACAAACTCAAATCGAAATGAGTAGCCAGAATGTCACATCCGAACAAGACGCAACTTTACAAACGCGTTATTAGGTAACTAGTTTGTGATTAATTGCGCCGTGGACTACCGGCCTAAAGCAAGCGTTTCCTCAGACTGTCCTCAGTTTACCGTCGAATGAAAAGCAGAAACGTAAGTAAGTCGGTGGGTTTCCCTAGAGAGCGTTTTTTGACACCGTAAAGTCAAACCGCGCAGCCATAATTTTCATGACAGCTGTCACTATAACCGTTATGTGGCAGCCACCGCTCTTCCAGGAAACCGTAACTTAGGAGCGGAAGTCTGAAGCGGACTTTAGATTGTTTTAGTTAATATTAGCACATTTCTCCGCTCCAGTGAACAGGCAGCATTAGTGATAAACATGCAAAAATCATTATCGTCATAATTTATCACTGGTAGAAAAAGTAAATAATGCTAAAATTATATATCGCACACCGGGTGCAATAACGTCATAAATGCTAAAATTGGTAAAATGAGTTCCTGATCACAAATGATGTCAAACATGCATCTACATCCGGTGCAGAAATATCATAAATGTAACTCTCAAAATGACCAACTGTGGGTTTTCGTAAGCGCTAGTGCGAGAACGTCCTATTAGGGATGATGACAAAATTTTCTTTCTCTTTTTCAATCTGTAAAAAACGTCATTTGTTACTTATGACGTTGTAGCACCCGGTGTGCGATATGTAAAATATTTTTCTAGTAGGTATTTACCTTAGGATCTTCCGGTTTAGCTTTCCTTCTCCAATTCTTGTAATATGATAATGGCGGTTTCTGCAAAATAATGTATGAAATACTGTTTTAATACACACCTATTAATAAGACACGGGAATAAGTTAAACCAGTAATTTCAGTTTAATTATGTTTTTCGCGGTGTTGGTAGAGCTTATTCAACGCTTGAGAAAAATGAAATCAAAGAAGCACATGAACGTTCACAAGACACCGACAAAATTATAAAGGAATGAACGCTCATCTGCTTCTTTCAATTATTTTTTTGATAACGCTGCAGGCGAGTGAAACTAGTAAGTAATTTGTTATAAACAGTATCCGCTTTTATAACAAGTTGCCAAAGTCGGTTACAGAACTTAGCGATGGAAAGTTCAAAACCCACATCAAACGTGTCCTTATCAAAAAAGCATCTGATAAGATTAAAGACTACGTAGAAGACACGGAATTTTGGCATTCATTCCTTAAAAAAAAAAACACTTTTTAATTTAGACTTAGAATTGCTATGCTCCCAAATTACGATGATTATTTTATTTCGGTTTTTTTTACATACTTCCTTGACATAATCATTTCATTATTTGACAACCTACAATATTCTATATGTTTTATTAAATTAGATTTGTTACAGTTGTAGTGGCAATCATGTCATTTGGTTTAAATAGGTCTTTATTTTTATTATTTTATTTATCTTTTATATAGATTATTTTCTTTTAGATTTTGTGAATGTGAGAACGTTGTAGGCTTAACAGACTGTAGATCAGTTACTATTTTGCTAAGTACCTGGTACTTGTTGATAGGCCTACATTGTCCTCTCATACCTATTAACACTGTAATTTGAAAACATTGTAAAAACCATTTATTTTTAAAAGTAAACCTTGGAGTTTCTTGCCGGCTCTTCTCCATAAGAAACGACCCAAATTGAAACCGTGCACCTAGATTCTGACGTTTCATAAGTGCCCTAGGTTTATGTGAAATAAAATATTTTGAATTTTAATTTAATCTAAGACCAATAATGAACAAAAAGTGAAGCGCCTGATAACTGCTTACAGTTTGTCGTATACGGAGTTCCAGAACTCTCTTTTTATTGCGATGAAATTTGATTACAATAAAATAGATACTTACATAGATAGAATGCCTACTTTTTATTATACACCATAACAAAAAAAAATATCACGAACCCCATCCAACGAAGTATTACGTCCACTTCTACGCTCCACAAGTATTTGGTCCTTCGGCCACTTTTGATCCTTAAAAAATACATTTGACAAAATGACGATGTTTTCTTAAAACTAATATTAGCCTGTAAATATACCAAAAATAATCAATCAACCAGTAATATGCATCAATTGCTAAACTTTTAATTATACTTAAGTAAATAAAGACTAGATATTTAAAAATACTTCTTGAAATGATATCTAATAATTATGTTCTTTGGAGTAAGAATAGTGCGTTCTTTGTTGTGTCTATTAAATAGATATTACTCAGTGATCTAGCTAGAAGTGCAACGATTCATCCAACAACTCGTGTGTACACCATTTATTTAACTATGCATAAAACCTTTATGTGCTTGAGTAGTTTTTTTTTTAATATTTGAACGTCACAATATTAAGTGATAAGTGTAACACGCAACACCACCATTAGTGACAAATGAAACACGTCGTATATACTATTTGAAATAGCAATTAAGTAAAAGGATTGGGAAAAAGCCACCGTCGCATCGTACACTGAGTAGGGTTCCGTTGTAAAGATCTACTGTTTGAATAATTTGTGTGGTGCCAAGACCGAATTAAAATGCTTTAATAAACAAACTAATTGCCTGTAGGTATTGAGGGTGCATTAAAGTGGCTTCCACGTGCGGTGACTTACCACCTACTTAAAATGTACGATCCAGAGGACATTTTAAAGTACAGCATGAGTATTATATATATATTTTTTACATGGACGAGCAAAAAATGTTGTATAAATTCTCGTTAACAAGAAACTGTGTCACTCTAGTCGGCCAGGGGCCGTATTATGACGTATTAATGCCACCATTATTCCAGTGTGAGTGAGAGACGGAGCTATACAAGGCCACTAGCACCATCCTTTTTTCGCAGTGGAATAATGATGGCATTAATACTTCATAATAAGGCCCTTGTTTGCTGTACGCAGGCCAGCTCGCACACATACGTTGGTCAGCCGATAGTCACGCAAACGTCAACACTCACATTTCTCATAAATATTCACCCATACGTACAGCGAGCTGGCCGACTTGAGTGACACAGTTTCTTGTTAGCGAGAATCCGTCCGACTTTTTTTTATTCGTCCATGACTATTTATTTTTATTTTTATTCTCTTTTAGGTAGTTTGTGCCAAGACAAGAGAAGAAGTCTCTACATATATTTAAAAAAAAAACTAAATAATGTGTAGTGATAAACAGCGGAGCAGTGGTGGCCTAACGGCCGCTACTGAAGAGTCGGTTCGAACCCAGACCGGCGCTTTTCTTTGTGTAAATTATTTCATCACCACTGCTCTCAAAACGATGAAGGAAAACATCGTGATGAAACCGGCATGTCCTAGAAATACAAATTCGAAGACGTGTGACATCTACCAACCCGCGCTGGGCCCGCGTGGTGGATTACGGCCCACTCCCTCTTACAGAGAGGAGGTCTGTATGCCAGCAATTGGAACATTATAGGCTGATTATGATAAACAGTTGAAGGGTTATTCCCGTATTTTTTTAAAACGTTCGCATTTTAATAGTAGTATCCATCTGTCAAAAAATCCTTTAATTCACCTATAACTTTGAAATTGATTGTCGCTGAAATGAAATTGCAACTAGTTTTTAAACGTCTTTAATTACGAAAATTGGCCTTCTGCTATCTGAAATTATGATAATATTATAGGTGCAGCGTTTCATATACAACGGAACCTTGTAAAGTGTGATATTGTTAGCACAAACTATAGCGACGTAGAAGTGTAGGATCCAATTAGTATAGTGTTTTATTGACATGAATTTTTATCATGCCCCGTGCGTCGACTTTTATTTCGTGATTGAAAAACATTCGCCATTTTGGCTGATTTTTATTCTATTAACCAATTAGAGCATGACAGCTTTTGATATAACAATATACTTACTTTCCATTTTTCAAACCCACCGGTCTTTTTTTTTTTTTTTGGGTTGGCAATTGTCAAATAACTTCTCCCGCTCTGGGCGGAGCGAGAGGGCGTGTCAGACTCTTACTGACTAAAACCCACCCGTGTTCCTTCCGTTGCCTGTACGTTGCCAGGGGCCGCGGTATCCCTTTCGGACTTTCCCGCAACCCCGGCAGGCATCGGTCCTATCGGACCCCTTCACTTGCTGACATCTTTTTGAGGCGAGCGTGAAACACAACGCGCCATCGACCCGGGCCTGGTCCTTATCGGACGGCGAGCTACCCATTGCTCACCTTCCGCAAGCCCGCGCCTACGGTGGCCGGGAATCGGCCTGCGATTCCCGAGGCCCAGGGCGTCTCCTGCGGTGGCTAGGGGCGTGAGGGCGCGAAATTTGCCTCTCCCTCACGCGTTCTGCCTCCTCCTTCGCGAGCATTACTGCTTCGCAGAAGGAGGTGACGGCCTCCCATGCCCTCTCGCTCCGTACCATGGCCTGGACTAGGGCCGGACGCGAGAGATCCCCGCCACCGATCGCCTCCACGAGGACACGGCGATGCTCTGACCAAGCTGGGCAGACCTCCACCGTATGCTCCACCGTGTCCTCCGGGCGATCCACGCAGTGATGACACCCGGGATGACATCCGTCTGACACGAAAGTTTTTTATATTACTTTTTATTTCTTTTATTAAGTATCTACATGTTTGGTTATCCCTTATCAAGTGGCCTGACGATTATTATTTTTACCCGACTAAGGCGAAGCAAAAAGGAGGGTTATGATTTTGAACAGTATGTTTGTAATTACAGCATGTCCCAAGAAAAATGTCTTAATTAAGAAAACTAATATAAACTAGCTGTGCCCCGCAGTTTCACCCGCATAAGTCTCGATCCCGTAGGAATATCGGGATAAAAAGTACTTATCCTATGTCCTAACCTTGGTCACAGTCTACCCAGGCTTGATTATCGGACCATTTTTCAATGCTGGAACTGGGTTTTAATATTAAGCAATACAGATCTGGAGTTCCGGAATTCCAGAGTTCGAAGTTCCTTTATAAAAATGGGATACAAAATGCATAATATTGATTGATTATTTGATATTATGGAAATGTAGGGCTAGTATTTTAAGTCTCAATCTCAATCGGCCTATAATCTTGGACACAGGCCTCCTCTCGATGAGAGGGAGTGGGCCGTAATCCACCACGCGGGCCCAGGGCGTGCTGGTAGATGTCACATAACTTCGAATATTTGGTCCTAGGACATGCCGGTTTCCTCACGATGTTTTCCTTCACCGTCTGGAGAGCAGTGGTGATGAAATAATTTACACAAAGTAAAGCGCCTGTATGGGTTCGAACCTATGACCTACAACTCAGCCGTTACCACTGGGTCACCACTGCTCTTAGTAGTATTTCAAGTAGAAAAAACCAAAACTACCAGTTTTGTTTTTTTCGGAAAAAGAAATCGGTTGTTCACGCGACTCGCACTGTGTCTACTCGACTGTGCTGCGATCTGCGTGCTGCGTGCGCGATTCCCGAAAGAAAATGAGTGAACGAATAGCGCGCGTGAGGGTTGGCGGGCTGGCTCAAGCCATGACAAAATTATATATTGTTTTCGATATCGAAATTCCGATTTTGATCACACCAATTCCGATATTACAAACGGTACTGAAATATATCGGAATTCCGGAATTTTGTTAGTACCGGAATTCCGGAGCTCAAGCCTTACTACACCATGTGCCGAATTTCATCCAAATCCGTTCAGCCGTTTTAGCGTGTAAGCGTAACAAACATACAAACTCACTTTCGCATTTTTAGATTATTAGTTAGGATTATTATTTCGCAAACTCTTGCCAACTTACCTTGACGTTTACGATTGACATTTTTCGAGAAGCTTTTTTGTAGGAGCGTTTTCGATGTCGTCTTAAAGCTTTTGTTAATTTTTCTTTTTTCTAAAAATAAAATAATACTTAATTTCTTTATTATGAGAATTACGTTTCATATAAATTGTGGTTGAGGATTTCTGGAATCGATGACCCTTCGTGGCTGGGGAAAAGATTGCCTGCATATTAGTAACAATATCTTCCTTCTTAAATTCACTGACAGACACTGCACAGCCATCTTTTATAACGTAATTGAGCAGTAAGGAGGTGTTTTCAAAATTCATCCCTTATAAGGATGGGGGTTGAAAGTTTGTATGGAAGTTCGTCATTGACATCGACCCTGAACATGTAAGAACAAAAAAAAAAAAAAAAATTGATAAAATTGTTCTTGTCGGTAAAGAACTCAGTTGAGGACCCGGATATTTCCCTGTCCTAGCTAATTATTGATAATAGTGTTCAATCTGCAAGAGATATTTATTTTATTTTATTATTTATGAACATTATCCTGATGGTCACCAAAATACATTCGTTTGGGCTATGATAGCATCACTTTTGCCATGCGTACAATGGAAAATAAACTAATAAGGAGAATAATTCAAGCAAAATGTTTCGAAGACTCCATCTCTTGCCAACTTACCTTGACGTTTACGATTGGCATGTTTCGAGAAGCTTTTTGGGAGGAGTGTTTTCGATGTCGTCTTAAAACTTTTGTTAAATTTTCCTTTTTCTAAAAATAAAATAATCCATGATTTCTTTATTATGATAATTACAAAGTAGACATAGTCAGGGAGCACAGGTCACTGGCTGTCCATTGCAACATGCTGGCCCGCAGGTTTGCACGCTGTACTGATCCTGTTAAGATAACGCTTTTTAAGGCCTTCTGCCAGTCATTTTACACGTGCAGCCTGTGGACCAAGTATACCCAGCGGGCATACAGCGACCTGCTCGTACAGTACAATAACGCATTCAGGGTGCTTTTGGGGTTGCCATGGCGATGTAGCGTGTTAGAGATGTTCGCGGAAGCGTGCGTCGACGGGTTCGCCACGATCAGGCGGAAGCGATTCGCTCCAATTATGGCGCGCTTGCGCTCCTCCTCCAATGGCATCCTGGATGTGTTTTCACACCGGTGGGATTCTCCCCTCTTACGAAGGTGGGTAAGAGTTCAGACTCACGTCTTACCCAAATAGACTGGTGCATCAGTTGTTTATTATTACTAATTTAATACTAACATTAGGTAACGATTATACTACTACTAACAATATATGGATTTTTGTATCTGAAATAAAATATTTGAATTTGAATTACGTTTCATATAAATTGTGGCCAAAGATTTCTGGACTAGATGACCCGTCCGGGCTGAAGAAAAGATTGCCTGCATATTAATAACTAGCTTCGGCCATTGGCTTCACCCGTATAATACCTTTCATTGATGATTATAAATTATAGCTTATGTTACTCAGTGTTAATATAGCATCCTACTGATGAAAGAATTTATATGGCACCACCTCTGAAGTATGACCTACCAAACAAAAAAAGAATCAATTAAATCATTTCGTAATTAGCAGCGAAAAAAAACAATTGAATTCAGAACCTCCTCCTTTTTGAAGTCGGTTAAAATACAAATCTTTTCTCTGTATAATATTATTATTTTAGACAATATCTTCCTTCTTTTCACTAACAATCACCGCACAGCAAAATTTCATGATTCTACACCCAACGGTATAACGTTGGGTGTAGAATCATGAAATTTTGCACAAGAGTTCGTTTTATAACGAAATTGAGCATTAAGGAGGTGTTTTAAAAAATTCTTCCCCTAAAAGGATGGATGATGAAAGTTTGTATGGAAGTTTGTCATTCACATCTTATTTAAATGTACTTGTATGACCCTGAACATGTAAGAACAATTTTATGGGTTCTAAAAAACCTGGGTTGTCGGTAAAGAACTCAGTTGAGGAGCCGGACATTTCCCAGTCCTAGCTAATTATTGATAAGTGTTCAATTTGCAAGAGGTATTTTTATTTTATTGTTTATGAACATTATCCAGATGGTCAGTAAAACACATTCACATGGGCTGTGATGGAATCAACTCCTGCCATGTGTACAATGGAACATAAACTAATATATAGAATAACTATTATATTCTAAGTTCTATTTATTTTATTTTATTATGTTACTTATATTATGTACAAGCAAATCTGACTTGATTTCCGCACCTTTTTGTCGGGTGACCACTGAAAATCAGTGCTGTGCTGTGGGTCCCCCATAGCAAAACATTATACTGAGTGGAAGCCTTCTTGTCACAGTCATGACTTGCAGCTGCCGAATATTTCTGTTATGTTTATATTGTTGTCTTTTTGTATGCACGTGTTTCTGTGACAAATAAACCTATTTTTCTTTCTTTCTAATAAGGAGAAAAATTTAAACAACGGACCACTTACTTTTACTTCTGGTGCGGTTGTCACAGCATATAGACTTTCTATAGAAATGGTATGGTTATCCGGCTCGATGGTTAGATTGAGCGGATTGGACTCAAGAGGGTCATGGGGCACAGGTGGCTCATTTAACTGTTTGAGCTTTTCAGGCGAATTATCAGGAGTCAGTTTCTGCTCATGTTTTGCAAGTGCGCGGTGAGAATTATGCGCAGTAGTAACTCTCGCCAAATCCACAATCGATGAGTCTGATATATCCCCCTGGAACGATCGTTGCCGTGAATTAGCTGGCTGTAATTTTGGATTAATTTTTAGAAAAGTTACTTCAATACCCTTACGTTACCCTTTGTGGGCCTCGTAAGACATTGCAAGAATGTTATTAAATTCATTGCAATTGTGTTTGGTGACAGAAGATGTAAAAGAAAATGTTTGAGGACTTTTTTTCTAAATTGTATTCCATTATTTTCCACGCGAGATTTTAGACATCGCTAATTTAATAATTTGTCTCCAATTTTCTATATCTTTCAGGTTTCCTAGAGCTTACTTAAAGTACCCTCAAAATAGTGTGTGTGCCACTAGATAGGAGCTGCAGTGCTGGATCCCGATAGCGCTGTGCGACATAAGAACGAAGAAAAGAACTGCCCTAAGCTGGTAGTACTGTCGTAACCTTTATTACGAGAATACTATGGGCTGTTATTTTGTCCTTATCAATCACCTCACCAATACGGAAATCATGGTTATTAAATTATCATTTTTTATTCTAACTAGTTTTTGTCCGCGGCTTCGCACGCGTGGTGGTCGGAAATTATCCCATGGGAACGTACCTACTACAGAAATAAAAAGTATGTATCAACCCAGATCATGATCTACTCGTGTGCCAAATTTTATCCAAATCGATTCAGCCACTAAGACGTAAAAACATATTATTATTATAATAATAATAAAATGAAGTATGGATGTAGCGCTGAAAAATCAAGCTCATAATATTCGAAGGTACCACTAATGTATTAGTATCTAGTAATACTCGTATGTTAATAAGGGATGGTATATTTATGAAAAGGAACTTACCTCACTGCTATGTTCTTGTTCCGAGGAGTGAGGACCCGATCTGAGTGGTTTGTGGGTAACTGTCGCTTCGCAAGATTCCTAACAATACAAAAACAATTACGAGGTATGAAATGTCATCATCATTATCTCCCTCTTGTACCTGTATATTGCGTTGGATCGGCGCAACACGTTTTCTTCTTCCATTCTCTCCTGTCAACCATCGCACACATCATTTTGTTTTGTATCATTCCTCACACAATCCACACAACTTTTCTTCGGCTTTCCTCTCCCTCTTCATTAATCAACATAAAACATTCGTCTACAGCGTCAATAGTGCAACGGGTGGGAATCAAACTTACGTCTTCTCGCACGTCGATCCGTACCTTATCCGTTGGTCTATTTGCATGTACAGTCTTGTAAAAGACTAGTCCAACTCCTGAGTTAATGAGTCACTATTTTAATCCATCATTGCATGACAATATAATTATGGTACTCACATTTTCCTCTTCAGAAGAACCACAACGCCTTTTTTTTCCACCTTGCCATTTACTCCCTGGTAGCTTTTAAAAGTAATCAAAATATTGTTAGTTACGGTACTAACAGTTAGGTACTACCTTGTAGCAGCCCACCCTTGAAACCGGCCCACCCATCCACTTTAGCATAATCATCATCTATAAGGCTCCCACGGCTGGGACACAAACTTCATCACTATTGGACTGTAATCCACCACGCGAGCGTAATCTATATATGTATAAGTGTATAATCTATAGGCGTAGTGCAGGTTGGTTCCTCACGGTGCCCAACTTCAAAGGTTCATAATAATAAATTCTTTCACAAAATTGTAACCCTAATTAAAAAAAAAATATCCCTTTTTGAATGATTAAAAAAAGAAGAAATTCAGGAACAGAATATCCAAATCTCATAAAAAATCTGACCACTAAACTTACTTTTCCTGCGTCATCGGGACAACGTCCCCAACTGAGGATAGTAACATTTGAGTCCACGGGAGTTGATTCACTCTCTTCAACGAGCGGCAAGGCGTAACCCGGCTTGTCTGTGGTCATCCCTGCGAAGGTGAACACCAGGGCGATGTCTGCCGTCCACCCTTTGTACCT
Source organism: Xanthia icteritia (assembly GCA_949128155.2). Classification (NCBI taxonomy): domain Eukaryota; kingdom Metazoa; phylum Arthropoda; class Insecta; order Lepidoptera; family Noctuidae; genus Xanthia; species Xanthia icteritia. Next base: position 15,597,670 of record OX421942.2, read on the forward strand.
AGGATGCGTTACAATCCTCTCTATTGGCAAGTAGTTCTCGTAGCCCGTATCAAACAGCTTCTTTGTCCCGATAACCACGAATGAGTCTGCTAGTTCAATATCCAAGGACTCGGGACCGTGCTCTAAACTGTGAACAATGTTAGAGTTTTAAGAATAAGTACCTGGGCAACCGAGCTCGGGTCTGGTGAAAACATAGAATGCTCATTTGATAGTATAGGATAGTTCATACTAATTCCATGCTGCCATGGATATATAGATTTTTCGCTCTAAAGGTACCCACGAGGAATTCAACTCATCGAAATCGTTAGAGCTGTTTTCGAGAACGTGATTACAAATATATGTATATATATACATATATACAATGTGGAGACAACAATTCGACAATAAATGAAACCACTGGCAATACTAATGTATAAGAGTATTTTGGAACCACCAAATAAAACCTAGCATCGAAATGAAAACAGTGATTTTTTCAAACAAACTAAATAGTAGTGATGGGCCGACTATGGGTTTTGCCAATCTTTGACTAGCTATAGTGACTAAACTATTGGATATATTTGATTGAATTTTCGTATGCAGACTAAGAACTTCATTAGATATACGCAGTTTAATTTACTGTCGTAATGTCGTCTCCACCTTGTATACAAATATTGCTCATTTAATAGTATAGAATACAGGGTTAAATTAAATTAGGTAGCTAACTAACTTGAGTTGACCTTGTTTATCGGTGATTGCCCGCTTGTATACCACTGCATGACAAATCTATATGCCTTTGTTGTTCACCACGCTTTCTCGATTTCAGCCAACCAGATTCCAGATCAATTCCTTACAATGTAGGGAACGGAGAATTTGTTGATCCCTCTCAGATAGACTATCTCTACTACTATTTATCCCCACTGCTGCTTGTACATACATACCATCATCCATACTCGCACCACACTCACGCAAGTAACCACTCACATATACTGTCACATCTCTTTTTACACTTCCTCTAGTTACTCACACACACTCTGGTATTTACACTAACTCTTTTTGTATTTTTTATTTTATTTTATTTCATGTTCTTAATTTAACGTTAGTTATGTATACATTGTTATTATGGTCCAAATCACAGGCATCTAGCCGCGGGTGGGCCCTGGTGACCTGCAACATAGGTTTTTATTTAAACCTACTTCAGGCACCAGTCTCTCACAAAGTTAGCTCCTTGTTCGTGCACTATTATCAAATACTAGCATTGAGTACATAACTTGTGTAGAGAAAAAAACGTCTTATATTATTATTATAAGGTATTTGTTTTTGATAAAGGTCGAAGAAAAAAAGAAATAAAGAAGAAATTAAACAGCCGTGTGTTTAATTTTCTTGGTTATTCTGTACGGACGTAACTTAATTAAGTATGGAAACGTAGAAACATATCATAAACAGTTAACCAAGTTGAATCAATTACATTCAGCAATCCCAAAAAAGCGATATTCTAACTGGTATCAATTGTCTGTACTTCTGTAGGCATTATTAAACATTAGTACATAATTCAGCAGCATAAATCATTCCTGTGTTGGATACGTCCCTTGTTAAGTTATTGACGAGGGCTCTTAAGGGACTGCTTGCTCTCGAGCCAACATTATGTAGGTCAATTTTGAATTACTTGTGATATAATTCACGTTTGTGGTATCAAACAATTGAAAAGTATTTGAAGGAGGAATTGGTTAGTGAATCCTATCTTGTAAGTCATTATCCGGGCTACACCTCGGTGGAACCTCAGGGCCTAGAAATCGCGTTCAGAGCGTTTCTTATTTTTAGCTAATGTCAATACAATACATTTTTAACTTTTTGACTTATCCATCATCGCTAACGTTGATAGAATGTCACTTTGTCTAGGCTCTTTTGACATTTAAAAGTTAAAGTGGATACCACCAATCCTGCTCAACACCGTATAATAAGACAATAAGTAATTCAAGTAATTGCGTAATGTTACTAAATCTTAGATCTTGTGCCACAAATACTCTAGCTTGAAAAAAATAAGGTTAAAACACCGGTATTAAAAAGCACTAATGCCAAAATAGTAGCAGCTTTGGATGAATATAAAAGATACTTACAAGCAATGGGCAGCGGTGACAATGACATTATCATGAATAATGGTACCAGTACATTGACGCTTAGTTCCATCTACGAAAGCAATGCTGAAACATAGAATAGAGTTATAATTTTATCATCTTGAATATAAAAAAAAAAACTTATCCGAACAGAATCAGCTGAAACGGTGATTTTGTCAATTCATTCTCGAGTGCTCCTGGAGTTCAAATATAGTGCTGTTCTTGTTAGCGTATCGATGCCAAAAATGTCATTGATGCTACGTAAACTCCTCTCTCTGACGCAGGCATCAAGTGCACAGGTGACAGGGCATGCGACGCAAGATGGAAGGTGGGCAATAGCCTGTGGAAAGACGTCACGTCGTGGGCCGACTCAATTTAGATTTCCATCGACACGGTAATAAGAAGATTTAGTTAATGTAAGTGCTGAAAGTTGTCGATGACATCCAACGACTATATTTGCAACTGCTTTACTTTCTAACCGCACTCCAGTGGGCTCGATCCTCGGGCTAACAAAGAACTTGGGTGATGTTGGTCCAGCCCTGATTTCAAATCATATTAAAGAAAGACAATACAATGTTCTTGTAACTTGTACACTAGAAGTAGATTGTTCCCAGCTTCTTTCTGCCTGAAAATTGCAGTGTCATCAATATTTCGATTGGAAATAGTATCAACACGTTTTTTTTTCTTTGTAATCAGAATGTCACCTGTTATGAGATTGCATAAGAAAGTTACTGCCAAACAAAACATCATTAATTGGCTAGACCACACCCTAGACCAGTAAAAGTACACACTTCTAGGATCGATCCTCAGTCACTCTCACCTGTTCAATTTACTACTAATATTTGTCTTACAATAATAAAATAGTCATAATAATAATTGTTATTTACTCAATCAATGCCACAAATGTATGGTTTTCCACTGGAGGAGGTTCGGTCTGTTCTTCTGGCGATGGCGGTTCCGTCTGTTCTTCTATAAAAAGTTAGTAGATTTTATGTTTTAGTAAGAACGATGACCATTCAACTATTTCAAAAATTATTATTTATTGTGGTCTTACTAACCGTTTTCTTGACCGGAAACAAAAACATGATTTGTCACCGTAGTCCAAGCGAACACAGCAAACACAATTTTAACCAAGCACATTCCGAAATTACTTCTTATTGAAATGGGGTAATGTTATGAGCTACATTTTTAATTAAATCGATAAGCCAAATGCATAACTTGCTCGTGAAACTGTTCAATATGAAATACGTATCAAATGATGAAATTTATGTCAAATTGTTATCGAGTAGAGAAATATTTCAATAATATTTTATGCTAGTATTTCTCTACTTGATAACGATTTGACTAGGTACTATAAAACAGGGCTACTAGTAATTTTATTTTCCGTAAATAGGTTTGTACAAATACTTTCACACGTCAATAATAATATTTTAAAAACTAGATGAGTTCGGCGTTTCTATCTGACTACTCTGAGAAGAAAGGCCGAAACAGGTGGGCGAAAAAGCCCTAAAAACAGTTGTGTTAAATAAAGGCCTTGCTCAGAGTATATTTTAATAAATAAATCCCTCACAAATTGATAGCAGAGCGTGGTTGTTTGCAAGTATGAAAAATGGCATCAACTACGAGTTATCGAACATAGAACCTTTGACCAAGTCAAACTATGATACGTGGTGTTTGCAAGCACAAGCGGTCCTGATTAAAAATTACTTTTGGGATATCGTAAGCGGCAAGAAAACGTTGGAAGAGAGGAAAGGAAAAAAAAAGAAAAAGAACGAAAAAAATAATATTTATTTTGGACACAGTTCGTGAAACAATAAAAAAATAAAAAGTGAAAATAATCTTATAGAAATAATCACGAACGATCTACCCTATAAAATTTGATTGGCACACTCATGTATGCAGTGGCAACTCGACCCATTATAATGTTTGCCATAAGCTATCTCTCCAATTTAATGAGTGTTACGGAGAAGAGCATTAATTTCAAGTGTGCAAAAAGAGTGCTGCGATACCTACATAAAGCCATTGACCTGAAAAATCTATTCAAAGGTCTCGGGACCAACTATGAAAGCACAGTCATATTAAACGACAACCAAGCCGCGGCTCAAGTTAAGTCAAAACACAATGGTCACTTCCAAGTCCAAACACATAGACTTGAAAATGCACTTCATCTGAAATAGCATAATGGACGGAGCGATATAGGGGCGGGAGTCTCGACATATATAGCGATCGCTATACGACCGAATTCGGTCGCAAAGTCGTAATGGCGTCCCTAGACGCGCCCGACGCCGACGTGCTTCACAAACACGGGAGTTTTTCGAGCTTATCAAGTAATTTTGACCGTCTAGAGACGCCATTAAGACTATTATCTTCGTACCGAAGATATGAAGGCAGATATCCTAACCAAAGCCATAGCAAGCCCGCGGCTATCGATATTGCGGCTTAGGAGTTTCCTGAAATCCTGATGACCACGACGATGCCGTGAAGAGGAGTATGAGTACTGGCCACCTAGTACCAACTGACACGGCATGTTGTTTGTCTTTACCTTAGAGACATAAAAACAGTTGTGTCAAATAAGAGCGATATCCTTGGTCATGAGGTTGGGGAAAAAGTTTCTTCGCATTTTTTAAGAAAATTCAAAACATTTTTTAACATAGTATGTTTACATTTAACTAAAGTATGTAGGTACCATTTTGTTCGATAACTTTTTGCCATCTTGTAGGTAGGGACATGATCCCATTGCTATAGAAATTTTGGGACTTCTGATCAAAATACCGCGACAAGTGGTTTTGGCAGTCCTCCCGTGATGTTAACCTGACACTGCCTAAAGAATTCTGAAGAGACCGAAACAGGTGGAAATCTGAAGGTGCAAGGTCAGGACTATACGGCGGATGCATTAACACCTCCCAGCCAAACTCTCTTAATTTTTGCTGAGTGGCTAAAGATGTGTGAGGTCTAGCGTTATCATGATGAAAAACCACACCCCTTCTGTTGATTAATTCCGGCCGCTTTCTCTCAACTTCTTGCTTTAATCTCATCAGTTGTTCGCAGTAGAGTTCAGAATCGATGGTCCTTCCTGGTGGTAACAGCTCATAATGAATAATGCCCTTCCAATCCCACCACACACACAGCATCACCTTGTTGCGAGTTAACCCGGGTTTTGCCACAGTCTGTGAAGCCTGACCGGCCTTTGACCACGACCTTTTTCGCACGTTCTTGTCGTACGTGATCCACTTTTCATCACCAGTTATCAGCTTCTTCAAAAATGGTTCGGTTTCATTACGTCGTAATAAAGAATCACAAATGAGTACACGGTTCATTAGGTTTCTTTCAGTGAGCTCGTGAGGTACCCAAATATCGAGCTTTTTTGTGTACCCAGTTTTTTTCAAATGCGCCAAAACTGTTTTGTGGTCAATTCCCAGTTCTTCAGCTACGTCGTAACTACTAATATGCCGATCTTGCTCCACTTTTTCAAAAATGGCATCCATTTTATCCGTAATAGGGCGACCAGAGCGACGTGCATCTTTGACATCAAAATTTCCGGATTGAAAACGCTTAAACCAAATTTGTGCTACTCTCACAGACACTGCACTAGGTCCATAAACATCGCAAATTTTTTTCGCGGCTTGCGTTGCATTTTTACCTTTTTTGTAGTAAAATTTTAAAATGTATCGAATTTCTTCATTAGATTCACTCATCTTGACAGTACGAAAAACAAATAAAAATCACACATTTTCCTAATTTGAATTTGGAATTATGTTCTTTAAAATTTAAACTTTCAATGATACCAAAACCAGCCAGATACACATAGTATAGCCAAAGAGATTTTATTACAAGTTCATACATACTATAATGCGAAAAGACTTTTTCCCCAACCTATTATTTTAATTAATAAATCCCTCAGTTATTTCAAAAAGAAAATCATACCTATGATATACAGTTACGCTGATTATGTAAAATAATTTTACGTACTTAATGTACAACTTTAAGTTTTTTTTTAAAATTTATGATCGGTTTCTGTGACAAACTTGTTGTTGCATTGAAAAGTAACGTTGGAAAAACTGCAATTGTGATTTAATAACTTTAATACTTTGAGGAAACTTTAAAATCAAAGAATGAACAACACAAAATAATAACATAGCATGTTCCGCTTTTTCGTAAAAAAATATTTCATTAATTTTATTTTTACCTTCTAACAAAGTTGCTGGACCCACTAACTCAAGCACGAGGGTCGCCTAAAATGTAATGCACATAGATTAAATTGAAGAACTTTGGATCCAAACTGACCTCCATAGATGGGTCACATTGCAGCGATCCCAAGTCAAATAAGCCCTTTGAAGAGCCACTGAAGGGGCTTCGGAGCCAGGTCAAGGGGGCTGGTCCGAGAAATATTGTCGAGATTAGATGGCATTTCGTGTTGACAGATACTTTAGCACGTATATGTTCACATGAGGGTCCGATATTGTCTCAACTTATGTTTTTTCTGCGATGGACACTTTTGGGACTGGGTCGGTAATTTTTCCTTGGTTAAGAGGGGTTCGGACATTTTATATGATAAAAATGGTACTAATTTTTGTAATTTTACTTGAAATAATGAAACCATATCAGTCTGTAATTGTCTTTTGTCATTCATGCTGCCATAATTATAACGCTCGGCTTGATTGGTTGCTTGCGTCAGCCAATTATCTGTAATTAGCATCAACAGGAGGACGCTGCTGCCCATCCCTTTGAACCCTGTAATTGGGAGAGAGGGAAGGGCCATGGCCCATTCTTAGTATACACGGTATTAACAACAAAACCAATTGCCGAATCATTTCAAAAACATAATCACTTTCAGTAACCCCTTTTGTTCACCGGTCAGTGGGTTCAAGGATAACTGTAAAGCCAGTTTTATTTAGCGGAAATTTTCAGTTCAAAAATAAAGAGAAAAAAAAACTTCGTACACAGTCGGTAACCGCTCGTTTTAGCTATTAGCGCAGCGGCGAGAAAAGAATTGGCCATAGAAACGACCATTATGTTGCGGATTGTAACCAACGATAGTCCCGTAATCCCATGTAAGGTTCCTACGTACTGTGGCGCTTAAACATGTATAATATTGACATTACTCCCTCTTTAAACTTTGGTCGTTATGTTAATGTAGGATGTTAGGCAGTTTATCATTGATGTAATAAGATTTACAGTTAAAGACCTTGGAGAATTTGGGACTTGTGTACATGTTTACGTTGATGTGTGTTGGGACAATGTTGGGTAGTTTAGGTGCCATAGTTCGTTGGAATTGTACAATTGTGTTAGTTACTACTTAACTATATTAATACGAAATTGACGCTAACACGTTTAAGCGTCAATTTTGTGTTAATATTGTTAAGCAGCATACAGTTATTACCACGGGGTTTTACCTCATTAGAGGCAGTTTATTCGATAAGGCAAGGCACAATGGGTTTAAATGATAACGGGAATGATTAAAATGAAACAGCAATTCCTGACACGAATAATTTTCGTAATTTTCATACCGATTTACGGACGCCATAAATAACCACGTAGTTTACAATCCTTACATACATCAAAACAGATTAACTCGAGCAATTCCGAAATAACCTGGCACCGAGAAAATGGCGGAAAAGCTATGCTTTATAACCACTGTTGTCTAGGAAGCGGAGCGCTTAACTGAAATAATTTGTAGAAAATAAGCGCGAAATTTACTGCGCTCGGGAGTCTCTCGACTTGAATTTATTGTACGCAGCGCAATTGCGGAATTTTAAGCAGGCTGCCCGCACTGTAGAAGGGAAGTTTTGAGGTTGTTGTACGTGCCGTGTGCCGGGGCTGAGGGACGAACTATCGTGCGTATCGTAAATCTGGTAACAATGCGTAGAACCTTTACATTGTTGAATGGTATAGGTTCTTTTTGTTTGTTTTTTGTTTTGCAACAGTTTCAGTAGATTATTTTCCGATTTGAGTAAACAATTTATATTATAAATTGAAATAAAAGAACATAGGTACATCACAATACAACGCAAATAACAATTTTCTGGATCTGTGGAGCAAGTCGGAGAAAATTTAAATAAAAAAATTGGTACTTACATCTATTTATATATTATATATTCATCTATTATATATTTATATATTTTACATCGTGGAACAATCATTTTAATCCAACTGATTAAACATAATTATTCAGTAGCTGGTTTAATAATCTCATTAAAACGAGACCTACATTAATAAACTAATAGTCAGTGGAGTATGTAGGCTCTAAGACGACGAGCTAATTGGATTATTATTAACCTTTATACAGAGTGTAGCAATAAGACAATAATTTATTTTAAGCTAGCGAGCTTCGCACGGTTTTGACAAACACCGACATTTCTTTATTATAATTATGTCACTTTAATATCAATATTTTATACACATAGTTGAACCTTCCGGAATAAATCCGTAAATGCTTGTGAAAACCGCATTAAAATCCGTTACGTAGTTTAGAAGAACAACGCGGTCACACAGATAGACACGAAAAGCGACTTTAATAATAATAAATAATATGTTTATATGTTTATCTCTGGTTGTTCGCATCTGGATAACGGCATGTACCTACTGGCACAGGCATAACCAACTGGCCAGGATTTTGCTTTTAAATATAAACTTGAAGGTAGTCTCTCAGGTACCGTATTACAAGTATGTGCTATGTGCCCGACCCAGTTCTCGAAAATGACCATGTCACGATGCATCCAGTACATCGTCACGATGTACACGATGTCGGTATATCATTACTGACAGGACTATTGTTGCCAATAAGCCTGATATAGTGGTGATAGACCGATTAGCGCGCCGCGCAATGATAGTCGATGTTACCATTCCACATGACGAGAGCCTCGTGAAAGTTGAAAAGATAAACAAATAATATATCTCGACTTGAAATTATCGACTAGTACACGAGGCTGTCACCCGAAAGCCTCGACCAACATCTCTCGAGGCTCTCGTTAGGAGGTTGGATCAAGGCCCTGATCCAGAAGGCAGTAATCCTCGATACGGCTCGTATTGTGAGGAGGTTCCAGTCTCTGCAGCCCTAACCACCGGTAGCTTGGACTCTGCTCCCGACACCGGTGGACCTCTATTTTTTTATATGTTTTTATTGAAATGTTTAAAAATGTAAACTTAAGAATAAGTTGATGTGAACTTAAGAATCTAAATGAATAAACGAATATTAATATGTTAAATGTAAAAAAAAATATATGAAAAAAAAATATACATATATAAGTAGATATTATATTGATAAAAGTAACAAAAACCAAGACTATAAAAATAACGTAGACATTGGAAATGATATGCAAAATCTGGACTTAACTTCAACAATGCTGGGACGGAAATTCCATGAGACTCAACAAGTTGAAACTCCTGCACAAGTTTCACCGTTTTTAGTTTGTCAGAGTATTTGCAATGTGTCAGGATGCTAGTTTAAGTTCCGTACAATGTTCGCGCTTATCACATTGCGGGGAGTTTTGACACCCCTTCAGCTTGCCTCCGTTGTGTTAGTTGAACTTGGTTTCGTATATGTGACTTAAATCAGTGATCTAAATACAATACATTAGTCATGTATCTACTAACTTGTTTGTTCAGCTTCGTTGCTAGATACGGCTGAATATATGGACCTCTTTGTTATTTTTGTCTTTTGTATCTAGATGTCACTAAAGATTTTAGAATCCATGAGACAAAATTAAATAGAAAAATTATATAATAATCGGCCAAAGGCACACTGTATTGCAATTTCCTAAATAATTTATATACTGATCGGTTGCTCTAAATTGTACCTAATGCTGATGAACCTTGTACGTGAGCATTTACCTTCTGATGCAATAATAGCCAGGAAGTAAGGCATTATCACAGGAAATCGGATGAAAAATAGAACATAATTCAATTCACCCTTTTTTTTTTTTTGCGTGGGAAATTATATAACTTCTCCCGCTCTGGGTGGAGCGGGAGGGCGTGTCAGACTCTTACTGACTAAAACCCACCCGTGTTCCTTCCGTTGCCTGTACGTTGCCAGGGGCCACGGTATCCCTTTCGGACTTTCCCGCAACCCCGGCAGGCATCGGTCCTCAAACTCAAACTCAAACTCAAAGCATTTATTTCAATTAAACCATTTACAGGCACTTTTGAATTGTCAAGAAGTCGGTCAGTCAGAAATATGAAGCTAGTTGCCCATTCCAAAGCGTAGTAGGTACCTATGGAGAAGAACGGGCAAGAAACTCCACGGACACTCTTTTAAATAAAAAAAATTGTTACAAAATATTGGTTAAGTACATCATTGTTGAAATTATACATTTGTGAGGACAATGTAGAAAGACGTGCACGTTAAAAGCATCCGTAATAAAAATATAAAAACAAAGAACAATTCAAAAATTAAAATATTAAAATAAGCCATGGCAGCTAAGAGATGACCAGTCTCTACTGACGGCGCCCGTTCACGAACATGACGCATGGATTAGCACCATTCAGCTCAACCATTTTGAAGGGAGCTAAATGATCCAACACACGCGCCACCGCCAGCGAGACATTAGAGTGAGCATGACATAATCTCAGCCGCCAGGGCACATTCAAGTCAATGAAAGACATACCCAGTACCTAAATGGTAGCTTTATAGTCAGTACATAGTACTCACACATGTGCTATGCAATTATACAATGCTAAGACATTGAATTTATACAATGCAAAGATAAATCTTCAGCAGCTCCAACGGTATTTTCAAATGCTAATTAATTAGTTTATGCTTGTGGAGCAGGACCAGCAATGAGCCAAGCATTTTTATCAATTATGTAATCCCCCAACTTATAATATGCCTGCCTACATAGTGTGCGTTTTATACAAGATTTGAATTTCGTCTCATTCAGTTGAAGTATGTGGGGAGGAATTTTATTGTAACATTTTAAACAGTACCCCATGAAAGATGAGTCTACTTTAGCCAGTCTGAAACCTGGTTGAACTAATAGATCCCTATTTTCCTATCGAACCCCTTCACTTACTGACATCTCTTGGAGGCGCGCGTGGAACACAACGCGCCGTCGACCCGGGCCTGGTCCTCATCGGACGGCGAGCTACCCATTGCTCACCGTCTGCAAGCCCGCGCCTACGGTGGCCGGGAATCGGCCTGTGATTCCCGACGCCCAGGGCGTCTCCTGCGGTGGCTAGGGGCGTGAGGGCGCGAAATTTGCCTTTCCCTCACGCGTTCTGCCTCCTCCTTTTCGAGCATTACTGCTTCGCAGAAGGAGGTGACGGCCTCCCATGCCCTCTCGCTCCGTACCATGGCCTGGACTAGGGCCGGACGCGAGAGATCCCCGCCGCCGATCGCCTCCGCGAGGACACGGCGATGCTCTGCCCAAGCCGGACAGACCTCCACCGTATGCTCAACCGTGTCCTCCGGGCGATCCACGCAGTGATGACACCCGGGCTTTTCCTCCCGCCTGATACGAAACAGGAACCTCCCGAAACAACCATGTCCGGTGAGGACCTGCGTCAGGCGGAAGGTGAGGACGCCGTGGCGCCTCTCTAGCCACTCCTCAAAGAGGGGACTTATCGCCGCAATAGTGGCGTGCCCAGCACTGGGTTGCGACAATCGCACTCTCCATGACGCCATGAGATCCCGCCGGAGCTCTGTCCGCTGTGCCGCGATTTCTCGTGGCAGCGGAGTTACGCCCCGGCGTTTCGCCTCCTCGCGCCACTCCCAAATGTGCGCGAGGACATTCAATTCACCCTCAATGCAATTTACCTTGAAAATATAAGTATGAAACTTTTCTGAGTTGCTATAATTGAGTCAGTTATAACCACTTGACTGGTTTACGTAGTTATTCCCCCGCACAACTTTTCTTTTCTTACACTAAATTACGACTGTACTAGATAATTCCTAGCTAATAAAGACTATTTTCAAAGCAATAAATCCGCCTTAACACAGATACGTTAGACAGAAGCGAATGCCCTTCATCGTTTCGGTTCCTTTGATCGCAACCAGCTGGCATCGCGGTAACCGTGTAACATATATCACTCGAGAAACAATCAAATCTTCGTCACTCACGTCACGAGACGTTATACGTTACCCCTTACCTCCCCTCTCTGCCATGTCGAGGGTAACGTATTTTAGTGGCATTAAATAGATTGCTGGTTTTCACACATTTCCTGCTTTCTGTGCTATTGGGGGGATTGCATTGCAAACAATAAAATTCATCGTTACTGTTACTAAAATTGGGACGGATTTTTGAATTTCGTTTTTCAGAATAAGTAGGCCTTGTTTATATTTTGGTAGGGAACAGTTCTTAGTCGCAGCTTTGGAGAGGATTATATGTTGCAGTGTATTACGGATTATATAGTCTGGGTTTATAAAATCAATGTTTACATAGTTCGTTGCAAATAATAGAATACTCGTAGTAAGATGATGCATCTCCAACTAGTGACGACATAGTTAAAAGATGACGATCAAAGAATTAAAAGTACCCGTTGTTGTGTTTGGTCAAATGTAAAAGTGGCTAGTAGCGTAATGTGAAAGTGGCCTGAGGAAAAGGACAAACTACTAAAGTCATTTTATTTTCACTTTTACTTCATGCAAAAAAATTATACCTAGGCATGGGTAGGTACTCAAAACAACAAAGCACCTAATCTTATGCGTAAAACACAAGATAGGTTACATTGCATTTATATTACACAGCTAGATCAATAGATTTGATACCGGCCGGCTGAAAACCCGGTGAGGGTTTGTCGACAAACATTTTAGACAATCCACAGTTATTCGCTCCACAAAATTGTCAACAATTTTGTCGAAAATTATTCAGATAATACATAGAACACTTCAGGTTTCCAAAGGGTTAGATGAAGATGTGTTCTATTGTTAATATAAGGTACTAAGTGATGCTAATGAATTAATAAGGTGGAAAAAATATTATTGTAGTATGCAAAATTCAATTACAATGAAGGAAACTTCCTGTGCCCATCATGCCAGCATAGGACGGATGCCTTGTCACCGGCATGTGCGACAACGCTCAGGGCTCCGACCTGGTGGGTCTGCCACGGGGAATGACAGTCATAAGATTGTATTGTATATATACAACTCAAAAAACAAACTACGTAAGTAGGTAGGCACGGAATATCAGTTAGTAAATGGACTGTGTGATGTGATTAACCTCAGTCCTATTCAGTTTATTCAAAAACAATTCACATTGCGTTTGAAATCACTCCACATTTTTTCTAAACACTCATAATGGTAAGCACAGTAATAAAATCAAATATTGTTAAATGAAAATTCAAAAGTACTTTCCACTGAATTTAATCAAAAAGTCTTACCAACCTCATTCATTTGAAATGTTTCTGACTACTCAAATACCTAATAATGGTGTCTAGACTAAAATGTGTTTCTTTGAACACTAAAATGCATTTTAATTTTTAGTGGTAACATTTTTTGTTTTTAATGCTCTCTCTAAAGGGAAGTGTTGCAGTTCCGTTATTTTTATTTTTCGTGTCTTAAGAAAATCTAAATAAAAAGGAAATCCGATGGGCAATTTTAAACACAGATTTTTTGTTGTAGTTGTAATTTGTATTAGTAATTGCATTTTAAGAGATAGCATTGAAAAATTCTGCAGCGCAGATATCTTTTCGTAAACGATGAATATACAGCACGGCAAATCTATGGGGAATATATTGCGTTAGCTCTGACGACGACTATGACTATATTTATTTATTTTTATTGGTTTACCAACAATCATTTACACAGGTTCTATGCTAAAGGTAACAAGCGAAAGAGTGTATGCAACAATCACTTACAGGCAAACTCCGCATTCATAAAGAAGTTGTACAAAAAATAATTATTAATCTAGTTTTTAATTACGTAAATATAAGTGTAAAGAATTAATGAATAAACGTTATAATGACATTTTACAATATAACTTAGTACTTAGTATATAATTATGTAAATACACATATCTATTTATCTATATGTGTTTATATTTAAAAAAGTAGCAAACGAGTTCATAAAAATACTGGTTTTTTGTGGACTTCATTCATTATTTGATCCTTCACAAGGAACTAAAATATAAAATTTCTCGGAATGAAAGTAACTACTGGAAAGAGTCAGACATAACAAACTAAGCTACCTCCATAAGATTCCTTATTTTACTACAGGTCTTAAAAAAGTACCTACCACGCAAATTTTAATCAACCTGTCAGTCGTACCTGTAATAAGACGAGCACTGAAATTTATCGTACTCAATTAAAGCTCGAATTGTGAAGGGTCGTACGTAGGAATCCTAATGTTCTCGTGCCATTTGAGCTGGTATATGGCCTGAAATACGACGTGTTATTCGTTCGGTAACAAGTAAACTGAATGGAAGGTTTAGTTAGCTCATAAAGATGCGAAATTAGTGATGGGCTAACAACCACTTCGAAGGTGTACCTTCTCTGTTTGTTGTGTTTCATAAATGCTTAGTCACATTTTACACGCTTCTACTGGTCGAGACATGAGGAAGAAAATACCATGAAAAAAATTGGAACCATCCAAGAAAAAAAAATTTTGTCCATGAAAGTTACAAAGAAACGAATAAATGTATCAAACATACAATCTATTACTATCTTCTGGTACATATCAGTGGTAAATGTTTATGGCAATCAATTTGGGACTTATCTGTGTAGATTGCGAGATGAAACTGCAAGCATCCGACGTAATAGGAGACGGCGGCGTTTGAGTTATCGACTGTAATGAACGAATAAGGGGGGTATGGATCATGGTGTGAGGACTAGACCATAAGTCTTGTTGTTGATTTATTACATTGTCACCTACAGAAAAAAAAAAACTGTTCCAAAGAATTAAGATCAGGAAGTTACTAGGCATGTTTTGTGCTAATTTCACATAAATAACAATAAAATCATTGTATTTTAAAAAGCTTTAGATACTGTCACCTCCTGAAAAACTGTTGCATCCTTTTAAGAGAGAGTAAAACAAGTGTTTTGATATGTCTTACCTTTTTATAGGTTTTATGTTTTTATATTGTTTCAAAAAAATGACGTTTGTTCTTTTTTTTGTTTTTAACAAATAAATTAGTTGTGTCAGCGACTTAGTGATATAACCAGCAAAAAGAACAGGCCACTACATTTTCCACCACTTCAAGTAAATGTGACGCAACCACTATATATTAAACGTACACGTATATTTTCGCTAAATTTGTTTCTTTTTTTATTTTGTGTTCTTTTTTTTGCGTCATGTTTACCGCAAATAAACGTATTTATTTCTTTCTTTTTTTTCTTTTCACTAAATACATCATACACTACATCTACTTTTGCGTGTATTGGGCTCGCCTGACGTGTATTGGGGCTTTATGATAACAGTGGATTTTTGGGGTTTGTTCCATCCTTATTGTAAGGGTTACTCCGTTGTTTAGAGACAGTTCTGGATGAAAATATAATATCAAAAATACCGGTGCGTGAAGTAGTAAGATAGTAACGGTTGTTCATTATTGGTTACTTTGACTGACTTTGATAGTTTGTGCATATTAAATTACTCTTAGAAAAAATACGTTATAAAATCTATTCGTTATTAAAATGATTTGGAATTAAATTCCTCGTATAGATCGAGCGGTACCTCCTATATTAAAACCACTCATCAAAAAATCCTCATTTTTGTCTTTTTTTTTGCCATTTAATTGACTCTCGATTTTAATTTTTCTTAATTTTTACAAAATATAGGGATAAGTTGTTAACTTAAACATAGAAATTAAAGTATGAAGCCAGTCTGGAAGACTAGATTTGGTAAATATTAATTGGATAATTTTTTATCGATAAAAATGTATTTGATCCCTAGACACTTTTGATGTGTGTATACCTAATTAATACAAAATATTAAATAGTAAAACATTATAAAAGAGTAACGGTGGAGTTTCTTGCCCATTCTTCTCCATACGAAAACTACCTTTTGTAGAATCAATTTTTTTTTTTGTAAATCTTGACGTTCTAAAGTAAGTGTCTTTCATGTGCCTAATTGCAATAAATTATTTGACTTTGAAAAAAGTTGACAAGCGAAGTGTTAAGATCAGCGTAAGGGGAGACAATGGGCAAGCAGGTTATTGCATTGCTTATGTATATCTAACAATAATTTAGGACTTAAGAGCACGCAATCTGAAAGTGGGCAACGTCGCAAATAGATGTCAAATATTTCGCAGTTTTCATTAATTTGGCAATATTACTGTATGGAAATCTGAAATATGGCTAACTAGTGAACTAAAATATTGATTATAAAATGCAATAATTAATATCGTAACACCGAATATTTAGTTTTAGATGTAAAGAAAATATTTGGAAACTTTCCAAATGCCTTCTGACGCCTAAAACGGTTACAACATCAACTTCAGTGTTATAATATTGCAATTCATTATTAATATTCTAGTTCACTAGTTAGCGATATTTCTTATTTCGATACAGTAATATTACGATATTAATCAGCTATTTGACGTTGCCAACTTTTAGAATAAAGAATAAACGCTCTTAACATGACCTACAAAAACATGTAAACGCATTAACTTAAAACTTAGTAGCTTTAAAATGTTAAGTTTTCCAGCCAAAATGTTTTAAAGGCCGTTTAATTACGCAAGAACTTGAAATATCTCAAACTGACTCATTTAGTCACATAATTTTTTCGGACGATTTAAAATAGATTTTATTATCATGAAGTTAAGGGCGTAGGAATAACTTGTAACAAGAATTTTCCATTAAGGCTATAAAACCTTAACAGTGCTCTCAAGTACTTCACTTATGTTAATTGAAACCGCCTGTAATCTGGTAAATGAATGGAGAAAATAAAATTGAACTTAAAATTAAACGGCCTACGCCGTCAGGAAAGTAAGACAATACACTGACGTTGATACAGCTCGGTTAGTCTATTTTAGTTATTTTCATAGCGTTATGTCCTACGGTATTCTGCTGTGGGGCAAAGCTGCTGATATTCAAAATAATATTTGTCCTTCAAAAACGAGCTGTTCGAGCAATTTACCAGCTCGGTGCCAGAGTTTCTCTGAGAGATTTTTTCAAAGATATCGGTATCCTCACCCATTTTCGCCAACATATTATATATTAGGCAAAATATACACTTATATACTAAAAACAGTGATATTCACAATGTTAACACTAGAAATAAGGACAAACTACGTACTCCCTTTCACCGGCTTCATAAGGTTCATAACTCATTTGTTGGGCTTGGTATAACCTTTTATAACAAGCTACCTTCTTCTTTGCTAGATTTGCCTTTTAATGCGTTCAAAACTAAAGTAAAATCCAACCTCTCTTCAAAGGCATACTATTCTATCAACGACTACTTAAATGATAAGAATAGTTGGTCGCTGTGATTAACTCAAGACAATGTTTAAATGTTCTTTCTCCAGAATTAGCTTACTTACTGACAGGTTATATGAGTTTATATAATTGTTTATAATTTTACTAATTTTACTTTATTTATTGTTGACATAATCTACTCATTACAATGTTTTTTTTTATGAGTTGTATTGCAATATGTGGTTAGCTAGCGACCTCGATAATTTTTTACTTTACCTCAATGGTCCTAGTTTATCAATTATAACTTCTAGTTACAGCTATATGTAAGCGGGCACGCCCTTTATGTCTGGAGGCTTTTATTTAGATATTGTTTTCGTTAAGTTATTTTTATTTCTGCTTGAGTATAGTTCTCGATGTTTTTGGTTAATATTGGCGTGTGCTAGCTGTCATATGGCTATTAATTTTATAATTTAAATTATGTTTTGTGTTGCGTAATGTAAATATCATTTTGCATACTATTATATAGAATCTTTTTTACTGAACAGACAGCTGTGCTGCTGGGGAGTTTGTTGCGCCACTTCTTCTTCCCAGCTAAAGCACTAGGAAGTGGTGAAGGGTGGGCGTTTTGGGGGACTGTCTTATGTAA
Source organism: Xanthia icteritia (assembly GCA_949128155.2). Classification (NCBI taxonomy): domain Eukaryota; kingdom Metazoa; phylum Arthropoda; class Insecta; order Lepidoptera; family Noctuidae; genus Xanthia; species Xanthia icteritia. The sequence goes on from OX421942.2 coordinate 15,615,688, forward strand.
TTTTGACGTTCGAAAAGTGCTGATTCTCAGCCTAGTTTGAATAAATGACTTTTGAATTTTGAATTTTTTTTTTGAATTGTATTAGGTATAATCAAGATGGAGGGGATCTCATCATTGGTTTATAGTGGTGTAGCGTAGCGATATAATAAACTAGCACAGTGGCGCACGCCCACAGAGTGGTCACTTGCTTGCTGGCGCCCAAACGATGCGGACGTGTGACCTCTGCTGTTGTACAGTGAATTGTTGTTTAATTTACCTATACTCGAATACTTCCTATAACGTGGTAAACACCACAAGTGGTCACTGCAGATTCAATCTCTGTATGGAGTCTAGAAGGTATTTATTCTAGGAAGCTCGTAAGCGTCTCTTGCTGAACATGAACGTATCATCATCACTTCTCGTCGATCGCTACGGGAATGATATTTAAATGGGCTTTTGAGTCAATGATTTGCGTAGATATTTTTAAGATGAAATACAGTACCCACTTAATAATTATCATACACTGACGGACTCTAAACTGACTGCTCAATGGCAGGCACGTCACTGAAGGATTTTCTGTTGGCAGCGGCAGGACGGCAATTTCTTAGATCTGATCACGGCAGCAACAGGTAATTATAGCATTACACATACTCGCTATCTCTTAGACCCTAAGTCTAGGAGTTAGCGAATATCTGTAAACGCACCTATGTTACCTTTAAGAACCACATACAAAATATTTTAAGTTTTGCTAAAATAATTTAAAAGTAAACAAGATAAACGAGTCTCAAGATTATTATAATTCCGTTCGATTTATCCTCAAATCGACATCACGCAGTTAACGAACCGAAAATAAATAAATAATTTCATGTAAGCCAATATCCGATCAGTAGAACATTGTTGTAATTATTGGGAGAATCGATTAAACAAAGGTAATTGAAATCGAATCTATTTGAGGTTAACTATTTATAATTGGATGGTTTTCGATACGAATTATGGTGATTTTGAGTTTTCAATTCGACGATACTGTTGGAAAATGTGAAACTATATTTTAGCTTTCTATAAGACATCTTCCTGTACGTATTATTATTACTTTATTTATTTTCGAAAACATGAATCTGTCGCGGGCAATGTTTTTTCATGGGGCTAAACAAGGAGTCGACATGTTAATTCAACGTTAACAAAAGTGGATAACCTTATTTTATTTAAATTTTGTTTTAGACAGTATTATGCATAACTGGCCAAACATAGATTACGTTAAAAGATTTAAATATACCCATAACAGCCCTTTTGGAGAAAGTTCCCAATAAGTATAATTTCCTTAGTTTGCATTATTCCCAATACACTAATCCCTTTCGTAACTCCGATAAGGTCACGTCCGTCGAACATAAAAGATAATGACCCGAAACAAAAGTCATCTATTCCCAATAATTCGATTTCCCCATAGGAAACCAAAACAAAGTTCGAATGGAGTAAAATACTTGAGATTCTGTAGGTAACTATGAAAAAAAGTTATTTGAAATTATTAATAGCAATAACTTTTCCAAAGAAAAGGAAAGATGAACACTAAGTTCATGTGTTATGGGTTTCTGAATGTACTTACGTACCGAATTAACAATTATGAAATGAAGGAGGTACCCTACAAAAAACGAATAAATAAGGTATTACAGTCCGGCCGTCGAGAGAATGCGTTCCTGTCACCTGCCAGTTGGACAATTTCTAGTAGTAATAAGGATCAAATTCGCAAAACACATATTCGTTAGTATGAAACTGACAGCTGTCAAGAACGCATTGCCTCGACGGCCGGACTGTATAATGTTTGTTTAAAGGTGCTCCGCTCCCTCACTGAGAGCATTCGCATTAACGTTCAGTCGGGTATTAGTGACCAGTGAGGGAGGAGAACCGAGCATTACAGTGCGCAACCTGTAATGTTACAATTCGAACATTACATCAGTGAGGGAGGAGAACCGAGCATTACAGTGCGCAACCTGTAATGATACAATTTGAGCATTACATCAGTGAGGGAGGAGAACCAAGCATTACAGTGCGCAACCTGTAATGATACAATTCGAGCATTACATCAGTGACGGAGGAGAACCGAGCATTACAGTGCGCAACCTGTGATGATACAATTCGAACATTACATCAGTGAGGGAGGAGAACCGAGCATTACAGTGCGCAATGTCTGTAATATTTCATCTGAAATGTTACATAACAAGAAAATGCTCGTCAGTCAGGGAGGCAGTATTGTAAAGTGATGCTCAAAATCGAATCTGTAACGTTAAATTTCTTGCAAATGCTCCCGGTGAGGGAGCACCTTAATATTTGTTTTTCCCAAGCCAATTAATTTTTTTTATGGATTCGAAGTTCAAAAATCAAACCCTGATACTTTTAAAATATACTCTAATTCTCCCTTTAAACTGTAATTAAGACCAAAATACATTTACATATACCATCAGCCTTATTTCCCCGAAAGGTTGGGCAGAGGTGTACCTATAGTACTCCACTAGTTTAAGTCCCATGTAGCAAGGGCAAGCCTATTTATTGCCATCAACCGAGCACACGTCCAGACTCAGGGGGCCTACTCCCTAAGCGAAATCCGTAGTTTCGTCCAAAGTTACAGGCGTTTCGTACTCTGTCTCACTTGCAGATATACCCTAAGTTAGACGGAGAACGAAGTGCCCGTAACTACGGATTCCGCTGAGGGGGTAGGCCCTCTGGGCTGCTACTCAGAAATTCCCGATAGAAAAACCCAATTAACACTGCCCGATCTGAGAATCGACCCAGGGCCTCATGATCAGCAGAAGCGTTTGCGACTACTAGGCCAACGAGACAGTGTAAAATACATTTATATATGTATTTACAATCGTGTATTTTAAGGCTTCTTAAGTGGGCGAGTTAGTGAAACTTTAGAATTACAAGAATTGTAATTCGAAAGTAATAAGAAAAAAAGCAGGTATTCAGAATTAAACGACTAAACATGGAGACTTCGTTTTGGAAGTTTTCATCAGCTATTGAAGATTGAACCGTTTTCAAATAAATTCTATTGCCGGCACCACGTGTTTGGATAACTTTAAATATTTTTTTTATGGTCTGTGTTCCTTGAAAATTACTTAAGAAAGATGATTCTTAAAAGTAGATTATTCACTGAGGGTATAAAGCAGTGTCATAATGTCACGGGCGTTATTTTGAATTCCGTACGCAACAAAAGCTCCCGAGCGCAGCGAGGGAGCATAGTTAAGACTAGAATCCTTTGTGCAACGAGGAATTCAAACTCACCCAAGACGAAGACACTTTTATCCCCGAGGTAATAAAATCCATGAAACTATTAAATAACCTGAAAATACCTATTTATGTGCAGTTTCATACACTATTTTGTCTTAACTTATGCAATTTTATCAAAAACACAATATATAAAATTGTAAATATGAAGCCCAAATCCAAAATCAAACGCGCAGGCACAGTACAGTACTTTAGTATGTTGAGCCGCGTGGCAGGGGTACGCGCCACAGTAACCGATCAGCTGTTGCGATGACATGCCGCCATTACCGCCACAGATGAAGTAGAAACAGCGGTTGGGCGAGTCTATTATGCACAATTGCACATTATTCAATATTATATAACATTATAATAACACAAAGAAAAACTACAAAGCACATAGGTACCTATTTGATGTAGGTAGGTACTAGAGTTCTCTTGAATATTTTATTTGACGTAAACCAATTTTTCAACTACTAATTTCCTTCAGTAACTTTCTATCTTGTAGTGAGTTTGTACAACATTGAATAATAAATATAGGTACTTACTTACGTAAGAATTTTTGGTACTTTTTCTTTCGAGACAGCCTTTAGATAAGTAGGTACTTTGATCTTAAGTTTTTTTGTTAGTTTCTTCAGATGAAAGAGCCTATTTCTTTTTACATAACATTATTCGAACAAAGTACCTATATAAAGGTAGTTAGATAATATGGCATACTGAAGTAGTTTCAGTAAATAATAAGGTACCTAGTTATTTAAAATTCGGTTCTTTGGCATTCTTTGTTTTATGTTTTACATCACAAAACACAATCATCACAATTTGGTTCAAGGTTCATTCATCGTTGAAATAAATTGTTTTAAATAATCATCTATTCTATAGGTATTATTATTGCTTACAAAATTCAATGTGGCAGTTTTTCATTCGCATCGCATTCGTAAATTTTCCCACATTTTCATGAAACAAGAACTCAGTCAGTCTTTAAGAACTACATACAAAATATTTTAAGTTTTGCTAAAATAATTTAAAAGTAAACAAGATAAACGATTCTCAAGATTATTATAATTCCGTTCGATTTATCCTCAAATCGACATCACGATGTTAATGAACCGAAAATAAATAAATAATTTCATGTAAGCCAATATCCAATCAGTAGAACATTGTTGTAATTATTGGGAGAATCGATTAAACAAAGGTAATTGAAATCGAATCTATTTGAGGTTAACTATTTATAATTGGATGGTTTTCGATACGAATTATGGTGATTTTGAGTCTTCAATTCGACGATACTGTTGGAAAATGTGAAACTATATTTTTGCTTTCTATAAGACATCTTCCTGTACGTATTATTATTACTTTATTTATTTTCGAAAACATGAATCTGTCACGAGCAATGTTTTTTCATGGGGCTAAACAAGGAGTCGACATGTTAATTCAACGTTAACAAAAGTGGATAACCTTATTTTATTTAAATTTTGTTTGAGACAGTATTATGCATAACTTGCCAAACATAGATTACGTTAAAAGATTTAAATATACCCATAACAGCCCTTTTGGAGAAAGTTCCCAATAAGTATAATTTCCTTAGTTTGCATTATTCCCAATACACTAATCCCTTTCGTAACTCCGATAAGGTCACGTCCGTCGAACATAAAAGATAATGACCCGAAACAAAAGTCATCTATTCCCAATAATTCGATTTCCCCATAGGAAACCAAAACAAAGTTCGAATGGAGTAAAATACTTGAGATTCTGTAGGTAACTATGAAAAAAAGTTATTTGAAATTATTAATAGCAATAATTTTTCCAAAGAAAAGGAAAGATGAACACTAAGTTCATGTGTTATGGGTTTCTGAATGTACTTACGTACCGAATTAACAATTATGAAATGAAGGAGGTACCCTACAAAAAACGAATAAATAAGGTATTACAGTCCGGCCGTCGAGAGAATGCGTTCCTGTCACCTGCCAGTTGGACAATTTCTAGTAGTAATAAGGATCAAATTCGCAAAACACATATTCGTTAGTATGAAACTGACAGCTGTCAAGAACGCATTGCCTCGACGGCCGGACTGTATAATGTTTGTTTAAAGGTGCTCCGCTCCCTCACTGAGAGCATTCGCATTAACGTTCAGTCGGGTATTAGTGACCAGTGAGGGAGGAGAACCGAGCATTACAGTGCGCAACCTGTAATGTTACAATTCGAGCATTACATCAGTGAGGGAGGAGAACCGAGCATTACAGTGCGCAACCTGTAATGATACAATTTGAGCATTACATCAGTGAGGGAGGAGAACCAAGCATTACAGTGCGCAACCTGTAATGATACAATTCGAGCATTACATCAGTGACGGAGGAGAACCGAGCATTACAGTGCGCAACCTGTGATGATACAATTCGAACATTACATCAGTGAGGGAGGAGAACCGAGCATTACAGTGCGCAATGTCTGTAATATTTCATCTGAAATGTTACATAACAAGAAAATGCTCGTCAGTCAGGGAGGCAGTATTGTAAAGTGATGCTCAAAATCGAATCTGTAACGTTAAATTTCTTGCAAATGCTCCCGGTGAGGGAGCACCTTAATATTTGTTTTTCCCAAGCCAATTAATTTTTTTTATGGATTCGAAGTTCAAAAATCAAACCCTGATACTTTTAAAATATACTCTAATTCTCCCTTTAAACTGTAATTAAGACCAAAATACATTTACATATACCATCAGCCTTATTTCCCCGAAAGGTTGGGCAGAGGTGTACCTATAGTACTCCACCAGTTTAAGTCCCATGTAGCAAGGGCAAGCCTATTTATTGCCATCAACCGAGCACACGTCCAGACTCAGGGGGCCTACTCCCTAAGCGAAATCCGTAGTTTCGTCCAAAGTTACAGGCGTTTCGTACTCTGTCTCACTTGCAGATATACCCTAAGTTAGACGGAGAACGAAGTGCCCGTAACTACGGATTCCGCTGAGGGGGTAGGCCCTCTGGGCTGCTACTCAGAAATTCCCGATAGAAAAACCCAATTAACACTGCCCGATCTGAGAATCGACCCAGGGCCTCATGATCAGCAGAAGCGTTTGCGACTACTAGGCCAACGAGACAGTGTAAAATACATTTATATATGTATTTACAATCGTGTATTTTAAGGCTTCTTAAGTGGGCGAGTTAGTGAAACTTTAGAATTACAAGAATTGTAATTCGAAAGTAATAAGAAAAAAAGCAGGTATTCAGAATTAAACGACTAAACATGGAGACTTCGTTTTGGAAGTTTTCATCAGCTATTGAAGATTGAACCGTTTTCAAATAAATTCTATTGCCGGCACCACGTGTTTGGATAACTTTAAATATTTTTTTTATGGTCTGTGTTCCTTGAAAATTACTTAAGAAAGATGATTCTTAAAAGTAGATTATTCACTGAGGGTATAAAGCAGTGTCATAATGTCACGGGCGTTATTTTGAATTCCGTACGCAACAAAAGCTCCCGAGCGCAGCGAGGGAGCATAGTTAAGACTAGAATCCTTTGTGCAACGAGGAATTCAAACTCACCCAAGACGAAGACACTTTTATCCCCGAGGTAATAAAATCCATGAAACTATTAAATAACCTGAAAATACCTATTTATGTGCAGTTTCATACACTATTTTGTCTTAACTTATGCAATTTTATCAAAAACACAATATATAAAATTGTAAATATGAAGCCCAAATCCAAAATCAAACGCGCAGGCACAGTACAGTACTTTAGTATGTTGAGCCGCGTGGCAGGGGTACGCGCCACAGTAACCGATCAGCTGTTGCGATGACATGCCGCCATTACCGCCACAGATGAAGTAGAAACAGCGGTTGGGCGAGTCTATTATGCACAATTGCACATTATTCAATATTATATAACATTATAATAACACAAAGAAAAACTACAAAGCACATAGGTACCTATTTGATGTAGGTAGGTACTAGAGTTCTCTTGAATATTTTATTTGACGTAAACCAATTTTTCAACTACTAATTTCCTTCAGTAACTTTCTATCTTGTAGTGAGTTTGTACAACATTGAATAATAAATATAGGTACTTACTTACGTAAGAATTTTTGGTACTTTTTCTTTCGAGACAGCCTTTAGATAAGTAGGTACTTTGATCTTAAGTTTTTTTGTTAGTTTCTTCAGATGAAAGAGCCTATTTCTTTTTACATAACATTATTCGAACAAAGTACCTATATAAAGGTAGTTAGATAATATGGCATACTGAAGTAGTTTCAGTAAATAATAAGGTACCTAGTTATTTAAAATTCGGTTCTTTGGCATTCTTTGTTTTATGTTTTACATCACAAAACACAATCATCACAATTTGGTTCAAGGTTCATTCATCGTTGAAATAAATTGTTTTAAATAATCATCTATTCTATAGGTATTATTATTGCTTACAAAATTCAATGTGGCAGTTTTTCATTCGCATCGCATTCGTAAATTTTCCCACATTTTCATGAAACAAGAACTCAGTCAGTCTTTAAGAACTACATACAAAATATTTTAAGTTTTGCTAAAATAATTTAAAAGTAAACAAGATAAACGATTCTCAAGATTATTATAATTCCGTTCGATTTATCCTCAAATCGACATCACGATGTTAATGAACCGAAAATAAATAAATAATTTCATGTAAGCCAATATCCAATCAGTAGAACATTGTTGTAATTATTGGGAGAATCGATTAAACAAAGGTAATTGAAATCGAATCTATTTGAGGTTAACTATTTATAATTGGATGGTTTTCGATACGAATTATGGTGATTTTGAGTCTTCAATTCGACGATACTGTTGGAAAATGTGAAACTATATTTTTGCTTTCTATAAGACATCTTCCTGTACGTATTATTATTACTTTATTTATTTTCGAAAACATGAATCTGTCACGAGCAATGTTTTTTCATGGGGCTAAACAAGGAGTCGACATGTTAATTCAACGTTAACAAAAGTGGATAACCTTATTTTATTTAAATTTTGTTTGAGACAGTATTATGCATAACTTGCCAAACATAGATTACGTTAAAAGATTTAAATATACCCATAACAGCCCTTTTGGAGAAAGTTCCCAATAAGTATAATTTCCTTAGTTTGCATTATTCCCAATACACTAATCCCTTTCGTAACTCCGATAAGGTCACGTCCGTCGAACATAAAAGATAATGACCCGAAACAAAAGTCATCTATTCCCAATAATTCGATTTCCCCATAGGAAACCAAAACAAAGTTCGAATGGAGTAAAATACTTGAGATTCTGTAGGTAACTATGAAAAAAAGTTATTTGAAATTATTAATAGCAATAATTTTTCCAAAGAAAAGGAAAGATGAACACTAAGTTCATGTGTTATGGGTTTCTGAATGTACTTACGTACCGAATTAACAATTATGAAATGAAGGAGGTACCCTACAAAAAACGAATAAATAAGGTATTACAGTCCGGCCGTCGAGAGAATGCGTTCCTGTCACCTGCCAGTTGGACAATTTCTAGTAGTAATAAGGATCAAATTCGCAAAACACATATTCGTTAGTATGAAACTGACAGCTGTCAAGAACGCATTGCCTCGACGGCCGGACTGTATAATGTTTGTTTAAAGGTGCTCCGCTCCCTCACTGAGAGCATTCGCATTAACGTTCAGTCGGGTATTAGTGACCAGTGAGGGAGGAGAACCGAGCATTACAGTGCGCAACCTGTAATGTTACAATTCGAGCATTACATCAGTGAGGGAGGAGAACCGAGCATTACAGTGCGCAACCTGTAATGATACAATTTGAGCATTACATCAGTGAGGGAGGAGAACCAAGCATTACAGTGCGCAACCTGTAATGATACAATTCGAGCATTACATCAGTGACGGAGGAGAACCGAGCATTACAGTGCGCAACCTGTGATGATACAATTCGAACATTACATCAGTGAGGGAGGAGAACCGAGCATTACAGTGCGCAATGTCTGTAATATTTCATCTGAAATGTTACATAACAAGAAAATGCTCGTCAGTCAGGGAGGCAGTATTGTAAAGTGATGCTCAAAATCGAATCTGTAACGTTAAATTTCTTGCAAATGCTCCCGGTGAGGGAGCACCTTAATATTTGTTTTTCCCAAGCCAATTAATTTTTTTTATGGATTCGAAGTTCAAAAATCAAACCCTGATACTTTTAAAATATACTCTAATTCTCCCTTTAAACTGTAATTAAGACCAAAATACATTTACATATACCATCAGCCTTATTTCCCCGAAAGGTTGGGCAGAGGTGTACCTATAGTACTCCACCAGTTTAAGTCCCATGTAGCAAGGGCAAGCCTATTTATTGCCATCAACCGAGCACACGTCCAGACTCAGGGGGCCTACTCCCTAAGCGAAATCCGTAGTTTCGTCCAAAGTTACAGGCGTTTCGTACTCTGTCTCACTTGCAGATATACCCTAAGTTAGACGGAGAACGAAGTGCCCGTAACTACGGATTCCGCTGAGGGGGTAGGCCCTCTGGGCTGCTACTCAGAAATTCCCGATAGAAAAACCCAATTAACACTGCCCGATCTGAGAATCGACCCAGGGCCTCATGATCAGCAGAAGCGTTTGCGACTACTAGGCCAACGAGACAGTGTAAAATACATTTATATATGTATTTACAATCGTGTATTTTAAGGCTTCTTAAGTGGGCGAGTTAGTGAAACTTTAGAATTACAAGAATTGTAATTCGAAAGTAATAAGAAAAAAAGCAGGTATTCAGAATTAAACGACTAAACATGGAGACTTCGTTTTGGAAGTTTTCATCAGCTATTGAAGATTGAACCGTTTTCAAATAAATTCTATTGCCGGCACCACGTGTTTGGATAACTTTAAATATTTTTTTTATGGTCTGTGTTCCTTGAAAATTACTTAAGAAAGATGATTCTTAAAAGTAGATTATTCACTGAGGGTATAAAGCAGTGTCATAATGTCACGGGCGTTATTTTGAATTCCGTACGCAACAAAAGCTCCCGAGCGCAGCGAGGGAGCATAGTTAAGACTAGAATCCTTTGTGCAACGAGGAATTCAAACTCACCCAAGACGAAGACACTTTTATCCCCGAGGTAATAAAATCCATGAAACTATTAAATAACCTGAAAATACCTATTTATGTGCAGTTTCATACACTATTTTGTCTTAACTTATGCAATTTTATCAAAAACACAATATATAAAATTGTAAATATGAAGCCCAAATCCAAAATCAAACGCGCAGGCACAGTACAGTACTTTAGTATGTTGAGCCGCGTGGCAGGGGTACGCGCCACAGTAACCGATCAGCTGTTGCGATGACATGCCGCCATTACCGCCACAGATGAAGTAGAAACAGCGGTTGGGCGAGTCTATTATGCACAATTGCACATTATTCAATATTATATAACATTATAATAACACAAAGAAAAACTACAAAGCACATAGGTACCTATTTGATGTAGGTAGGTACTAGAGTTCTCTTGAATATTTTATTTGACGTAAACCAATTTTTCAACTACTAATTTCCTTCAGTAACTTTCTATCTTGTAGTGAGTTTGTACAACATTGAATAATAAATATAGGTACTTACTTACGTAAGAATTTTTGGTACTTTTTCTTTCGAGACAGCCTTTAGATAAGTAGGTACTTTGATCTTAAGTTTTTTTGTTAGTTTCTTCAGATGAAAGAGCCTATTTCTTTTTACATAACATTATTCGAACAAGGTACCTATATAAAGGTAGTTAGATAATATGGCATACTGAAGTAGTTTCAGTAAATAATAAGGTACCTAGTTATTTAAAATTCGGTTCTTTGGCATTCTTTGTTTTATGTTTTACATCACAAAACACAATCATCACAATTTGGTTCAAGGTTCATTCATCGTTGAAATAAATTGTTTTAAATAATCATCTATTCTATAGGTATTATTATTGCTTACAAAATTCAATGTGGCAGTTTTTCATTCGCATCGCATTCGTAAATTTTCCCACATTTTCATGAAACAAGAACTCAGTCAGTCTTTAAGAACTACATACAAAATATTTTAAGTTTTGCTAAAATAATTTAAAAGTAAACAAGATAAACGATTCTCAAGATTATTATAATTCCGTTCGATTTATCCTCAAATCGACATCACGATGTTAATGAACCGAAAATAAATAAATAATTTCATGTAAGCCAATATCCAATCAGTAGAACATTGTTGTAATTATTGGGAGAATCGATTAAACAAAGGTAATTGAAATCGAATCTATTTGAGGTTAACTATTTATAATTGGATGGTTTTCGATACGAATTATGGTGATTTTGAGTCTTCAATTCGACGATACTGTTGGAAAATGTGAAACTATATTTTTGCTTTCTATAAGACATCTTCCTGTACGTATTATTATTACTTTATTTATTTTCGAAAACATGAATCTGTCGCGGGCAATGTTTTTTCATGGGGCTAAACAAGGAGTCGACATGTTAATTCAACGTTAACAAAAGTGGATAACCTTATTTTATTTAAATTTTGTTTTAGACAGTATTATGCATAACTGGCCAAACATAGATTACGTTAAAAGATTTAAATATACCCATAACAGCCCTTTTGGAGAAAGTTCCCAATAAGTATAATTTCCTTAGTTTGCATTATTCCCAATACACTAATCCCTTTCGTAACTCCGATAAGGTCACGTCCGTCGAACATAAAAGATAATGACCCGAAACAAAAGTCATCTATTCCCAATAATTCGATTTCCCCATAGGAAACCAAAACAAAGTTCGAATGGAGTAAAATACTTGAGATTCTGTAGGTAACTATGAAAAAAAGTTATTTGAAATTATTAATAGCAATAACTTTTCCAAAGAAAAGGAAAGATGAACACTAAGTTCATGTGTTATGGGTTTCTGAATGTACTTACGTACCGAATTAACAATTATGAAATGAAGGAGGTACCCTACAAAAAACGAATAAATAAGGTATTACAGTCCGGCCGTCGAGAGAATGCGTTCCTGTCACCTGCCAGTTGGACAATTTCTAGTAGTAATAAGGATCAAATTCGCAAAACACATATTCGTTAGTATGAAACTGACAGCTGTCAAGAACGCATTGCCTCGACGGCCGGACTGTATAATGTTTGTTTAAAGGTGCTCCGCTCCCTCACTGAGAGCATTCGCATTAACGTTCAGTCGGGTATTAGTGACCAGTGAGGGAGGAGAACCGAGCATTACAGTGCGCAACCTGTAATGTTACAATTCGAGCATTACATCAGTGAGGGAGGAGAACCGAGCATTACAGTGCGCAACCTGTAATGATACAATTTGAGCATTACATCAGTGAGGGAGGAGAACCAAGCATTACAGTGCGCAACCTGTAATGATACAATTCGAGCATTACATCAGTGAGGGAGGAGAACCGAGCATTACAGTGCGCAACCTGTAATGATACAATTTGAGCATTACGTCAGTGAGGGAGGAGAACCAAGCATTACAGTGCGCAACCTGTAATGATACAATTCGAGCATTACATCAGTGAGGGAGGAGAACCGAGCATTACAGTGCGCAACCTGTGATGATACAATTCGAACATTACATCAGTGAGGGAGGAGAACCGAGCATTACAGTGCGCAATGTCTGTAATATTTCATCTGAAATGTTACATAACAAGAAAATGCTCGTCAGTCAGGGAGGCAGTATTGTAAAGTGATGCTCAAAATCGAATCTGTAACGTTAAATTTCTTGCAAATGCTCCCGGTGAGGGAGCACCTTAATATTTGTTTTTCCCAAGCCAATTAATTTTTTTTATGGATTCGAAGTTCAAAAATCAAACCCTGATTGCTTTGAAAGCTGGATGGCATCAATATGAACATATTTTTTACGATTTATATTTTTTAACCTATAGGATAAGGTTTTTATTGCCTTAAATAACTTCATAAATAATAAAATAATTATAATAGTAATAAAATAGAGCTGCTTTTTTCCTAACTTATAAAAAAAAAAAACACTCAACGGATTTAACAGCTTTAATCCCTCTTTAGCTTCATGCAGTTAACCCTCTCAACTTTCTATTAATGAAAAAATACGTCTATAATCCACGAGCTATTTCATAATTTAGTTTTTTTTCCTCACAATCTACGTAGAAACGAGCAATTTATTTACTTTATTACTCAACTTTGTTTCAGTAGCAAAGGGAAATAAAATCATGAGGGAATAAATAACAATTCGAGCCGAGATGAGAAGCCCTTGAGTCGGTTCCGTTACTTTTGTGGATCTGGAACATTCTTCGTCTTATCCAACGATGCTTGAGTTTATCTGGTACCGAAATCTATTCTTAATTTTTTTTTCTTGACTTTTTTTTCTTCCTTGAGTTATTAACCTAAAGCGGCTTCATAATTCTAGCTAAGTTAGTCTTTGTTGATTAAATTATTTGTAGCTCTATTCCGGGTCAGTAAGTTAGGATGTCAGGGTGAAACCCGTATCACTGAAAAAATATTAAAAACCAATTGGTTATTTTGCAATAAAAATACGTAGGCATGATTTCTGTTTACCCATGAAATTTTCAACTCATAATTAACGCAGTAGTAGTTTTCCGTTACCGCTTCATTTCACGTGAAATTATTTACGATACCGAATACGAATAATTGGTCAAATTGGAAAATAAAATGCGTGGCGAGCGAAAAACACATGGAATATTGATAAGTATGTTTTAATAGAAGGTATACAGGTGAAGTGTAAAAATGGAGCTCCGCACAAAAATGATATCTGGATATTTCAAATAGACAGTTCCCTATCTAGCCAGTAGCTAGTTTAGGTACATAGAGGTGATATATCTTCAACACGCCCCCTGAACTCACGTACGATACGATCCACAAAAATAACTACTCTTTACTTTCGCACACACAATCCTAATGCACCTGTTAAGAACTCGTGTCTTACGCGAGATAAAGGTTTGGTGAGGACATCTACCAACACCTTATCAGTTGACAAATATTCCAAATTTATGTTTTTATTGTCGCGTAGCACAACCCTTATAAAAAAACGTCTAATGTCAATGTGCTGACGTGCACCACGATCCTCAGCAAGGCAATAAAAATAGCACTTAAATTATCAGCATGCATTCTTGCCTTACAGAGTTGATGTAAACCTAGTTCTTTCAACAGGCTATTCAAATACACAGCTTCATTCATACCTTCTGCCAAACTCATAAACTGTTGTTTGTGTGAAGTCCATTAGAACGAATAAACAACTCGTAAAGAATCATCTATCAATGACAGTACGTAAATTTTTTTTGAATACCGAATACTTTAAGCAAAGAAGATAAGTAAGTAGGTAGATATTATGGCGAGTACCGGCCGAATTTGATTGCCGTTCAAAAGGGTTCCTGAAAAAAAAAACTATTTTCTCGCCTCGGAGATAAGGCCTCTCCGCTTCACAGAATTTCCTGTATCTTTTTAAGATACCTACGGCAAGTTTGTACATTGAATTTAACAGTCTCTGTGTTTCTTTCTATCTCTGAATGAAAAAGGAATTGTATTGTAGCCTCTAAAGTAACCATGGTTTCAATTTGGTAGATAGTCTAATGTTTTTGGGTTATTTTTAGCAATAAGTATTATTTGTATTACGTCATAATACGGTATCTACCATCTATGTAAAATGGATTTAGTTATGGCCCTTAATTATCTATATTTTTATTATTATTACAAAAATATCGTAATTTATTATTCTAGGATGAATAAATTGTAACAGAATTTTATTCCACAAATAAAAAAAATATTATACTTACAGGTTTCATTTCAACAAATAAATACCACTGTTCCAATTCCCAAAGGTGACCTAATTAAACATTACATTGTATACCCGTATAATAATGTTTTCATTCCCAATGGCACCCTAATTCTATATTTCACAGCTAACACACTCATAAAATGTAGAAAAAAAAACAAAATCTAGGTAATCGAAATAAATTTTCCCAGAATCACAAAATCCCTTCGAAAGGTTTTCACACAATATACGCATATATTCCACATTTAACGTTCCCAAAAGAAACACACGTCTAATTTTACGGTACTTGGTTCACCTTTATTACAGCGGGCTTATTTCTGTAGGTAGGTACTGTGTTTTATTTTATAGGCGCCTGAAGCCGGGTTTTACGCCAATCACTTGCGTGAAAGAAAAAATTGGGCACTATTCTTACAATTACCTTTATTGCTCGGTTTATTCTTAGTTAGGGCTGTTACGCGGATTATTTGGCAACTATCGAAGCCGAAATCGTTGTTGCGAAGAGGGCTATAAAAGTAGGGGTGGCACACACGGTACGCGGTATTGTGTTTTTATTCAAAAGTATATATGGAAAGTCTTTCATTATTCGAATTCCGTAAACATTATCGCAAACACTTTCGTAATATTTCATACACACAACACAAACACACAACATTAATAATGCATAAAACAAGCTGCATCACCGATATTCAGAACCGATAAAACGACTGTTAGTAGGAATTAGGAATAGAATACAACACTTTTAAAATATACTCTAATTCTCCCTTTAAACTGTAATTAAGACCAAAATACATTTACATATACCATCACGCCTTATTTCCCCGAAGGGTTGGGCAGAGGTGTACCTTTAGTACTCCACCAGTTTAAGTCCCATGTAGCAAGGGCAAGCCTATTTATTGCCATCAACCGAGCACACGTCCAGACTCAGGGGGCCTACTTCCTAAGCAAAATCCGTAGTTACGGGCGTTTCGTACTCTGTCTCACTTGCAGATATACCCTAAGTTAGACGGAGAACGAAGTGCTCGTAACTACGGATTCCGCTGAAGGGGTAGGCCCTCTGGGCTGCTACTCAGAAATTCCCGATAGAAAAACCCAATTAACACTGCCCGATCTGAGAATCGACCCAGGGCCTCATGATCAGCAGAAGCGTTTGCGACTACTAGGCCAACGAGACAGTGCAAAATACATTTATATATGTATTTACAATTCTTTTTTACCTTCCAAGCTGGCACAAGCCAGCTTGGAAGGAAGAATTGTAATTCGAAAGTAATAAGAAACAAATCAGGCATTCAGAATTAAACGATTAAACATGGAGACTTCGTTTTGGAAGGTTTCATCAGCTATTGAAGATTGAACCGTTTTTAAATAAATTCTATTGCCGGCACCACGTGTTTGGATACCTTTAAATATTTTTTCTATGGTCTGTGTTCCTTGAACATTACTTAAGAAATATGATTCTTAAAAGTAGATTATTCACTGAGGGTATAAAGCAGTGTCTTAATGTCATGGGCGTTATTTTGAATTACGTACGCAACAAAGGCTCCCGAGCGCAGCGAGGGAGCATAGTTAAGACTAGAATCCTTTGTGCAACGAGGAATTCAAACTCACCCAAGACGAAGACACTTTTATCCCCGAGGTAATAAAATCCATGAAACTATTAAATAACCTGAAAATACCTATTTATGTGCAGTTTCATACACTATTTTGTCTTAACTTATGCAATTTTATCAAAAACACAATATATAATATTGTAAATATGAAGCCCAAATCCAAAATTCAAACGCGCAGGCACAGTACAGTACTTTAGTATGTTGAGCTGCGTGGCAGGGGTACGCGCCACAGTAACCGATCAGCTGTTGCGATGACATGCCGCCATTACCACCACAGAAGAAGTAAAAACAGCGGTTGGGCGAGTCTATTATGCACAATTGCACATTATTCAATATTATATAACATTATAATAACACAAAGAAAAACTACAAAGAACATAGGTACCTATTTGATGTAGGTAGGTGCTAGAGTTCTCTTGAATATTTTATTTGACGTAAACCAATTTTTAACTACTAATTTCCTTCAGTAACTTTCTATCTTGTAGTGAGTTTGTACAACATTGAATAATAAATATAGGTACTTACTTACGTAAGAATTTTTGGTACTTTTTCTTTCGAGACAGCCTTTCGATAAGTAGGTACTTTGATCTTAAGTTTTTTTGTTAGTTTCTTCAGATGAAAGAGCCTATTTCTTTTTACATAACATTATTCGAACAAGGTAAATATATAAAGGTAGTTAGATAATATGGCATACTGAAGTAGTTTCAGTAAATAATAAGGTACCTAGTTATTTAAAATTCGGTTCTTTGGCATTATTTGTTTTATGTTTTACATCACAAAACACAGTCATCACAATTTGGTTCAAGGTTCATTCATCGTTGAAATAAATTGTATTAAATAATCATCTATTCTATAGGTATTATTATTGCTTACAAAATTCAATGTGGCAGTTTTTCATTCGCATTGCATTCGTAAATTTTCCCACATTTTCATGAAACAAGAACTCAGTCTGTGCAGCTGACATACTTACATAATGTTACATAGATGTTCTAAGCACTATTGAACATACTTCCACGGGAATATAATAGAAATTTTCAACATAACGAAGCACTTTGCACGTTGAAATTCGCAAGGGACTATTCCGTCGTGAACCTTTGTGTTTCCCAGTCCCTATTTCAAAGGCATAATCAGGTTATTGGCTAAAAAGTCAACAATAACTTGATGGATCGAGTTCTGATGGATCTATCCAATTTCGTAGTGGCCCTGTATTTGGCGCTATAAGCATTGAAGCTTGGAATTTAGAGGTAGTTCGATTTTCGAAATTGGAATAGTATCTACAAGGTTCTACTTATTTCTAACTAGCGAGCCGCCCCTGCTTCGTACGGTATTTACAACTAGACAAAACATCTCACTATTTTAGGTGACTTTTATATGAATGTGTTATACACCTAAACCTACCGGAATAAAATCTCTATGGTGAAGCCGCATCAAAATCCGTTATGCAGTTTAGATGAACAACCCGGTCACACAGACAGACACTTTGTAAGTATATGTATAGATTTGATAAATTCACGCCTGGATTTTGTGGTATTCTTATCCGGAGTTTATCTATTTTGTTCGTGATATGTATTGGTTTGAAGTCATGACGAAAGGGATTTGCTTAAAATTCTCGTAGATATCTATGTCTAATTAATATCTATTTTGATTTATTTGAGAAATCAGGAATTTACCTATTTATTTTAAATAGAGCTGCTGAACCCAATAAATTACACAATTTAGGGCGGATTTTTCAATCCTCAGATAAAGAATCAAATAGCGTTTATTCCATAGATAGCATAATTCTGGATTTTATAACAGTCAGATAGTCTGTATGTGACGAGTAAAGTCTGTAACTGAGGAATAAAGTTAACTGCCCCTTCAAGCCTCAGTACCTTATTCTAGGGAATCAAATATATTTTGACGTTTGTTTTCTGTGGGGTTTTAATGTGTTTAGCCTCTGGGCGTTTTCGTCCTCTTGTATTGTTGATAACAAGGATGTTTTTGATTCAATTGACGATAGTTTTTTAAATTATGTCTCCAAATATCACTTTTATTACGTTTTCACCAACTACTCAACTTTAGTACCAAGTCAAAAACATAGTTAAAATATAAAAAATCTTTGTCACTGATCCCTTTTTGCTAAATACGTGCCCACTCCTATAAACTTAGCTACAAACAAAAACTAAAAGGTCGCCACAATTGCTGACCATCTCTGGGTCTAAACAAACGATAAGAAATCTCGTCAAAATGTCAAACATACGTTTTGTTTCTATTCTAATACGTTGAAAACTGTACCTGTGCATCTCGCTTGTACTTATATAGAGTGAAGTTGGGTAAAAAAGACAACAGATAGCTATTCTTCAGATAATATACGATTGAAAATTGAAAATATTTATTCGCCTGATAATCAGCAGATAATTTTATACGTTAGATAACTATTCAACGATTTAACTGAGGATTGAAAAAGCGGCCCTTAAACACATACTATAGGAACTATGAAAAAAACTTCTTACAAAAAAAAAAAGCAACGGACTTCCAAAAAAAAACACTACCTGCTAAGTGAAAAATAACTTTAATTTCGGAAATCTGTGTTTTTTTTTCTACCCCACACAAATTCGTATAATTGAAGCTAACCGACTACCCAACCAAAGTTAATAAAATTTATATGGGACCACCGCGCAAGCTTCCTCTACCAAATGAAAAAAGAATTTTCAAATTCCATCCACACTTGACGAAAATATCGATTGACCAACATAAAACCTTCTCCTTTTTGGAAGTTGGTAAAAAAAAGCAAGCACTACTGCTGAGCGTGAGGTCAAGGGTTCGGGTGAATCCCGGGTCGCGCAAAGTGTTTTTTCCATCTGGAATTTCTCAGTACATGGTTGGTTGATTGCAATAGGCTGGCCCCCTTTACATGGGACTTAGACATAACAGGCGAAATACGGGTGTACTATAGGTGTACCCCTGCCGAACCTTGCAGGGAATGTAGGCGTGATGTTATGTTAAGAGGTCTGAGGTCCCACTGGGCACTGCTAGATGCACACCTACATTCACAGCTCTTTCACAATATATCCTACCAAGCACAAACATTGACACTCTCACTACAAACTAAGATTTTCATTTCAACTGTGGGTAGGTCTTGGAGTACATGCAAGTATTGCTTAAAACTCCAAGTAATATAAATGTAAATGCGATGAAACAAAGCGGCGGCGGATCAAGTCGCAACTTTGCTGTTATTAGATACGCGACCTACTACTTACTTAATATAAAGAGGTAACACGTGATACTGCCGGTTTTTTTTTAAACAAAGATAAATACTCAATATTCAATTATTTATTGCATTCCACAATGTATATGCTTAGGTGGTAAGTAAACATTTGTTGTAACAATCGTGGACCCTGTCGGGAATAGCAGAAGAAATCTTTGATGGAAGAGGTATACATGCAACTAACTTATTCTACGTATAATCTAAGGTAAAATTTTATTATTAATTTATATTATCATGTCAGTGTTATAGATTTGTCAATTAAATATTCATTTATGCTATAATAATATTTATTTAGTAATAACTTTTTAATTTATTTGTAAAAACAGCAATCGTTTTCTCATTTTTATCAACAAATAATGTAGCCATCTCTTTCACCCAGGTTGTTGTGAACTGAAAGGAGTGAGAAGCATAAATTATGTAAAAATCTAAGCAAAAATTTTGCATGTGCCGAAATGTTTTGAAAAGAAATTAATGAAAGTGCAAGTGTTTTCCAAAAGTCTAAGAAATACAAGAGACAAATGAATAAAATTTGTAAAAAAAAACTAACGAAACGATATTTTTTCTACATAAAAACATGTGCTTTTTAAATTATTCATTTCTGTTCAGAAGAAAAGCTACATGAAACGTACAGGGTGTTTATTTTTGGGCAAACGTTTAGCTCGCAGTGAGATAAACATTACTTAGCAACGGTTCCACAGGGGCTACTATTTTATGCATTATTTCATACATTTTTTGCCGGTCTGCAGATGCTGTGATAACCAATAAGCATATAAAAACGAAAAACTTTGTTTCTTAATTTTTTTATTTTAAAGTTTTTCATTAATTCAGAGTAGGTATTTCATATTGGTAGTGGATTGGATATATTATGGTTTCATTCATTTTTGAGTTTAGACTGGACGCAGACAAATTTCAAATAAGGGTGGGTATTAGTTAATTAATTAATCTGTTGTTGCTTCATATTTCATTATTTTTATCTATTGTGGTAGTAATTTTATTCTAGGTGCATCGTCCTCACATATAATTATATGACTAATGTACTTGTACAAAATATTGTAAAACATTTTAAAAGAGTAACGGTGGAGTTTCTTGCCCATTCTTCTCCATGCGAAAACTACCTTTTGGAAGGGGTGACTAGAATCAATTCAACTTTTTTGTAAATTTTGACGTTCAAAAGTGCCTTATATTTGAAATAAATAATTTGAATAATACTTCGGATGGGTAGAAGGAAATCTGGCCGTCGATATGTAGTTATGGTTACAGCGAAACGCTGCAGCTACGTCAACAGTTTAATGGGAAACTTTCAAAATGCATATCCTAATCCTAACTATACAGGGTGACTGGTAACTAGTAACCGATACTTAAACACGTGACTGTACTCATCATTATGAACAACTTTTAATATGGGACCAACCCTAAAATCGTGAAAAAAAATCAGCTGTCAACATTCATGTTCGCTTAACTGTAAAAAACAGCTGTTTCTTTTTCACCACTAGACCAGTTACCCTCTGAATAAATAATTATAATATTATAAATGCGAAATGCGAAAGTGAATTTGTTTGATTTTTTTGACGAGTGTATTCATAATTATTTACATACCATAATTTTCACTGAATAATTTATTTAGATTTTAAATATAGTTTGGAATTGTAGTAGGTACTTACATAAATAGCCTATAATGTTTCGTTTAGGGACTCGAGTCACCTCTGTGAGAGGGAGAGGGCCGTAATCCACCACGTGGGCGCAGTGCAGGTCAGTGGATGTCACATGTCGTCTTCGAAGTTTTGGTACTTGAAGATACGGGTTTCTTCATGATGTTTTTTTTCACCATGTTAAGAGTATTGATTATCAAATAATTTTATTGTGCTACATAAGTAAAGCGCCTCTTCAAGTTTAAATCCACGACCTACATACAACTCGTAAGTTAAGACCAAGAAGTCATAGTTACAATAATAATAATGCGATGTGATTAATTTCGATCTTGAAGGGTCTTCGAGAAACTTTATGACGGTAATTAAAATTGCACCATTTGCACAGTAGTCGGTAAAGTTTTCGTAGAATATTGTCTTTAATAAGACTAATACTTGTTTTACAGAAAATGTCCATTAGAAACGCTTAGATGCTTAGTTTCAATTTAAACTTAATATTATTTTTCAAAGTAATTGTCTAAAGCAATGCCACAAATAAAACACAGTTAAGCAAATCTATTTAAAACTTAACAACATTAAAGCAAAGATCATTTGACTCGGTAATTTAAAAGGCTCGTGCAGACTTGCGTGCGACACCGATTCTACCGTGAAGTTTTCTTAGAAATTGTTTTGTTAGAGTCGCGCTGTCGCGTCGCGCCGGTCTGCACGACGCAGAGACAAGATCAGATAAAATAAATTGGCCCACAGGCCACCAACGAGGTCCGTTCCTTATTCAATCAACTTTTTTTTAATAAGGCGCTGGGTGGAACGATTCTTTGAAGGTTCTAAATTTAATATAATTGGCGAAAGAAGAAAAATGTCTTAATACCCACGGGGTCGTTTATATGGCCCGGCGCGGCGGTGGTAGTAAAGTTTCGCCCTTGTCACTCACTTGTCCCTAACAGCCACGCTGTATTAGCATGCAAATTGATGGCCCACGATTTATGACCTTTTAAGCCTTATTTTTTAAGGACTGGTCGGAAACGGTGCTTGTTTATTTTTGAATCCGTTTTTTTTTCATATTAAACGTTTGTGCTTTGAATACAATTTGTTTTCCTTTGGTATAGTTTAACAGGATGCGTTAGTTTAAATAAATTGAAACAAAACACAGTACACCCCTATACAAATCCATTGGATTGGTAAAACGTTAGCAAAAGCCGTAAATGCATGAACGAAAAATTCTAAAAACAATTTGCACACCGTTTGTCAAAGTTTTTCAACAAACAAGCACTCTAGCAGCATTTAAACGGGACACACGATGTTCTCATACAAAGAATTTCACCAACAAAATTATACCGGGGCTGACATAATCCAAAAGCTAAAATGCTTTCGACCGGAACACTTAAACCCTTTCAACTTGATCCGTTGAAGGGACACAGCGACGCACAAACACAACTTTACAATTTTCTCCATTTATATTTCATCACAGTGTTCGGAACTACTCGGAACTGTTCGGGACAGTTCGGAACTGTTCGGGACAGTTCGGAACTGTTCGGGACAGTTCGGAACTGTTCGCCATAAATTACCTTCATTTGTCTGTTGCAAAAGTTTTAATACCAATTACGGTTGTGTTCATGTGTCCTAAATAAATTGGTTTCGTTATTGCTGCGAGTACAAATTCAATGAGAGGGTTCTGATTTGATGTGTTTTGTTATGAATGGCTTTTATAATACGTTTTGTTAATTAATTTTTAACTAAGTGAGTTTGTAAATTGAGTTTTGTATTATGGGTATTTAATTATGTTTGCAAATTGTTTTCCTTATATTTCAATGGAAATTGTCAGTAACATCCTTGAATCGAAACATTTTATAACACTTAAGTAAGAATTAAAAAAATGTACAATTCAAGAATACTGATGAATTATACTATAACAAATTTTTGTCGTCTGTAAGGTCAATGAAAGTATAATTATTATTTTAACATTTTACGGTAAATGCAAGGCAGCAATCAAATCACTTTACGGACCGCACTTAGAATGCAGCCGCTGCTGTCATAAGTTGGAAAGAGTTTGTATAGAAATAATGTCGTCGTTTTGCCGTCGCATTATCATACTGCGGACGCACCGAGCGCGATAGAAAAATAATATTTATTCAGAAGCTTCACTGTGATACAAGCACAAACGGCGATATTTAAAAAAAAGTACTCTGTATCATAGATTCCTAATCAACCTGAACATCACTGATCTTGAAGAACCTTAAAAACAGACTATTTTTATTTTTATCAATGGAATACATATTACATTGTAAAAATTATAAAGTACTTAATTAAGTAACCTGTAGCTTTCTTGTTGATAAAGCGCCTTTACCCATTCATTTCGACATTGTTCTGACGAGAAAACTGTAGCCATGAATTGAGCACATGATTCTAGCCCCCCCCCCACCCCTAGCGTGGAAATTTTACGTCGGCTATGAAAAAAAAAACTGCTGTTTTATAGAAAAGTACAGTTACTACCTACGCGATCAAAATGTATAGAACAGCTATTTTTTTTTTAATAACGAAAAGTTTCAACATTGTGGGGTTCAGAATCATGTACTGAATCCATGGTAACAGGTTGCGCTTCGATGTCACTGCCACCCTGTATAATAACCATTCCAACACAACAAAACAAAACAGAACTCAAAACAAAACTCCAAGAAGACACCTGTCCAACCATCTTAGCACGTAAGAGCAATACATTTGAACGTAGTTTATGGATTATCGTGTCGCTGCAACTCATGCAGAATAATCCTTTGTATTTCATTTAATTAATTTTACGGGTGCTTGGACGGAAGACGGCTCTCGTTATGTAACGCCAGTGAGAGAATTACGAGCTCGTCGCGAAGACACAAATGTGCGGTACAGTCGGAGGTAGTAAAATGTTACACGTTTTGTTGGACGCTGTTTCGAGTTACTTTGTTGGCGTTTGAGTGTCAATAGGTTAGGTTGGCGTTTAATTTGGTAGGTATAAGAAACTTCGGGCCCCCGACTCATGGTAGTTATAGGAACAGTGGGGTTTTAGTCGGTAGGAGTCCGACATAACCCTGCCTTCTCCTAAGACGGAGGGTATCCATGAAGATTTCACTAAGGACTATAAAAAAAGTATTAGAAACTTAGGTACCTAGTATCAAAAAAATCAAAAAAACAAAAAAAAAATGCTGAAATTGAATGCTGCGTATTTCAGCTGAAAGACGTCCACTGCTGGACATAGGCCTCCCCCAAGCACTGCCAGTTCAACCGGTTCTGTGCTTCTCGCATCCAGCAGATTCCTACGGCCTTCACCAGGTCATCGGTCCACCTTACTGGCATAAAATAAAAATAAACTAATAAAAAACGTTTCTAAATTCAAATTCAAAATGTTTTTTTTTCCAATCCTAGTTTCCAACACAATGTTTAATATACGTTGCCTCCGATATTACTACTACATTTTGTTAAGAAAAAAAATACTTAAGGAGTTATTTCACAAAAAAAAAATCAACGGGTTGCACTCCGGGAGTGCCGGCAGAAGTGAAACTTGAATATTAACGTTGTGCATTTTTAATATTTTGGAATGTTTAGGGAATAATTTTGCACGAATTGCTTTAATTATCATCATTATAAAAGTACTATCATTTATGTGGTAAAATACAATATTCATTTATTGTGCTATCGTACACAAACATGACAATCTTACGAATTTTCGATCAGGTCACGTGTCCTGACGCGAGTTTAACATTGATTACCCATCACAAACAAAAGTGCACAACGCTGCTAAGGAAATTTTCACTTCAAAAATAACATCATAGGTACTATTTTAAAACTGTTAACTCTTAATAAAAGGATGTCATATAAATGTCGGAACTCCCAAGCAATCACAATTTCCACGCACAATAATAATTTCTGTACCATTTATGAAATTAACAAAACCCTCGGGCATTGTGCTCAATCATTCGAATTAAATTTTACTATAGTTGAAAATGTTACAATAAGTTCTTATTGGAAAACTGAAGTACAATGATTATGAGAGTCTGTGTTATAATTATTTATTACGTAGGCTCAAATTCAGCATCGTATTGAATCTAAAAGTACCTAGTCTCCATCGAAATATTAAATGTCTACGTCATATTATTTTAACTCGCAGTAAATTGTTACTAGCAAAAGAATTATTCTTTTGCTCTAAAAAAACGGAACCCTAATTGGATCACTTCGTTGTCCGTTCGTCTGTCTGTCTGTCAGTATGTCAAGATCTTTCTGCTCAGGAACGCGTGGATGTATCAAGTTGAAATTAATATCAAATACGTAGGTCTATAGTCCCTTAGAGCTCTAAAAAAATCAAGCTTTTAAGTTAACTTAATAAAAAATAGGGCCATTTATGCGACATATTTTGATACTCGCAAATAAACCTAGAATCATGAAATTTTGCATAAAGCAACGTCTCACAGCACATGTAAAGGAAAAAGTCCGAAAAAAGCAAATTTGTAGTTTTATAACCGAAAAAAATTTTTTTTTCGCTATTACAAACTTACATTTGCAGTTGTAAAATTGCCCGTGACGTATATCGATGTATGGGAGAAAATGTTTTTCAACTACAATATTAAGTTTGCTTTTGGGATAAATTCGTCCTAACTACGGAACCCTTCATTGTGCGTGGTCCGACACGCAATTGGTCAGTTTTTTTGCTTAAAATATAGAAGCAATACGTCTAGTTTTCTGTAAGAACTTGTAACAACGCTGCAGTTGTTGTTGGTAAATAAATCCACAAAATATTAAACATACATATTTTAATAAAAAGTAGCTTTTAAACGATTATTCTGTCTGCATTTACTTTAAACTAAAATATTTAATTTTCACAGAAAAAACCACGAACACAATCAAAGCGCAATTTAAAAAAATCAACGACCACATTTGCAAGATGGGTACATACAGTATTCAATTTTGTTCACTTCATAAAAGTTGAAAAAACGCTTTCAAAGATTTGTTTACTTTTAATTTAAACGTTGTTGGGGGCGTTTATTTTTTTCTGTGTTTACTTAATATTACGGGGTGGACTGTACCCGGCGAAGTCACGTACCCAGTGGAGAATTTCACTTTCTTAACCCTTGCACATTTCTGCATAAATTTGTCGGGGCTTGTGGACCGACTAAACACACTTCCACGGGTTGACGCGCTCCTACGTGACATGGGTTACATTTGCATCATTTGATTTGTCATAGTTTGTGCCACGGAAACTGGACAGACGTTTTGTTGTCATTTTCGAACAAGGGGTTGGTTTCCTTTGCGGGAAAGTCCTAATGGGATACCGTGGCCCCTGGAAACGTACAGGCAACTGAAGGAACACTGGTGGGTTTTAGTCAGTAAGAGTCTGACACGCCCTCCCGCTCCATTATTTGATAATTTCCCAACCAAAAAAAAAAAAATAAGCGTTTGTTTTCCTTATGTAATTTAATATTTAAAATATCGAGGTAGTAGCTTAACTTAGAATAGTTAAATTGCTGGATTTTAGTTCTTCTCAAAGTTCGATCTACCACAATAAGGTCGTTTTGCATTTTGATTTTCTTATTAAATAAAAGTCTATCTTAAGTAACTTGTTCAGACTTTTTTAGCACTGTAGTTATTTGTGTATCAAGTGATAAGTACCTGGTCAGCCGAGCTATTCTCCGGTGAAACAGATAAACATATCATCCAGGTATACCAGCGTTGTATCACATTCCCGAGGCTGTAAAAAGGAGAAAACGAATTTTCCCAGATATGAGACCTAGCTAGATCGATTTTTCACCCCCGTAAACCCCTATGTTGCAATTTTCATCGAAATCGTTAGAGACGTTTTCCACAACGTGATTACAAATAGGTATATATATATGAAATGAGCAATATTTGTATATATATACAAATATTGCTCATTTAATAGTATAGGATAATTGGTATGGTAGCAAAATTAAGTAATTTTCTGAATAACCTGTTCTTTTATAAATACGTCGTCATATATCGTAGTCCTAGAAAAAATATTTTTAAGGTCTTATTTTGGACAAATATAACTATATAGTTGTCATATATTCTTATTTGAACAAAACATAATTGTCCATGAAGGTATTGTTAACAGTATATGTCTAGACGATGTAATGTGTCTCTAACATTCTTTTAATACCATTCTACTATTACAATCCTCATGTTTTGTAACTATACATAGTTCAAGATCAAAGAATTGACCCTGAGGACGTATTACTATAATGTTTTATACAATTCACTGTTGTGGTACAAAGTAATACCTAGTTTCAACGATGTTAATATTGAAACTAGGTATATCTACTGTGTGTCGTTTTTCACTAGACTGAGTCGGAGGAGGAGGATTATTTATTTTCCAAAAACACTTTTGAGCTTTAACTCCGTGAGCATGTGATGCCTGCCGGGGTTGCGGGAAAGTCCGAAAGGGATACCGTGGCCCCTGGCAACGTACAGGCAACGGAAGGAGCACGGGTGGGTTTCAGTCAGTAAGAGTCTGACACGCCCTCCCGCTCCACCCAGAGCGGGAGAAGTTATTTTAATAATTTCACTTGAAAAAAAAAAAAAAAGCATGTGAACAAAAACTCGCTTTATGCAGCAAGCAAAAGCAATCGCTTTCTCTACATTCAAGCATTGTTTACGCGAAGGTTCACAGGAACAGCCTCTATGACTAAAAAACACGTCCTTTGTCCATTGTGCCTGCACTCACCTATTATTTTTCAAACCAAAAACATGGAGAATTCATGCCTTAGTGACTTGTTATTTTACTTGTATAATGAAACTAGCGATACGCCCCTGCAGCGCATGGTTTTTACGACTCGACAAAACATCGAGATTTCTTTATTATTTATGTAATTTTAATAACAATGCGTATAAACCTGTCGGAATAAATGATGGTTCCGTTGAGAACAACGCGGTCATAGATACAGACACGAAAAGCGACAGCTGAATACAAGTATTTTACATGGAGCGACTGCTTATCTGGCCTCCTCAACCCAGTTACTGGTTAACACCGATACTCCTTGGTAAGACTGGTTATCAGACTTTCAGGCTTCTCTACATCTTTGACAGTCGTAACACACGGCAAAGCATGTTAAGCCGTTGGCCCCGACTGTCATTACTACGAATGAAACTTGGGATCAATGGCAAACACAAACTCACTTTCGCATTTTTAATATTAAGTTAGGATTACCACGTCGTACCAAAAGACTAAATTCAAACTATGAACACTTCTGGACTGATAGACTGATAATCAAATTCAGTTCACCTCTGACCCATAAAGCTATTATCGTTTATTCGATAGAGGAACATAATATGCTTTCAGTTTACTCCTGAATCTAGGTTATGTGAAATGGAGCGCAGTCGACTGTTATTTTTGTCTAAAGACTGCAACATACTAGCTTTTTTGAATTGTGAGTTATTAAAGTTAGTGTTCATGTTTTAGTATGTTGTTACTGAAGAGCGGGTAAAATGTTACAGCTTTTTTAATCATAAAGAAGGATAAATGTTTTAGATTTAAATAAGTAGTCTCTTTAAATAATCCTCTTTTTCAAATTGAAAAAGAGGATAAACAAAGCGATAGGAGGAAAAACAAAGCAAGCTTCGTTAATGTAAACAATGACGGAAAAATGTGTTCACTTATTAATTAAACAGGGAAGGACATAAAGGGTAACAAGTTTATATACGTATATAGTAGCGGTACAAAATGTTCTTCGATATATGATTCGATTATATTATAAATACTGCACAATCACTTGTAGATAGGTAGATGAGTTCAATTATGAATTAAAGTCGCTTCTCAAGTCTGTTTGTGTGACCGCGTTTCTTCTAAACTACGCAACGGATTTTGATGAGGTTTTCACCATTATTTAGAGACTTTATTCCGAAAATACGTGTATAATATATTCACGTTAAAGTTAAGTAAATGAAATCAAAGTCTTAAAAACCGTGCGAAACAGGGGCACTCGCTAGTATTAAATAAACAAGGACACAAACGGAAAGTAAAAAATGTTCTTCGATATATCTATTTTCTCTATGTATATTGTAGATACGTATACAAAATTTACCGCCACCCAACATTTGGTTATCACACATATTTTGTGTGTACGTACCACTTGCCAAGTTTTAATAGTTTGGCTCGGATAACGGAACAAAGTTGAACCACTTATCGGAACAGGTGCTTGTCAAATATTTTACTGATAGTAACCCCGGCTCAGTTTATGTGAAAAGTTAATTTAATTATTAAACTACGCTGTTTCCGACACTCTGGAACTAGCTTTTACGTCATAATATTTGTAATGCTTTTATGCTATGCCACTTTTTAGTTTTAATATTGCTAATTTGATTAATTTGGTTACACAGACTTCTTCTTTTTAGTATTGGCTGTCTATCGCAATTTCTAGATTAACCGAGTGTTGGTCGCTACACTTTCTATAATTTATTTATAATAATTGCGTAATTGCCAATTATGTTACAAAGATAGTCTGACTTCCCAATAACAAAAAAAATCAAAAACATTACTGACTTCTTTGTGACATTTTCACTCCAATTTTCAAACAGCGCTGCACTCATCACTGTTCTTCAACAAAAAAGTAATCTTGTTTAAACAAAAAAGGTCTCCATTTTGTCTGAAAAATAGCCGGGGTCAGAGCTAGTAGATAATAACACAGTGTCGCACGGGCCCCATCCGTCTCGCCGACAAAGCCTCCGCAGGACTTAACGAGAATTACGCTTTTTTTTTTGTTTTTTAAGCTAAATAATTTTTGTACGAAAAGGGTACATTATTGGAGCACCATGTCGGGTTGTGAGAAGAATTTTGTTTCGCAGTAACTCTTCCAATCAATTTTTTTTTTTAGTAGGTTGAGTACTAACACTTTTTGGAAACCAACATTTACGAAAGGCAGCCCCTAAAACTTTTGAAAGCTTTTGAGTATTTAAGCTGGGAGGATGAAATGATACAACAAACTCCTTTAATTGAATCATATAAATAAATAAGCTTCAAATATTGAAAGTACCTGTGACGTCATCTTCAGCATTTTGACCAAGATGCGTCCGTCGTCCGTCACGTCTTTAAGAGGTATTTACTGAACGGATATTGTTTCTGCGGCATGCGGCGGACACAAAGACCACAAGGAAATTGCCAATGTTGTTCCACGTCATCATGTTATAAATAAATGGTTGCAAAACATCGATCAAAATATTCAAACCGTTTACAAAAACAACAATGAGCTCAAGTGAGGTAGTTAAAATCTTTTGAACTAGGTTTAGTCACAGACGAAGGCTTAGTGATATGGTCGATCCACTAATAACTGACCTAGGTGACATATCATGTCGTCACAGCATCTTTAAAAAAAAACAAAATAAAAGTAATTTTTGTTAAAAGAGTAACGGTGGAGTTTCTTGCTCATTCTTCTCCATGCGAAAACTACCTTTGGAAGGGGCGACTAGAATCATTTCAATGTTTTTGTAAATTTTTGACGTTCAAAAGTGCCTTATAAGGGCCTATTTGAAATAAATGATTTGACTTTTGACTTTTTGACTTTTAAACTAGGCTGAGAATCAGCTCTTTTTGAACGTCAAAATAATATAAGACAGTCCCCCAAACGCCCGACCTTCACCACTTTCTAGTGCTTTTGCTGGGAAGAAGAACTGGCGCAACAAACTCCCCAGGAGCACAGCTGTCTCGATTAGAAGAACTGGATCTATACATACGTCTACAAAGTAATTAACATTACGAAACAGAAAACATAAAATTAAATTATTTGCCACATGTCAGCTATATAAACTAATTTGTTGAAATAATACTAAAAAACCGTCCAACTGCGTGTAAGACCACGCACAATGAAGGGTTCCGTAGATGGGATGAATTTATCCCAAAAACAAACTTAACAGTTAATTTCGCTATTATACTACTACTGTGAATATTTTCATTTGTAAGTATATCCAAAACCAATTAGCACTTTAAACCTTAATATTTCGCAAACGAATCCCTGAATCCAAAAATGGTGCATACAAACTCGCAATATTTTTAAACGACCTTTCCAACGACACCCCACACAAAAAAACATTCCCACTTTACGTGGACCCAAAAAATTTAGTTTTTTTCTTTATTCTGTTTTACCGCTTTACCGGCGTGATTAATATGCCAAATTACAGCTTTCTAGTACTAATAGTCTCTGAGCTAAGCCGCGGACAGACAGACAAACAGACGGACATGGCGAAATTATAAGAGTTCCTTGTTGACTACGGAACCCTAAAAAATACTTAAAGTAGGCACTGTCCTGTTAGCGATACTACACGTTACAGAGCGGACTATTATTAGTCTCCATCATCAGTCATATCTATAACAGGTCAGACAAAACGGATATTGTACAAAAGCCCCAAAGGTAAGCGACCGACATTAAGACGACCAGGAAATTACCAATGTTGCTACACGTCTCTGTTTTGCCGTCTCAAAAAATAAACGCCTCCCCCCCCGCCTCGTCGGCCCTACACGGAAATGACGTCAATTTGCGTCACCGAATTAGGTAGGTGACAGAATTTTAGATGGCATTACACGATAATTTGCGAATGGAAAAATGTTGTTTAGCTGAGGGAAATTGGACTACTAAAGTTAGCTGGGAATTTCTTAAATTTGATGTAAGTATTTAGATGTCATGTTGTGATTATGATTCATTGTTTTCAGGGCTAGTATATAATACAATACCAACCTGTTAGTGGCCACTTTCGCACAGACAAACACAAACACAAATTGGAGATAAGGTTGGTACTTGCCAGGTTTAAACAGCGTCGTCTAGCTACGACGCTGTTTGGTCATGAGCACCTCTTGCAAGACTTGAATTTTGCGCTCCTCAAACCCCAATACTTCTTTTCAAGGAAGAGTAACGAC
This sequence comes from Xanthia icteritia, assembly GCA_949128155.2. Lineage (NCBI taxonomy): Eukaryota > Metazoa > Arthropoda > Insecta > Lepidoptera > Noctuidae > Xanthia > Xanthia icteritia. The sequence goes on from OX421942.2 coordinate 15,648,063, forward strand.
AAAATAAATTCTTCTTCTTCTTTTTGTGTGGTTAGTGACTAACCTAGTGTAAGAGTTTTAAACCTGCCCATGGGCCTCTGACTTGACTTCACATGCCGTCGAGAAATATATCTCAGGCATGCCGGTTTCCTCACGCTGTTTTCCTTCACTGTTTTTGAAGCAATTGATAATTAAACAATACGCACATGGATCCGAAAAGTCAGAGGTGCGTGACTTGGGTTCGAACTCGAGACCTATGACTTGGCAGTCCGACGGTCACACCACTAGGCTATCACTGCTCAGTAAATTTGAAAGTGTAATTAAAGTTATGTATTCATTTAAGCATTAAAATAGTTCTTACTATTATGCAGGAAGGGTAACAATAAAAGCTTCTCCGAAAGGAGAACGAGGAGCTCCGAGCGGACCTGGCTGGCCTCCGAGGAGCCGGCCCTTGTGTGATGCCGCAGGAGAAGGAGCAGCACGGGCAGGGTCGACCCGTGCCTGCCGAAGATCGGGTCCTGACCCTGGTGCGGCAGGAGATGGCTTCCCTGCGGTCCCGTTTTTCCGCTCTAGAGGCCATCGTCCTGCGCCCCCCGTTAGCGGCTAGCATGCCAGCCTCTGGCCAACGGAAGGCGACATCTTATGCCGCCACCGCAGCTGCCTCGGCCAAACCGGGTTCGTCAGGGCAGACCAAGGGCGGGGCGGCTACACAGGCGGCGAGGGCCCCGGCCCAGGCAGCGGGGGCCCCGGCTCGGGCAACGGGAGCCCCGGCCTTAGCGGCGAAACGGCCGCCTCCACCTCCTTCTTCTAAATCTCCTCCGGCTGATGCTGAATGGCAAGTAGCCGGGGAAAAGAAGAAGAAGGGGAAGGCGAAAAGGGCGGCCAAAAAGAAAGAGAGGCGGCAGCGGCGCAAGGAGCGAAGCGTCGCGGCTAGGCTCCGCGCCCCGAAGTTCGCAGCTGTAGTTATCACGCTACAGCCAGAGGCGGAGAAAAAGGGCGTGTCCTACCGCGACGTGCTCGCCAAGGTGGGGGCAGCGGTGGACCTGAAGGAGTTCGGCGCCGCCGATGGCATCCGGGTAAGGGTCACGGCGACTGGGGCCCGGATGCTGGAGGTCCCCGGTGCGGCAAGCGGTCCGGCCGCTGACGCTCTGGCCGCAAGGCTTAGGGCGTCCCTAAATGCGGACGAGGCCCGAGTGTCCAGGCCCACCAAATGCGCTGATGTGCGTATTCTGGGCTTGGACGACTCAGTGACGGAGGGACAGGTGGTGGCCGCTGTCGTTAGGACTGGGGGGTGCTCTGCCGAGCAGGTGAGGGCAGGCACCATCCGTCCTGACTACACGGGGATGCGAGCCGTTACGGTGAGCTGCCCTGTGTCGGCGGCCAAGAAAATTGCCGGGGAGGGCCAAAGGCTATTGGTGGGCTGGGTTTCCGCGCAGGTCAAACTGCTGGAACCCAGACCTCTGAGGTGCTTCCGCTGCCATGTGGGTAATCACGTGGGAGCTAAATGCACCTCGGAGGTGGACCGCAGCGATCACTGCTACCGCTGTGGTCAGGCCGGTCACGAGGCGTCACACGAGCCGGTCGTGTGACGCCGCGCCGCACTGCGCTGTATGTGCGGCAGCTGGCAAGCCGGCCAATCACCGGATTGGGAGCAAGGCCTGCGCCCCACCCGCCAAAGCCAAAGGCAAGCCCTCCGCCACCGCCGTCACGGCCGCAACCGCCACCACCGCCGCCGTTGCCGCCTCCACTACCGTCGTTGTCGCCGCCGCAGCCGCCGCGGCAGGGCCCTCACAGGGGGCACGGGAGGGGGCTGAAATGGACTGCCAATAATGGCCCCATTACGCCTCCTCCAGGCGAACATCAACCACTGCGCCGCAGCTCAGGATCTGTTGCTCCAGAGCATGGCGCAGTGGTCGATTAACATCGCCGTGGTCGCTGAGCCGTACTTTGTCCCGCCCAGGGACGACTGGGTGGAGGACCTGAGCGGCTCAGTGACCCTAATTTCGTCGGCCGCCGCCGGTACTCCGTCCCTCGAGGCTGTTAAGAGAGGACGGGGTTGCGTTGCAGCACGGTTCGGGGAGATTGTTGTGGTAGGGGTATACTTCTCCCCGAGCCGAACTCTTGCCGAGTTCCACAACTCCCTTGCGGAGTTGAGAGTCGTCGTCGTCGGGTTCTGTTCCCTTCCCGTGTTCGTCCTCGGGGACTTCAATGCCAAAAATGTGGCTTGGGGTTCCCGTTATACGGACACACGGGGCAGGATGGTGGAGGACTGGGCTCTCGAGACAGGCCTAGTCGTCCTGAACCGGGGTTCTGTCCCCACGTGTGTGCGGATGCGGGGTGAATCAGTGGTGGACATCTCGTTCGCCAGCCCCGCTCTGTCGCCGCGTGTAATTGACTGGCGCGTCATGGAGGGGGTGGAGACCTATTCCGATCACCGGTACATCCGGTTTGACGTCTCCGCCCAGACCTCGAGTGCGCCGGTCCGACAGACCCCGAGTGGTCCGCGGTGGGCGTTGAAGCAGCTGGACCGGGAGCTCCTCCTGGAAGCCTCGATCGTGCAGGCCTGGGTGTCATCACCGGACAGGCCTGCTGACATCAACGACGAGGCGGAGTGGTTCCGGGAGGCCATGTCCGAGATATGTGACGTGGCAATGCCCCGGGTCCAGCCCGGACGTGCCTCGCGCCAGGTGTACTGGTGGTCGCAACAGCTGACGACACTACGCAATGCGTGCGTTGCTGCGCGACGCCGGTACACCAGGCACCGCAGGCTCCGTATTCGTCCTCCGGATACGGAAGCCATTCAGGCGGAGCTGTACGAGGGGTACAGAGCGGCGAAGACCACCCTCCAAGCGGAGATCCTGCGGGCCAGAGGAGTGGCCCGCGAGGAGTCGCTGGAGACTCTGAACAGGGACCCGTGGGGACGCCCATACAAGATGGTGCGGTAGAAACTCCGCCCATGGGCTCCCCCGCTGACGCAGAGTCTCCGGCCGCAGCTTGTGGGGGACGTGGTGAGCGCTCTGTTCCCTTCGAGAGGGGAACATGCCTCCCCGCCCATGGCTCCGCCTACTGCGGTGCTCGATGCGGATCACACCGCCGACGACGACGACGATGCTCCGGAGGTGACCGAGGTAGAGATGAGAGTGGCGGTACGTAGGCTGAATGCCAAAAATACCGCCCCAGGACCCGACGGCTTACCTGGGAAAGCCTGGGTCCTGGCCTTGGAGGCTCTCGGGCCTCGACTAAGGGGGCTCCTAAGCGCATGCTTGGAGAGGGGCCAGTTCCCACTTCGCTGGAAGACGGGGAAACTGGTCCTCATCAAGAAGCCGGGGCGCCCTGCGGACTCTCCGTCCGCTTACCGGCCCATCGTGCTGCTCGATGAGGTGGGCAAGCTCTTTGAAAGAGTCATTGCAGACCGCCTCGTCGGGTGGCTGGTGTGGGTGGGGCCGGATTTGGCGGAGAGCCAGTATGTTTTCCGCAGGGGGCGCTCTACGGTGGACGCCATCATGCGCGTGCGAGCCCTCACGACGGGGGACGCTGTGGCCCGGGGTGGGGTCGTCTTGGCGGTGTCTCTAGACATCGCCAATGCCTTCAATACCCTGCCCTGGAGTTGCATCAGGGAGGCACTCCGGTATCACCAGATGCCGACCTACCTCTGTCGTGTGGTCGAGGCCTATTTGACGGACAGGGCCGTCATCTACCCCGGTCACGAGGGAGAATGGAACCGGCAAGAGATGTCGTGCGGTGTCCCACAGGGATCGGTCCTGGGGCCGCATCTGTGGGACATCGGATACGACTGGGTGCTGCGCGCCGACCTCCCTAGCGGCGTCAGCGTCGTTTGTTACGCTGACGACACGTTGGTCCTGGCGCAGGGGAGGTCGCACCAGGCGGCGGCCGAACTAGCGACACACGGGGTTGCGACAATCGTGGACAGGATCCGGCAATTAGGACTCGAGGTGGCCCTGCACAAGTCCGAGGCCATGTGTTTTCATGGTCCTCGGAACGCGCCACCGTCGGGTTCCCAAATAACGGTAGGAGGAGTTCACATCGGCGTCGAGTCGACGATGAAGTACCTAGGACTCGTCTTCGACAGCCGGCGGAACTTCGTGGAGCACTTCCGACGTTTGGCTCCCAGACTGGAGCGGGCCGGGGCTGCTTTGAAGCGGCTCCTGCCCAATCTAGGGGGTCCAAACGCCTCCTGCTGGAGGCTATACGCGGGGGTCGTGCGGTCCATGGCCCTTTACGGGGCACCGGTTTGGGCGCGTTTATTGAGGCGGCGGCCAGCCCGCCGGTTGAACGCGTCCCAGAGGGTCATGGCCACCCGGCTGGTCCGGGGATACCGCACGGTCTCCGGTGAGGCGGCGAGCCTCCTTGCCGGATTACCGCCATGGGATCTGGAGGCAAAAGTCCTCGCGCACATTTGGGAGTGGCGCGAGGAGGCGAAACGCCGGGGCGTAACTCCGCTGCCGCGAGAAATCGTGGCACAGCGGACAGAGCTCCGGCGGGATCTCATGGCGTCATGGAGAGTGCGATTGTCGCAACCCAGTGCTGGGCACGCCACTATTGCGGCGATAAGTCCCCTCTTTGAGGAGTGGCTAGAGAGGCGCCACGGCGTCCTCACCTTCCGCCTGACGCAGGTCCTCACCGGACATGGTTGTTTCGGGAGTTTCCTGTTTCGTATCAGGCGGGAGGAAACGCCCGGGTGTCATCACTGCGTGGATCGCCCGGAGGACACGGTTGAGCATACGGTGGAGGTCTGTCCGGCTTGGGCAGAGCATCGCCGTGTCCTCGTGGAGGCGATCGGCGGCGGGGATCTCTCGCGTCCGGGCCTAGTCCAGGCCATGGTACGGAGCGAGAGGGCATGGGAGGCCGTCACCTCCTTCTGCGAAGCAGTAATGCTCGCGAAGGAGGAGGCAGAACGCGTGAGGGAGAGGCAAATTTCGCGCCCTCACGCCCCTAGCCGCCGCAGGAGACGCCCTGGGCGTCGGGAATCGCAGGCCGATTCCCGGCCACCGTAGGCGCGGGCTTGCGGACGGTGAGCAATGGGTAGCTCGCCGTCCGATAAGGACCAGGCTCGGGTCGACGGCGCGTTGTGTTCCAAGCGCGCCTCAAAGAGATGTCAGCACAACGGAAGGGGTCCGATAGGACCGATGCCTGCCGGGGTTGCGGGAAAGTCCGAAAGGGATACCGTGGCCCCTGGCAACGTAAAGGCAACGGAAGGAACACGGGTGGGTTTTAGTCAGTAAGAGTCTGACACGCCCTCCCGCTCCACCCAGAGCGGGAGAAGTTATTTGATAATTTCCCACCCAAAAAAAAAAAAAAAAAAAGGGTCACAATACAATACGAGTTCATTAATGCATTATAAAACCTTTTAAAATGGCTCTTCTGGTTTTTTCTGGGGCCGATTTGTCAATTATATGGTCTACATTAATACTTTTTGCAATGTCGTATTCACAAGAAAAACACAAGAATAATGAGAACGCATAATGCAAGATCGAGCGTAGCGAATACGAAAATATTTGTACCATCTCGGGTCTAGATTAGACTTTGACCATTCAAACAGTAATAGTAGTTATTTTATCGAGTTACGCAGAAAAACTTAAGAATTCTGAGAACGAATAATACCAGAGCAAGCGAAGCGAGCTCGAAATTAAATTATTGCACTGTCTCGGGTAGGTTCGATTTTGTGAAGGGGTTTTGGGGGACTGTTGTTATGTAATTTTGACGTTCGAAAAGTGCTGATTCTCAGCCAAGTTTGATTATTCAAACTAGGCTGAGAATCAGTACTTTTGAATTTTGTTTTCAGAATTGGGGGCAGGCTGTGTGTCTGCAAAGTGCATCCCCTGACAGCTGCCTGACAGGTTTAAATCATCACATTATCAGTCTTCACGAAATTCGCGTATACTTTTAACAAGAAAATATTTTTGGAATTTTATAAAGTAAACATTCCGTCTAGACGTGTGTGTCTACCACAGACTACACTATAAATTCCTAATGTCCATCCCAGTTGCAACCCAAACTTAAGTACTCTGTGGCGTGGGCGTTTTTGCTACAGATCAAAAGCACACACATTTGGACTTGTAACAAATAGGTATGTGTGGGCAGTACATACAAATGTTTGTTCAGTCCTGACTCCTGATGTGGTATGGATCGCAACTTTGAACTTAAAGTTAGATACGTCTCTTTATTTTGCTTTGGTGAAAAAACGATTAAACCTTTGGATTTTTTTCGCAAAATGTTAAATCCCGCATATAAGAAATAAATAATTATAAAAAGAAGAAAGATAACGATTAATTAACGACATGACGCTTTGGCATGACGGCACAGTTGGCGTAGTGGTTAAGCGATTGACTGCTGCACTGCGTGTCGCGGGTTCGATCCCCACACGGAATAAATATTTGTATGACCTACAAGTAGTTGTTCTGGGTCTGGCTGTTTGTGCATGTGAGTTTAAATGTTTGTAAACGCACCCACAATACAGGTGAAATTCCAAGAATGGGGCAAAGTTGAAAGAAAAACTATAAATAGACAAATATTTTGATCTTAGTAGACTTGTCTGCAAAATTGTTTACCTATTAGAACCTTGTTTGAAAAATTTTATCAAAAATGAAAGTCTGTTTTAGCTAAGAAAAAACTTCCATGAGCTTTTAAAAATTCTTTGCAGGATAAGATTTTGCAAAAAAAAACACACCGAACCTGATTAAGCATCATTGCATCAAACCATTATTGTATTTACTTTTATAACACCGTCATTAGAATATTAAATTATCAGGGACGTGATTCGGAAAAATGAACCTTAAGGTCCCTCCCTCATTTTGTGGTTTATAAACTAATGTAATATACAAGCGGACCCCATGTCTCGTTAAAAATATATTTTAACCCTTGTTATCCTTTAGGGGTCGAATTTCTATTACTAGACATAAATGTTTTCGGTAGAAAAGCAATATATAAATTGAATTATACGTTCCTTTAAGGGTTTTGGGCTAATCAAGGCTAGAAAGTTAAGGCTATTTTTATGGACCCGATATATTTTTAGGCTGGTTTATTTTTTGCGAGCCATATCCAGGTAAAGGTCAGCCGTAGAACGCGCCTAATATAAATATTGCTGTCTTTTTCTAATAGGTTAATAGAATTGATGTTAAAAACTCAACCACAAATGGTGTTATTTGCTGACGAAAATTCCTTAATTTTTAAAACTAATAGACGTGCATTAATTAAATCTTGACGACGTAAATAACGCCCTAAAGCAGGTCCAAAATTGGTTCACTGCTAATAATTTAGTATTAAATGGGAAAAAAACTAAGTGCATAAGATTTTCTTTTCTAAATGTCAAAACTGGTAATTGTGAGATAGTATTGAATCAAGAGAAACTAGAATTCGTCGATAAAACTGTTTGCTTGGGATGGCTTAAATTAACTTGGGATCACGCTGGACTCAAGGCTTCAATGGGGTCCTTATTTAACATCCCTTTCAGGACGGCTAGTTTAGCAGTATATGCTGAGAGAGAAATCCGTCAAGTTACTGATATTGATACCGCGAGGTTAGTCTATTCTAGTTACTTTTACAGTATTATGTCGTACGGTATTCTACTATGGGGACAGGCTGCTGACATCGAGTCTATTTTTATTCTGCAGAAAAGAGCCATCAGAGCCATATATGGCGCGGCGCGATCAGTGTCGTAAATTAGATGCAAAAGACGAAAATAATAATATAAATTCTAATAAGGTATTATCATGTTTCGGATGTGGCTAATTGTCCAAAATGCAATTCGAAGTTTAGCGCGGTCGATTCTCTACATGTCACAAACGTGTAATTCGCGTACCCCGTGCGCATCATCAGTGTTGTGTTCTCCTACTTGTGACCATCTCTGATGACTACCATCCATATGACCATCTCTATGACATCATATTATGTTGTGACCTCCTATATTCTAGCTCGAACTGTGTAGAGGTAAACACAACGCTCAGCACCACAGTACCGGGTACTATTTCGCGTAATAATACATCTTTACCCCCCGTAAATAATAATTCTCGTGAAGATTCGGCCCATCCAAATGATGTCTTTGTTTACTTTCATAACTCGCCCTGTGCAGGGGAGTCTTAAGTTATTACCGTACTACTCATGTACCTACTGTACCTAGTGAATTTAATTCACTGCTTCCTAAGGAAGTTATTTATGATCAGTATAGGTAATAATAATGCTTGCGATTCGATTAATTAAATACCGAATCATAAACATCGCATTATATTTTTAATGTTGATTTTAATATTCATTTTAATTGTAATTTTGATTTTGTTATTTTAAATTTATGTGTTTTATTATGGACCATGTGGTCTGCAATAAAGATTTTTATTATTATTATTATTTGCAAAAATATTTGTGTTAGCTCTTGTCACTGTCAAACACAAAGTAGGGTGACCATGAATTTTCCGGGACAAAATACAGAAATTGGTATACCGCGTAGGGCAACCATGATTTGTATTAGTTGTTCCTCGGTTAGTTCTCCATGGAATAGTATACCGCGACGACCCATTTTATATATTGCAATTTTAGGAATTCAAGGAAGGGGTTTAATCGATACCGTGGCTAAGGGAACCATCGCCGGGTCCGCATTGTACGCGTTGCTCCAAAAACGTAATCAACCATTCACCACTAGTTCTATGAGTATTAAACTCGCGGATGGTATTATTATAGATGTTAGGATATTATTAACCAATGTACACATTACACTTGGGGACTTACGGTATACCAATCGAGTTGATTATTTTTCCCGACGCAACTAATATCGATACGTTGTTAAGCATTGATATTATTGCTAAGGCTAAGTCGGTTCTGGACTTTTATCATATGGATTGGTATACAGCAGACCGGCCACAGGTCATTCACCCTCTTTCGTGTGAATCTTCACGCTGTGCGACAGATTGCGCTGCTATGTGTCTTCTGCGTGACGATGAGGCTACTTTGCTGTCAGAGTCGCAGAAGATGCAAGTAGCCAATATAATTAATGAGTTCTCTGACGTTTTTGACTTAGTCGGTGAGAAGACCCCCTACGTTGAACATGTTATAGGTACAGGTAACCACTCTCCTATCGCCGTACCCCCGCACCGTCTTACGCTGGCAAAGAAATAAATTCTACGCGCCGAGCTCGACCAGATGTTAGCCGAGGTCATAGTCGAGAATTGTGAGTCCACCTGGGCAGCACCAATTGTTTTAGTAGCGAGGAGTAATGGTAAGTTCCAGTTTTGTGTAGACTACCGGAAACTGAACGCCATCACAAAATCTGATGCCTACTCCATGCCACGTATCGACGAGCTTGTGCAGTCGACCAAAAGAAACTGTGTTATGATTACCTTAGACCTCCGCAGTGGCTACTGGCAGGTCTGGTTGAAAGATTGTACAAAAGTGCGTTCGTAACGCTTTTTGATCCCGTTTGGGCTTAAGAATGCCCCAGCAACGTTCCAGCGCCTAATTAACCGATTCAGGTCGAGTGTCTCGCTCAAGGACGCTACTATTCTTACGTATCTTGATGCTATTCTGATAATTTCAGACGGCTTTGAGAAACATGTTACTGATCTACGTGCCGTATTCGACCGTCTATGTGTTTTCAAGCTATGCGTTAACAGGGACAAGTGTGTCTTCGCCAGGAAGCAGGTCAAATACCTTTGACACGTGATTACCCCGCAGGGTATATCACCGGATCAGGATAAGGTACGTAGTGTTTTAGAGATGAAGGAGCCCAAGAGTCTCCAGCGACTTCGTAATTTCATTCAAACATGTTCGTGGTTCTGGAAGTTCATTCCTGGCTTCGCTAAAATATTAGAACCACTCAGCCACCTTACGAAGAAGAATCAGCCTTGTACTTGGAGTCAAGAGCAAACAGAGGCGTCTGTTGAGCTGAAAAGGCTGCTCACCACTCTACCCATTATAGTACAAGCTGATTACTCTAAACCCTTTATTTTGCGAACAGATGCCAGCACTCATGATTTTTTTTTTGGGTGGGAAATTATCAAATAACTTCTCCCGTAATTTCCATCAAGGGCGTATCAGACTCTTACTGACTAAAATCCACCCGTGTTCCTTCAGTTGCCTGTATGTTGCCAGGGGCCACTGTATCCCTTTCAGACTTTCCCGCGACCCCAGCAGGCATTGGCCCTACCGGACCCCGTCAGTTGTGCTGACATCTCTTTGAGACGCGCGTCGACCTGGGTCTGGTCCTTGTCAGACGGCGAACTACCCATTGCTCACCGTCCACAGGCCCGCGCCTACGGTGGCCGGGAATCGGCCTGGGATTCCTGACACCCAGAGCGTCTCCTGCGGTGGCCAACTCCACCATGTCCTCCGGGCGATCCACATAAATAAATATGTGAGCACCATGTATTTATCACATAATAAGTTTATCTGTTGTTGCTTCATTTTTAATTCTTAATTCTTTTTACCTATTGTGGTATAATAATTTTATTCTAGGTGCATCGTCCTCACACATAATTAAATAAATAATGTACTTATACAAAATATTGTAAAACATTTTAAAAGAGTAACGGTGGAGTTTCTTGCCCATTCTTCTCCATGCAAAACCGTTTGCCTTTTGGAAAGGGCGACTAGAAACAATTAAATTTTTTTGGAAATTTTTGACGTTCAAAAGTGCCTTAAAAGGGCCTATTTGAAATAAATGATTTAATTTTGACTTTGACCACACAATGGTGACACCCGGGCGTTTCCTCCCGCCTTATCCGGAACAGGTACCTCCCGAAACAACCGTGTCTGGTGAGGACCTGCGTCAGGTAAAAGGTGAGGACACCGTGGTGCTTCTCTAGCCACTCCTCAAAGAGGGGACTTATCACCGCAATTGTGGCGTGCCCAGCACTGGGTTACGATAATCGCACTCTCCATGACGCCATAAGATCCCGCCGGAGCTCTGTCCGCTGTGTCGTGATTTCTCGCGGTAGCGGAGTTACGCCCCGGCGTTTCGCCTAGGACAGCGCTTATGCTTTGGGTGCAGTTTTACTTCGGGGGAGTCACCGCACGATGAACATCCAATCGAGTATGCCAGCGCCTTCTGATACCGGCTGACTGCAATTACTCTACTATGGAACAGGAGGCTCTAGCCGTGGTATAGGCTGTCGAGCGGTTCTGTGGTTATATAGATGGACATCAGGTTTGCGTATGGAGTGACTGCCAACCCTTGAAGTCATTATTTTCTATAAAGTCGCCAAGTGGCAGGCTCGTTTGCTGGGCTTTGAAATTACCAGTATTTGACTTGCAATTCGACCACACTCCAGGTAAGTGTAACGTCATAAGCGATACTCTCAGTCGCCCGGTCAATGATGAAGAGATAGCACCTGTCTGTGAGCTCTCTCCTGTGGTTGTGGAGGTTCCACGATGGGAAGCCTCTATCACGCGTGAGTCACAATTAACGGACCCTGAAGTCACCGAAATCATCCAGGACTTGGAGGATAACTATGAGGTAGCTACTAATCGGTGGACCGAGAGAGGCTTTTACTTAAGTCGAGGCGTACTCTAACGTTATGTTGAGGAAGTTGACTCTAAGGAGCCGCAACTTGTTTTACCAGTGAGTTTGAGAAGTAAAGTAATGTTCAAATGCCATGACGCACTTACTGCTGCTCATAGTGCTCATGGAGATATTGGGAGAACATTACATCGTATCTCTCAGAGATATTACTTCCCAAGTATGAGACAGTTTGTTACGGGGTACTTAAATACTTGTAGGAGTGTCAACGCTACAAGTTGTTTTTTGTTTTGACATGACCGGTCATGAGGACATAACCTGCTCAAAAGGGGCAGGATATAACGCGAACTTATTTCGAACCGCTCCCGCAACAATCCGCTCGTCCAATAAGGGAGCAGCTTCTAGCTAGAATGTTCTAGAAGCCGTGTGAAAAACAGACGACGCACACCTTTTTTGACCAAGAGTCGGGCAGTGAGCAGCGCGTCCTGATACAATTTACGAAACCTTTTTTTCTTCGTCCCAAAACCCTATTGTTTTCATCTATATTGTGATGTGTCTATGTTAAACATATTATATTGTGATATATGTATGTTAAAATTTTACATAATTTATCGTAGAAAACTACATAGTTGAGTTAATGCATTTTATGTACCAAACCACCAAATAGTGCTTTCAAGATTGAATAATCAAATGAAACCCACGTTTTTCACATCATTGACTGACATTTTGTATGCACGTTCCTTGCCAATGTAATAAACCCAACTAACTTTTATTACTATTAAATTAATAATATTTGTATATATGTAGTGGCCAGATCTTAAAATTGATCATTTCATGAAATGTGGCCTGGCCAGATCATTAAATATTCAACGTTTAATGATATGTCAGTCGACGTTAGACCATATCATTAATGTAGGGTATCTATGGTGTATAGGAAGTAAAAATAGCCAAGTAACTGCGACCAACTTGGAAGTAGCACTCGCTGGCCTCTGCCGTGGCACCGATCACATTTCATGAAATGGTCAATTCTAAGATCTGGCCACGACTTATATATAAATATATTTAATTACGTTCTCGAAAACGGGTCTAATGATTTTCATGAAAGTTGCAATATAGGGGTTTAAGGGGGCAAAAAATCGCACTAAGTCTCGTATGTGGAAAATTCGTATTCTCTATTTCACAGCCTAGGGAATGTGATACAACGTTGGTATACCTGGATGATATGTTTATCTATTTTCACCCGAGCAGACCTTGGTCGACCAGGTTCTTTGAATAAATCAGCAAATGTTCACGCCTAAACATAAATACCTACGTATACCATAAATAAGGAATATTCCTGTAAGCACCATGTTTGGAGAACGGGCCCTCTCGATACATAGACAGAATATAGTAATGGACAAGTCACTAAATAATAATGATAATAAGACAAAGACACACATAATAGCTACAGTAGTAAGAGTAAACAAGACAGTGAAAAAATGTTAAGTAAAGGTCTCAACTATAATTTGACGGCCTCTAGACAGCGGTTACCTGTCACCAAATGGGGAAAGCCGCCATGATAGCTGTCGTAGGATATGCAATGTATGACAGACAGCCCCACTAGCAGCAAAATCTATTTTCTCTATTTCCTTTGCGTATGTAAACTTTTTTTCTGACCCCAATTGTTAGCCGTCAACTGGGGCCCAACAAAAAGGCTGCCACTGTATGATTTCTTTGGAAAGTATTACCCGACTAAATTAGATAGTATCCGTTTACAAATGGTCATGTGACTGTCAAAGACTATCGCTATCTGTCTATCACTTATAGTTAATCTACACAATAAGAGATCTAGGACATACGTCTCGAGATAATTTTCTAGACATCTGCAGTAGACGGGAGTTGTCAAATTGCAGCCAATTTAGTACATAATTAAAGCATTTTGCACCTTGTTGCCGGCTAAAATCACATAAGTATATATGTTTATATATTTAAACTTTATGTATGTATAAGTATATGTAAAAATATATCGTTATACCTGTAGACATTTCTTAAGAAATAAGCACCTTTGTACTCAAAATTATAATTATGTCGTATCTGTATCTATTTTACTGTGTTTACATAAATAAATAAATAAATGCAACTCAATTTAGTGAAACTAAAAGCACTCTAATTTAACACTCCGTTCAGGCCCTAGAAATATCGGGTTACACAATCTCAACTTGCTAAGTAAGTATCAAAATATTTGCAGAACCCTTGTAACTAAAACGACACCCTATATGAAATTACACCTCTATTCAAGTTTTACATATTTTAGAAATGGGAGACTAATTAAAATTTTACTGCAAGAGTGAATTGGGCAAGTTCTTCATAATATAATGCGATGATTTCTCATGGGATTTCTCATGGGTATAGAGTGTGAGATTTAATATGGTATAGCCGATGTAAAAAGAACTGTTGTGGTAAAAATGTATGCCCGTTTTTTGTCTGTACGTATGAGGTGAGGGGGACAGGGTAGCTCAAAATATATTGGTGGGATATCTGATCGTTCTTGTAAGCCAGTGGGGCTTTGTCGATCCCACGATCCCGCCGGGTTTAGGCCGCCGTCAACATAAACAAAATGCTATTATTGCCTGTATCTTATCTCGGAAAAAATATTGGACATTGCTTTCGCAGCCCCGTTTTCATTTATCGATATTACTTTGGTCATATTTGTGTACATACGCGTTTACGAAAAAGGTGTAGCGAAAAATGTTATGTTTTAGTTTAGAATTTGCCTGAAGCTTTTTTATTGACATAGCTGAATACTAACCTACCTGGATTTGTTGCAAAAAATAAAAATAAAAAACAATTTTCTCTACTATATAAGCATTGCAGGTTTTTCAGAACCACTTTAGTGGTTTCATCGTGTTCGCCGCCACTTTTACTGTAAATAATATTGCATTTTCTCAAAAATAATGCACATAGTATTAAAAAATGCAAAGAAGAAAATCAACTCAAGGAAAAGCACAATATTTTTTTAAAGTTTTTCCTCGAAGGCCACAAGAAGTAAGTTTTCTTGTTTCTGCCTGTCCAGGTAGAAGCTATAGCAAAAAGTAAGGATTGACTCACTAAAGATTAGTACACACTCGATACCTACTACACCGAACAGGTTATTAAGGCCACAAGTATAAAAACTCAATTTACACATCGAACCAACACAATATTCTCCAAATGTGCAGATAGTAAATCCATTTCATTCTTCGTTGAGGCGATAAATAAATAAAAACCTTTTTTCCAGCCTTGGAGAACAAAATAAAATAACTTATTCGAGGGAAGAAAGATCCCCAATTTTGTCCGAATTCGCTAATACCCTCAATGTAGCAACGCCTTAATATCGGGAAGAAAATTAAATTATCTACGGAATACGTTTCCCTTGGACTTTTCAGGCGTGTTTTCTTTATATTTGATGAAAGTTGCACGGTTGCTTCAAAAATCGATAGAATGGTAAAACTAATGTTTTTTTCTTCTTCGTATTTCAGTTAATGTAATAAAGTTTTAGTTTAAGAAAAATAACTGAATATTGAATGCAATTCATGAAGAGTTTGATTATTTATATTTCGTTCTTGAAGTAAGGTAGGTACTTAAAATTGACAACCTATATTTTAACACAGTTTTTTTGTTGAGAATAATTTTATTCAACGCTAAAAATATTGACTTTGTTATACAAATTATAGCCTTTTGACACGATACATAAATTAATCAATTTGATTTATTTAAAGCTTAGAAGTTCACAACATTCTAAGGGCTGACCTTAGAATTCAAAACAGTGTTTTTAGGTAGGTATTATTTATTTCTATGTGACATTTTGTTTCACCACGTAGATTCAAAGTAAGTAAGTAAATTTTATTTGTTTAAGCATGGTGTAAATGAAACTTGCATGCAGGATAGTAATGGGATACAGAAAAGTTCTAACATGTTCAGCCGCATATTGTGGCGTACACATTGGTAGGAAGAGATGGTGCACAAACCGTGATCATTAAGTAAATTAGTCAGTAAAAATATGAAATACTATCATTAAAAATTTCAATTCCAAATTACAATTATTCCAAAAAAATACAATAGATTACAATAACATGTCAAAAATACAACGTTGCCATCTCAAAAATGAAGAAAATCTCAAAATTTTGGTTAATTATGTATAATTGGTGCATTCAACTACACCACCATACCATATAACAATGAATAAAGCATAAGAATCTACATTTATTTACAAAAACAGTGATGAGTTTTCCAGAAAATATTCACTGATAACAATAAAATATCAACAACGTATACTAATTAAAAAGTAATCATATTATTGGAAGCATAGTAAATTCAGGTAAAGCCAAGTCAGAGGCCCAAGTGGATGGCTTTAAAACTCTGACGTGAGCTTGAAGTGAGCTGTCATTCCACCTGCTGCTAGGAACTGACAGCTCACTCCGAGCTCACTTCACCTAAGTTTTCACGGTGAGATTATTACAGAATAAATCGGCAGGTTTGTCACTTACCACACGAAAAGATAAAGAAGAAGTAAATTAATTAAGGTTCTCTTTGTTTGTTTGTTTGAATATTGTACAACCGCTAAATGTTACATTATAATAATTGGTATGACGACACGCACTGGCCGTGAATTGTGTGGATTGGAGAAAATTGTGTTTTCTTTCTGTGATTTCCGTTTTAGATTCAGACTTTTCAACCTAATTCTGCGTTTAGTAATATGTATAACCGCATTATATGAATCTTTTCAAGTGAATGCAAAGTGTCAAACTAATCGTGTAGAAGTGGTATAGTGTTTACAGCACCACATTCAACAAAAGTCGCCACTACGAAATATAGCTACGCGGCTACGACGCTACGAGACGCGTAGAGGCGAGACTACGAAAAAGCTAGACGTTTCCGAAACGTGAGTAAGTAGGTAGCATCCAAATATTCATACCCAAAAAACTAAAAATGAAAATGTTCCAAGTGATTTATTAAAGTAACCTCACTACAGATATTTTGAGGTCGAATTCTGAAAACACGTAGACCCGCATAGCGGAAATTTATCCTCACCAAACGACGGTCCCCACTTTGCGTGTATACTGTATGTATAATAAGACCGAGTAAATGACAATTTGAATTTCAAAAGTAGGTAGATAAGTTAAGCTCCGCGTGACTTGCGCATTTCACACCGTTCTTCGCGAGCTTGCCGGCCGGCGTTCACGTTGACGTGTATCAGTATCCTTCTGTACGCCGTGGGGGGTGGTCGTGTTGCGCCGGGAAATTACGACCCTGACGTGTTAGTACGCGACCGTTCATTATATAACCGAGTGCTGTTTGTTTTGTGAGCCAGCCCTATTGTGAACAACGGATGTATTGAACTATATAAAGGTAATTTTCTTTGAAGTATTTTGTTTCATTACTGCAGTTGGTTGAGAGTAATAATACTAATATGTTAATGGTTTCGGTAATTAATTATCCGAAGTTTTATGACAGCAATTAAACATTCGGAATAGACGTTGATCCGTCTTGTTGACTGTTTTAGTGTGTGTTAGGTTGTAACGTAGTAGGCGGGGTTTTAAGGTCTCGTAAATAATGCAAAGGGACCTTTTCCGAGCGTAAACCTCATGCCAAGGGATGATGACGTGTTGCAGTTAATTTAATCCGGTATCTTGAGAGTGGTAACTAAATTATGTTGTGTTTAGAGCTCTGTCTGTGTTGTAAGGTAATTAAAATTGTGTAGAATTAATCACCCGCATGTTTTTGTGTAAAAAAAAATTGTTTCCAGTTTTTGATGCGTCAAGTTATCAGCTTAATTTAAAACTTACCAAACTTCATTCGCGTAATACAATTAGAGCAGCACGAAAAAAGTGATATAAATATCTACAAATAATCCAATTTCCGTAAAATTTTGTAAACCTTACCAAACCCTCCGCAACTCAAAGGACCTTAAACAAATCACATTTTAATAAAAACTGATTTATCTTGTTATGCGGCTCAACATCTGTCTTGTGCCTTCGGCGTCACGAAAACGGATTCGAGTCAAATCCGGTACCTATCGAATAGAACGAATTCAATAATATTTACATTTCCCACGACACGGGAGAGCCTCGCAATGTTAGCGAAATAGAAAAACTCACAGGAGTAACCTTCTTTATTTATTGACAATAAAATATAGGCAAATATTCTGATTTGTTTTTTTTTGTTGTTCAAGGAAGACTATTGTATCCGCAAGGGATGTTGGCTTGATGATGTTTATTTTTAATTTGTTTTCTTTCTTTTCGTTGGCTTTGTATTTGCATACATGTTCATCTGAGCAATGCTAAAGCCAACGTTTTACATTTCATATCACATTATGAAATGCAATAAAGAACTGAGACATTTTACAATCCGTTCAACGCAAGAAACCCTGGGATTTCGATACGGGTAGGTTCAGCAAATCATTTTTCAAGAGGAACGATCACACGGATCCAAACAAAAGCGGGAAACGATAGCGGATCAAAATAAGCACTACAGAATGAGATAGCACTTTGGTTCAATATCGGTAACAGTGGCAATATAAACCGGGAGCTTTTGTGGACGAGATTTTTGTAGAAATAAGCTGATAGGTACCAAATTGTTGAGAAATCTGTGACTAAAACTAATTACGTTTAAGCATTGCATTGTTAATGTTTTTATTAGTATCGCAATACAAAATTAAAAACATTACTCATCGTGGAAATAAGGTAGAATGTAAGACACGAAATGGATTTACCCAAACTCCTTACCGAAACGCGAAAGAAAAATAATTTCGACGTGTGTGAATATTCTTTTTACAATATAACACAAGATCAAAATCATTGTTTTTTTTTGGAAATAAGGTGGGACATGAGACATGAAAATTATTCATACAATCCTTGACTAGATTTCACCGAAAACTAACCGCGTGCTCTGCCAAAACCCGAAAGAAAATTCATTTCGACGTGTGAGAATTTTCTTTTACATTAACATCTACTGCTACATCTTTGAGCACGTCTTATACAACATTAGCATACAGTTATGTTATAGCGTATAACTAAAATGGAGTCGTGTGAAGGTCACGTACGAATCGGGCCATTTCGTGAACAATAATTCATAACTTATTCTGATTTAAAGAAATCGATAGAGCCGCAGTAGTTTGTGATTATAATATCCTTTTTGAACATTATAATGTTATAAAAGGAAAAAAGAAAACAAAAGCGATTGTATTTTAGGCTGAAGACTTAAGGTACCATTCCGTACCCGACCGCAGGAGGCAACTGCAGGCGACGTGTCGCCGCGACATGACTGGTTTCTATAAATTTCTATGAAATACCTTCCGTACCTAGCGACACGTCGTTGGCGAGTGACAGGCGACACGTGCAGCCCGACCCCAGACCAGTAGTGCTGCCAACGCTCGAGCGATAACACGTTTTTCTATCTTATATCTACCGACTGGAATACGGGCTGCTGCCAACTGCGGTCGGGTTCGGAATCATGACTGCAGCGACATGACGCCGCGACGTGTCGCCGCGACATGACACCGTAACACGTCGCGTGCAGTTGCTGCCTACGGTCGCGTACGGAATGGTACCTTTAGTAACAATAAAGCGAGGAATATTGCTCTCATAACATAGACATATTTTTACATTGTATTCACATATTTTTCTTCCTGAAAGCAAATATATGTAGCAGTTTATGAAAAAGAGAAGCTTGAGAGTTTCTTGCTTGTTCTTGCCGCATAAATCAATACTTTAGAACGGTTAACTGACTTTTTGACTAACTGATAGACTTTTTTCTTGATTATTCGAAAGAAGATAAATGTTGAAAATCTTTTTAAAACAAAGGCTTGGTTTTGACTTGGATAATTAATTTGGAAAAAGAATCAACATTATTATTTAAATATTTTTATTTTTTGTATGAGACGAAATTCAAATCTTGTATAAAACGCACACTATCAGGCAGGCATATTATAAGTTGAGGGATATTACATCACTGGTAAAAATGTTTTAACATTTTGAATATACTGTTGGAGCTGCTGAAGATCGTAAGACCAACTTTGTATTATATAATTGCATAGCACAAGTGTAAGTACTATGTACTAAAGAGCTACCATTTACCGGGTAATATGTATTTCATTGACTTGAATGTGCCCTGGCGGCTGTGAGTATGTCATGCTCACTCAGATGTCTCGCTGATGGTAGTGCGTGTGTTGGATCATTTAGCCCCCTTCAAAATGGTTGAGCTGAATAGTGCTGATCCATGCGTCATGTTCATGAACGGGCGCCGTCAGTTGGGACTGGTCATCCCTTAGCTGCAACGGCTCATTGTAATTTATTTTAATCTTTTCCCAAGTAGCAAAACTTTTCTATAAAATAATAGACGCTTTGAATTACACCAGTAAAAGCACCTAATAAGGTAATTATAAAATCGAAATGCACTTTACCGAACTATAACAAAACGACTACAGGGCGTCGTTTTAACGTTTATAGGATTTCTATAAGACAAAAAAGACATGGTCCTAGGATACTTACATGACCACATTTTGTTACTTGGGTATATTACGTGCACGTCGTTCTACATTGTTCTCACATGTAACTTTCAACATGATGTAACCAATATTTTGCAACAATATTTTGATTTAAAAGAGTCTCCATGGAGTTTCTAGCCTGTTCTTCTCCATTGGTTTCCTACTATGCTTTGGAATGGGCAACTAGCTTCATGTTTCTGACTGACCGACCCCTTGACAGAATGGTGCGTAACAAACAAACAAACGAAAAGCTATATCAGCTTTGATATGCGATTATTTTTGAAGTTTAATAAAAATCCCTTTTCTGTGTGTGACATACAGCTATTTTAATAAATAAGTAAATACGCGTTATTTTTTACTTTTATACCGTCCATAAAATAATGTCAAGTGTTACAGCTACGGTCAGCAACAAAAGTCATTTTCGTGTTGACCTACATTTCAGTGTTTTTAATTATAATCACTAGCCACATTATTCAATATAATTTGTAAAAAGTATTTTTTAAATTTAAGATAGTACAAATCTTGGCTATTACATGAAATGCTGATAAGCATTTTTTCGATGTATGTATTTAGATAATATGTAAAAGTAACAGTTTTAATCAATTTCTGTTGCTGACCGTACCTATAGAGAAATATTTTAATCAAGCCGCGTGCCCAACGAGGTGCGGGCTATCGGTAAAAACCGGTCAAGTGCGTGTTGGACTACGCACAATGAAGAGTTCCGTAGTTGGGATGAATGTATCCTCAGAACAAACTTAACATTGTAGATTTGCCATGTTATTTTAAGACCATAGACTTATTATTGTATATTTAACTTTTTTTTTGCCAGTAGTTTTTTTCCTCCCGCTCTGGGCGGAGCGGGAGGGCGTGTCAGACTCTTACTGACTAAAACCCACCCGTGTTCCTTCCGTTGCCTGTACATTGCCAGGGGCCACGGTATCCCTTTCGGACTTTCCCGCAACCCCGGCAGATGTTTGAGACTCTCACAGCACTTTTCTTTTTAGTTTTATTATTTGCCTCCTAACAGGGACCCCGATATTCAAAATTCATAATTATATTTCGTTACACGTCCGGGTCACAGAAATTCATATGTATACCAAATTTCAACGAGATTACATTCGAAGAAAATTGGCTGTGACAGACGGACATACAGACAGATACACGAGTGATCCTATAAGGGTTCCGTTTTATAATCCTAACGTATGGAACTCCAAAAATTTCTAACTTCTATATAAAGTTTCACCCCATTTAGGGGATGAATTTTCAAAAATCCTTCCTCATTGCTCAGTTTTGCTATATATGGAACTCTTGATTTCATGCTTTTAAATGAATGAATGAATTTTAGATTTTTATTAAGTAGATTTCTAACACAAACCTCTTTGATCTTCCTTCCAAGTTCTAAACTTAGTTCACTCGATGTTTACTCTCAAGAGCATAACCAGTTGCATCATCTATTAAATTCCCAGTTCTTGTCTGACAACCGTACTTCCAAGGCAAATTAGATTTCTCAGTATTAAGCTATTAGTGAACGGTGTACTGTATTCAGCTGTCTGTTATAATCCCTTAGTTGGCTATTACGATGGTCATAAGATCTCCTTGTATTGCTACTGGGCACTTTGCTTATGACATGTGATGAAAACGTAAACTATCAATGTTCATTAGTGAATATTTGGTTTGTAATTACCTCTCATGGGGGATTGCAAGTGCACAACGGCAATTATGTAAGTAATAGTGTCTTTTTATTACGGACGCTTTTAACCTGCACGTCTTTCTACATTGTTCTCACATGTATAATTTCAACATGATGGAACCAATATTTTGATTTAAAAGAGTGTCCGTGGAGTTTCTTGCCCGTTCTTCTCCATCGGAACCTACTACGCTTTGGAATGAGCAACTAACTCCATCTTTCTGACTGACCGACCCCTTGACAATTCTAAAGTCCCTGTAATTGGTTTATTTGAAATAAACGCTTTGAGTTGAGTTTGAGTTTGAATACGTATGTATTAGTTATATAATTGCCCTTGTGCGCTTGAACGTATACAAAAGGTTTCTATACGTACGTTCGTTCATTATTTGGCTTTACAGAAACCATGGTCAATATTAAGGGATACTGCATCAAACCACCACTCTTGAAATGTAGATTGGAGACTCTTGCCAATCATGAAATTTTAATATTCTCTTAATCTTTAACAAAATCTCAAATAAGTATAACCACACACCGATTTATTTAAAAACCAAGTAAGCACCTCACAAAATCATAAACCATTCGAAATATTCCTCCACAGAATACGTAAAATATATTCTAATCTAACAACACAGCTCGCAAGTGGAAAATTATTTTGATTTTGACGTGAAAATTCAATTATTTCTTCATTCAGATGAGTGCTTCCCCTATGCTGTTTTGCATCACATGAATGTGTAATAGACTTTTAGCCTATTTTGGCCTGTTAAGTTTGTTACATTCGCCATATTTGTTTTAGTCGGCTATAATGTATTCTAATCGGCGTCGTTTGTGAAAATGTTAGGAGCTGCTTTATTAATTTGTGGAATGATTTTATTTGAATTGTTTTGATGATTATAGTAATTGGTATCTCTGATTGACCTAAGTTATTGTTTAAGAACAAAAAATTGAACGTATACATACGAAAACAAAACTCGTGATTGAACAAAATTAGAATTTTAATTACCGTAGAGCTAGAAATACGCTTTAATTCTACTTTTAAACTTCCTAAAAACAAGCTCAAACAAGAACCTACGCTTATTAACCTTGTATAAAATATCTTTATTGTTTATTATCAAAAATTAGCTCTTAAATCCTGCTTTTGTCCATTTCTTAACATTTTACCCAAAAAATTTAATGTTCAACCCAAAATTTACTACAGTTTTCTGAAACACACATTAAGCCCAGCTGCATCCATATGCAGGGGTAAGGCACCATATGGTAATGCCATGATTAACATATTTTAATATTAACATGAAAGGCTGCACATTCCGCTCTCCCTCAAATTACGTATTTGGCATATTTGAAATATTCAACGGCCTACCACAAGCGCGATGTAGCCACGTTTTAAACCACATACCCAAATAAATTTTATTTTCTTCTTTGGATAGTCGAGTTAATTTTACATGTGAGTGAACTCCAAATTAAGCTTTTCTGAATAGAGATCTAATGTTTTGGTTGTATTATCCTTTGAACATGTACCTAATACAGAACAAGAAAAATGCCTTTAAAAACTACAACTGAACTTATAGCAAGGGCTTATTGTCTTAACTTTGACAGCTACTCTATTATTTTCAATAGTTTCAGTATTCATAGTAGCGTGACCATAACAAAAAAAAAAAAAAATTTTACCAAAAAATCTACAAACCACTAGGGTTAACTCTAATATTGGAATTTAATTTCCATCACATTTTAGTTTAGCTACCATTTTGGCGTTCTACTAACACAGTAAGAATATATTATGTTATAATATAATCTGGAACCTCCCCAAGGCATATCATTACGAGATCTAGAGTACAAGACAAATGTATATTAAACTGAGCTAAGTGGGTTACCTAGTAGCAACTTGTGCCTGTAGGCAAGGAGCTAGCTCCTTGCCTACAGGCACAAGTTGCTACTTCACTATTTTCGTATAACTACGATATATTTAATGTATGAAATATATAATGGTTACGTTTGTACTATCATAGTCAGAATAATAACAATGACATGAGAATTAATTATGAACCTAATATTATGTACTTACAGTGGGTTGCCAAATTATTAGGGACAGTCACATTTTTTATCAATTTCTTACTTTGGGTGCTCTTGACTGCAGTTTTAAGTGGTACAAGGGTTCCAGGAATGTATTATTTATATTCGTCATGTCTCCGTAACTCAAATTTTAAGTGGATGTTGAGATTTAAAGGGTATATTTATTTTCTACAAATTTTTAAGTTACGTGAGAGCCGTAGTGCACTTTAGACGCTAATCAGTGAAAGACGAATTTGAATATTTTAACCAAGTTATTTTTATATTTGTGCTACAAAATTTTGATAAAATGTAAGTATTGATAATTTGTTATTATAAAATTGTATTATTTATCATATTATAGTGAAAAAAAAAATATTTTTTATTTTTTTTGCTTTCAGTATGGGTCGGAGGTGCGATCTGACTCCAAAAAAAAAATCTGAAATAACAACCTTACTCCAGCATAGCAGTCATTCCCAAAGGAAAATAGCAGACATTGCTGGTGTCTCAAAGACGGCAGTTAATAAAATAAAAATTAAATTAGACCTTAATCAGCCAATTTCGCCTAAGAAAAAAGGCAATTGCGACAGAAAACGCATTACTACCCCACGTTCGGATAGGAAAATTAGGGACATCTGTTTACAAAACAGAAAAAAAAGTGCTGGACTATTAACTCAGTTAGTCCAGGAGTCGGGAATATCGGTTTCCAAGAGAACTGTGCAGCGCAGATTGGCAGAGGAAGGCTTGACAGGTCATCGTCCTGTGAAAAAACCCCGGTTGACTGATGCAATGAAAAAGAAACGCCTTGCCTGGGCTCGGGAACACCGCCAAAAGACTATTGAGGACTGGAATAAGGTCAGTTTTCATTATTACTGGTATTTTACACTATTTAAAATAATAATTTTCAAAATAATAAACAACTTTCTTTTTTTTTTCAGGTGTGTTTCTCGGATGAGTCAACTTTCGAGATTCTAGCCGACAAGAGCAGCTTCGTCAGGCGACGCCCAGGAGAAAAATACCACCCCGACTGCATCGTGGAGAGGGTAAAACACCCTGTTAAAATAATGGTGTGGTCTGTCATAAGCGCCAAGGGGGTTGGGCGCCTGTACATTGTCCAGGGAACCATGAAACAAGACCAGTACAGACAAGTTTTACAAACACGCCTGTTACCGACTCTTGAAGAATGGTTCCCTGATGGTGAGGAATTTATGTTTATGCATGATTCAGCGCCATGCCATAAAGCCAAAAGCGTTACTAAGTTCTTGGCAGACCACAACATTCCAGTTTTACCTTGGCCTGGTAATTCTCCCGACATGAACCCCATAGAAAATTTATGGGAGATTACCAAGGCCGAAATAGCCAAAGAAATGATAACCACCAAGGTCAGGCTGATAGAAAAGCTTATTAATGTTTGGCATCACAACCCTAAAATAAAAGAAAGTGCCAAACAGTGCATAGAAAGCATGCCCAGGCGTATAGAAGCACTAATTGAGGCGAAAGGAAATGTCACTAAGTACTGATCATTACTAAGTAACATTTATTTTCGCCTATTTATGCACTTAATTATAATTTTATTATTTTTTTAAATTCTTATTTTACTTCGTTAATAACTTTTTTGTGTAATTAAATCTTTAATCATTCAAAAATTGTGTTTTTCTAATTAATTTAAGACTCATAATTAACAAATAATAAAAATTCTTGACTGTCCCTAATAATATGGCAACCCACTGTATATTATGAGATGTAAACTAAAGGTGTATAAAAGATAAGGTGGATCAACTGTCAAATCTTATATAGTTGTAAAAGTGATGTATCGTATCTATTGTAAGAATGTTTGCGTATCAGTACCTACTAAATTATTGTGATAACTTTTATCATTATTCATGTCTACCCGTAGTTGTAATACACGCAGTACTCATGCAAGTGTTCAAGATTTACTTCTTTTAACTGTATTGTAACATCGTATGCCTATAATACTTTTCACGTAAACTGTAACAATGGGGTTTACAATTTTCCGCGATTTATTTTAGGTTAGTCTTTTCTGGCTTCCAAGACTTTCGCGACAAAGGTCATCTCTACATATTTTTAACACGACCTTTTCCTCCTGAAATATTCCATTACAAAAATAAACTCTTTTTATTTGAATTTCACATTATTTCGCCATGACCCCGTACAAATTGAAATGACGTTTACGCAGGTACAGGACTTAGTGAGTTATGTGACGTAAAATTGCGTCGTCAGAAAAGGGTTAACGATTTATTTCTGCCTTGTGGGCTAGGACATGAGCTGACGAGCGTGAATTTATGTTGATAAGTCACCCACCCGTTTGATAAACGTAGTTATTCGGCTTCTTGAAACTATTCTTGTGCTCAACGTTTTATGTTTCTCAAAGAAGACTAGGGTATTTGTTTTACGCAGTTGCCACCTAAACGGGAAAGTTGTTCACATAATTTTAGATTCTGAAAACACAAGCAAGACTTGACAATTTTTATCGTTCTTTTTTGTAGTAGCAAAACATAACATCATTCCCCGAAGGGTTAGGCAGAGTTGTACCTATAGGAAATCCACATTTAAATAAGTAAAATATAAAGACAAACTCTTTTGCTATAAATCGTCTGTAATAGAGCTGTCTTAAGTTTTTATAATTCTTCTTAGGGCTCAAATTGTTAGACCAGTTCGATTGCATTCTTTAAACCAAGTATGAAACTACTGAAAAAACACATACCATAACAGCACGCCTGTACTCCCACAAAGGCAAAGGGATTACCTTTAGTACACCCACATTTCGCCAGTTATGTTGAAGTCCCATGTAATAAGGGGCGAGCCTATAGCCATTAACCGGGCACAAATACAGACGCCAAGCTGCTTCAAAAAAAAAATGTTCTGTAAAAAGTATAATATGATTGTAAATGTTTAAACAATGTCTTTTGTTTTAAGATTTAATGCTGCGTATTATCTGCAAGTTCATTGCATCTTAGTCTCGATGCTAATCTTGTTATTTATCGTTTCTGTACTCTATATTAAGCCAGAATTTATTTTCTGAAACAAATTCTGATATTTTTAGAAACTGATTTATAACCTTATTTTTATAACATGCTTAGTGTGTGGGCCAAGATTAAAAAGCATAAAGAGGCGATGGTCTTATAATAATATTTTTTTCTCTCTAGGGCTTAAAAACATTATCTTAAATATAAGTATTCTTGGGTCTCGTAACTTCGACAAAATTACAGGCAACATATACAGTAAACGTATCGTAGGACAGTTGTGGAGGTCAGATTGTAAAATACTAGTATTCAGCTGCATCTGCTAGGACTGGAAGCCGACCCCAACTATCCAAATTTAGTTGGGAAAGGGCTATACAGATGACGATACCACAGGACAGAAAGTTATGAATTGGAATTTAGTTCAGGTTGGGGATTTTTTTGCTTTTAGGGAATGTTTCTATCCGGCTTACTGTACAACTTTCTGTTGATGACTAAAAATATAAAATCAGTGCCCCCGGCAAGTCAAGCAAAAACAACTCCCGTACCATCCTATATTTTGTCTAGCAACAATAATAATTATACATTATTTAATCCCACATAATTTTCAATTAACTAATTAGTATTTCAATACATGATTGGTTTTTAGTAAACTGTATTTAGCGGACCATGAATACAGCTAACTAATTGATAATAAACATGTTCAAATATTTTATCAGTTCTATCTGTATCAATAGTATTTTGTGTATTATTTATATTAATTGGAACATAGAGCTTAAAATGTTTACCTACAAATTATTTTGCAGCTCAGCGTTCTGTAATGTTATAATATTAATTTGATGGCTTAGCTGTCAGTTTTATTTGTAGGTATTATTAGGAATACATACCTACAAAATCTATATCTATACTATAAAGAGGTAATATTTGTTTGTTTGTAAGTTTGTATGTAGGGAGTAATCTCCGGAAAAACAGTCGGATTTGAAAAATTCTTTTGCATTGGATAGCCCAATTCTTGAAGCAGATTATAGACTCGCGGCTACTTTGCGTTCATCAGTCAAAACTCAACAACCACAGCCTGACTTCACGCGCTGCCACTTAAGGCCACTTTTCTTGTGCCAATCAACACGCTCCTGTCCAGCCTCCATCCAGGTTTTGCCCGCAATGGCAACAATGCCGTCCGCCCATCTCGCCACCGGACGATCGACACCTCGTCTTCCAGTCCTTGAACGCCACTCGGTCACCTCCACACCAACTGTCATCACTACGTCTTGCCAAGTGTCCTGCCCAATCCACTTGAGTTCCATAATATTTTTTTCGATATCGAAGTCACGTACATCAAAACTTGGTGAGAATAAAATACCGAAAATTGAAGTTACAGAATCAATCGAAACGCAAAAAGACGAGTCTTACTTTACAAAAGAACACTCCTAAACAAAATTGCTCAGCCGCACTCGCACCAAAATGACAAACGTTCGTATCACTCATAGAATCCAGAAAATTTTGGCTCCAGTTAGACTGCGCTTTATCGTCAGCATTCCAATCGGGCCGCACCTCCCCGAATGAAAGTTTAACGAACTCGAAATGTAATCTGATTTGTATACGGCTTTATTTTGTGCGCTGATGAAAAAGGAAAATGGGGAGCGGATTCATTCCTTCTTAATAAAATCGTTTGAGTTTTGAACGATGCGATATCTACTGTGTGAATTTTTATGATGTTGGGAAGTACCTACTTGCCATATTGGGAATGTAAATATGATTTGAATGTGAAAAAATGTTTGATTACCGTTCCGTTTTATAATGTTGGTATATGATTTCCATATTTTATGAATCGGAAAATGTGAGGGATTGGTTATTTTTGGAGTATTTTTACCCGCATCTTCGTCTATTATGGTGATTGGTATTTGTGGGAAGACTTTTTAACAAGCATACATTGAGAATCTTAGACCCATGTTTAGAAAGTACACTTTTAGGGGGCAATATTATAATACCTAACCATTCGTAAGAAGGTGAATAGTGAATGAATGGAAATGTGACAAGATACAGTCATTCATTACTATGAATGACTGTATCTTGTTGTAGTTTTAGCTATATCTACTGATATAGCTAAAACTTGGTATAATACACAAAATTATGATCGTGTTAGGGAAGGAATAAAAACGAATAGACTTCATGAAGCTTCGTGTTAACTAGGCGACATGCCATGCCATGACGTGTTGTCACTAGATCCTGTTCACAGGACTTTCTTTATTTTTGGTGCAGCATGATTTGGGGATTTTTTTCGAATATGTCTTTAACTTAACTAATAACTTAAATTTTATTATACACTACTTTCTGGAAAAATTAAATTAATAATAATTGTAGTGTCGGAAGTCAAAATATTGTAGTTACATAAATTAATACCTATGCTCTTTTAACTTACTATCGTTATTAATGATATTTCAGCATAATTATAAATTAACAAGTTATTAATGGTAATTTATAATCCAGAGTAGCATTAAAATAATTATTTATAGACAGCAAAACAGTGACTAAATAATATTGTATTTACTTAAAAAGCTTGAAACACAAAACATTGTTATAGTTCTGTGTTATTTCATAAAATATGTGTAAATGAGTTCATATTTTTAAATGTAATTTTTGGGAATAGTATTTATTACTACACAGTACAAATACGAAACTAAATAATTAATTTTGCACAGTGAATATTTTTTCACGGTTTGTTAATTATTTATCATTCCTAATAATTTTGCTTCCTCGTTCAATTAAGGGTCAGGCAAAATGTTTTTGGGTTTCTCAATGAGGAATTTCTCAGTGGCAATCCGAAGTTTAGACTTGTGCCTGTTGCTCACTCCTTAACTCATGGGACTAAACAAAACATAACTAGCGAAATGTGGGTGTAGTAGACAGTCCAGTCTATATATATACATACAAATAAATAAAATTGACGTGTCTGTTTGTAATGTCAAAATAACAGCTTTTTACTAAATACATGTGCATGGAATAGACGGTACTTATAAGGAAAAAGTAATTTTCAACATTTTTCTCTGTCTGTTTGTTCCGGCTAATCTCCGAAACGGCTGCACCGATTTTGAGGGGACTTTTACTGGAAGAAATCTGATGTAATAAGGAGTAACTAAGACAACTTTTCTTTTAGAAAAAGAATTAAACGCGTGGGCGAAGCCGCGGGCATCAACTAGTTTTGTAAATAAAGTACAATAATGCTTAATGTTTCCTGTTGATAGAAATATAATACCTTAAGACTTTATCGATAGAGTTTAAAATAGACTGAACTATAATAGCTCGTAGCGTGGGCGACCTGAAAGCGTAACTCCGTAAGTAAACAATTCTGCAGGTCAATTGGGTTTTGTCAACTTCCTTAATATTAGAGCTCGGTGTAGATACCCGTCGGTATGAATGTACTTGAAGAGGGCTGGCAGTCTGTTATTTATCATAGTATTTGTCCAGATATACATACAACTCATACTCAAAGCATTTATTTAAATTAAACCTATTACAGGGATTTTGGAATTGTTAAGGAGTCGGTCCGTCAAAAAGATGAAGTTGCTTGCCCTTACAAAGCGTAGTAGGTTTCTATGGAGAAGAACGGGCAAGAAGCTCCATAGACGCTCTTTTAAATCAAATGTTACACTACAACTGTCTAACAACTTTTCCTTCTGCGTGTCGATGACAATCGAAATTGTTTTGGGTTCAAAATTTGGCTATGAATTCGCGCTTTCAGTAGCGTCCAGATGTTCCTGTAGCGTGCAGACAACTGTCTGACTATTAACTTACGAATCGGTAGTTTTTGCGTCACCCTGTTACCGTAAAAATGTGGATCTTCTCATGGTCGCACCTGTCCGTTTATCTCAGGCTATTCTTCCTGCCACACCTGCCTGCCTGCTATATTATGTATAAACTAAACAACTTGCAACAGCCAAATTATGGTCCAATATATTTACCAAAGACGCTTAAAGGAAAACAGCGAACTTTTTCGCATTTACTACCACACACCGACTACAAGGAAGCACATAACCATTACCTCTTGTCCATAAAATGTTGCATAAAAATAAAACGACCCATAGAGACGTCGATGCGACGTGGCTCGCCGTAGTGATGGGTCTAATTTAACGTCTGTGGCACACCGAATACATCCCCAATTTCACAATTACCTCAGCTGCGTCAACAGAAAGGGTTACCCGTTGGCCCGACTGAGAAAGTTTCTGCTAACTTGACATTTATAGCAAAACCCTTTTCCGTATTTTCGGGGTTACCTTCTTAGTAAAAAGAGCGAGCTAAGTTGGAGATTAATTGTAGAGTTATATTTGTGTTCGGATTTTGTTTAACTTGGAGGGTGGATTATTTTAGCGGGGGTATAAAGCTTTTTGAAGTGTGTTTGTATTTTATTTCCATTGTGGGTCGAGCCTGAATGAGACTCATCCAAGAAAGAACGGCAAAAAAACAAAAAGGGAAGCATAGGCTGTGGGGAAGGTCTAAATGCGGATGATAATATATTATAACGGCTTTTTAATAGCGATCATATATTATTCATCCGCTAATAATACACCTAATTCCTACACGCGTCAAGCGAGCTTATTTAGAACAACACTTCCGTGTTATGTAATACATATCATCGGTGCATTACGGATATAATTTTAGTAATTACGTTACTAATACGATTCAGAATGATTAGTTTGAATCCCGGGACAGATACCTTATAATTTTTTAAATATTTCTATTGACATGCAGTGGTTATTTTGGGCAACAGATCATAAATAAATTAGCCGTAGACTAAGAAACTGGAAGAAATAAGTAGGAGACCATTACCTAGCAATGTGATGATTCAAGATGACAGTAACAGGAACATTACTTATATTGTAGGCTGGATTTGTTAGTTTAGCCCTATAAATGACATAGCTTTACGTAAATACTCACTACTCAATCATTTATTACAATTCCTAATACCTATACTTGGACTTTTAATCGTATTCAGTAAGTTGACAGTTCAAAGCAAAATAAATCGGTCATTACTCATTGTTTAAGTTATGTGAGTTGTTAAAGTAACTTTGTAGTGTACTTATATTATGGTTTACATTGAATTTAACGACTTACTTAACTTAAACAATGAGTAATGACCGATTTATTTTGCTTCAAACCGTCAACTTAAAGTCCAAGTATACTCTGGGTAACTTAAATATACCTGCATCTGCATCTGCATCATATTTGCCAAACCTAAATGATTTATTTTCGTGTACCTACAAGATACATCTCCCGAAACCATTCCTTCTGTGGACATCAAAACAATTTCCAACAGTATTCGAATAAGCACTTTATCCGTCTTACACACCTACGTATCGATTTCGATGAGAACCATCCCTACAGGAATAGCCCGCCTCGAATATTCCAATTTATTATCGGCTCCCAATGGAACTCTGACGGTTCTAGATTTTCTAAAATACGGAAAATTGTTTCGTTTAGCGAGGTGCATGAAGTTGAGAATAGGTCATGTATTTCCGT
The DNA here is from genome assembly GCA_949128155.2 of Xanthia icteritia. Taxonomy (NCBI): domain Eukaryota; kingdom Metazoa; phylum Arthropoda; class Insecta; order Lepidoptera; family Noctuidae; genus Xanthia; species Xanthia icteritia. Next base: position 15,680,234 of record OX421942.2, read on the forward strand.
GGTTTGATATTGGTAATCTGTTGGGACTGCATTATATTCGTAATGAGGGATTTCAAAACTATTATTATGAAGCATTATGGCTTAAGGGGTTATGTACGTCGGGAATCGCAGGCCGATTCCCGGCCACCGTAGGCGCGGGCTTGCAGACGGTGAGCAATGGGTAGCTCGCCGTCCGATAAGGACCAGGCCCGGGTCGACGGCGCGTTGTGTTCCACGCGCGCCTCAAAGAGATGTCAGCAAGTGAAGGGGTCCGATAGGACCGATGCCTGCCGGGGTTGCGGGAAAGTCCGAAAGGGATACCGTGGCCCCTGGCAACGTACAGGCAACGGAAGGAACACGGGTGGGTTTCAGTCAGTAAGAGTCTGACACGCCCTCCTGCTCCACCCAGAGCGGGAGAAGTTATTTGATAATTTCCGACCCAAAAAAAAAAAAAAAAAGGGGTTATGTAGCAGTCAAATATTTCGCTGTATTGATGATTCATTTGTCAATATAACTAATTTTAATTATTAAAATATCGATTTGTATTCCACTAAAATATTGATAACGGATTGCAACAATAGCACTGAATTAGGTGTTGTGACAGTTTCCGGTGTAAAAAGTATTTGGAAAGTTTCCAACAACTTTTATTACACCTAAAACTAAATATTAGTTATTGCAATTAATATTTTAGTGCACTACGAGCGATATTTCTTTCATTCAATCTTTAATATCGTCAAATTACTTAAAGCAGCGAAATATTTGACAGCTATTTGCGACGTTGCCAACTTTTTGAATCCACTCTAATAAACTAAAAGAAAAAAAAGGAGATTTTAGAAGTTAAAAGGTAACATTGTTATTCTGAAATGTCCATGTCACAGTGCGGCGATTCAATATTGGGCTATAACAAAGCGTTCAAAATATAACTTTTATTTTATTACTCTGTATAGTTATTTGTCTAAAGCCTCTTACGTATATCGCGAGAAAGGAAGATTAAAGGGAATTTCGAGAATAATTAATCTCGTTAGTGCTTCGGAAACCTTTTGAAAGTATACACACGTAAGAAAAGTGGCATCTTGGTGGAAAATAATTCAAAAACGAGACATAGGTTGTATTTGCCTAAAGGAAGTCAGTGGATTTTGTGATAACGTTTCTATTTAGCATTTGATACTTATTTTCAATTAGCTTTTCCCCACGACCTCGCGCTCATGAACGTCGGAAATTATCCTACGGGAATGTACTACCATGACTTTTATTTTTATTTTTTAATATTTATTTAATCCATAACGTTACAGTTTTATTTTTAACATAACACCTGCCAAACTGCTAAGCAGTTTGTCGGCAGTGACTATGTCCTTACCTATGCTATGATCTACCTGTATGCCAAATTTCATCCAAATTCGTTCAGCCGTTGTTCTTCTTCTTCATTTCGTATGGTTAGTGGGCAGTCTGGTGTCAGAGTTTTTACGCCGCCCATGAGCCTCTGACTTGGCTTCACATGCCGTCGAGAAAAATCTCTCAGGCATGCCGGTTTCCTCACGATGTTTTCCTTCACAGTTTTTGAAGCAAGTGATAATTTTACAATACGCACATGAATCCGATAAGTCAGAGGTTGAGTTCGAACTCGAGACTTATGGCTTGGCAGTCTGACGGTCACACCACTTGGCTATCACGACTTATGACTTGGCAGTCTGACGGTCACACCACTTGGCTATCACGACTTATGACTTGGCAGTCTGACGGTCACACCACTTGGCTATCACGACTTATGACTTGGCAGTCTGACGGTCACACCACTTGGCTATCACGACTTATGACTTGGAAGTCTAACGGTCACACCACTTGGCTATCACGACTTATGAGTTGGCAGTCTGACGGTCACACCACTTGGCTATCACGACTTATGACTTGGCAGTCTGACGGTCACACCACTTGGCTATCACGACTTATGACTTGGCAGTCTAACGGTCACACCACTTGGCTATCACGACTTATGAGTTGGCAGTCTGACGGTCACACCACTTGGCTATCACGACTTGTGACTTGGCAGTCTAACGGTCACACCACTTGGCTATCACGACTTATGACTTGGCAGTCTGACGGTCACACCACTTGGCTATCACGACTTATGACTTGGCAGTCTGACGGTCACACCACTTGGCTATCACGACTTATGACTTGGCAGTCTGACGGTCACACCACTTGGCTATCACGATCGGTTCAGCCGTTTAGACATGAAACAGACGGAGCTACTTTCGCATTCATAATATTAAGAATGGAGATGACTGTAACTTCAGATTTAATTCCCCTTTACTAACATAATGTATACCTATAGGTTGAATGTTGTATCAACAATCGGAGAACGAATGAAGACGTATTGAGAACAGTATACCGTATCCCATTATGTATTAACTTACAGATATATACTACTAATAGCGATGTAGAATGGAGAAAAAAAAATCTATTTAGTCCACGTACACGTATTTTTTGCTTTATCATATTAATAAAAAATGGTTTAGATAAAACGCATTAAAGTTTGTAGTAGTGGGGGCTCATGTCACATTTTAACTCAATGTATAGCCGTAATCTTTTGGTTACGCAAAAAAAGAATAAATACGTGTCCAAATAAATAATGTGTTAATAATCTCTTTGACGGACAAAAATAAAATTGTCATCATCCCTATTAATAACATTTCAACTGCCAAATATTAATTATATTGTTAATAAGTAATATACTAAAACACATAATTTTCAATCAAAAGCTGCAACTGAAAGCCTTCCTACGCCTCTACGCTTTCACTTACCTACGACCCCCACATATTATATCTAGATTTTAGCTCAGAAAATTACTTTCGAGGGCAATGCACTGTAATAGTGCCATGTCGTTAACCTCTGTCGATATTAAAGCACGTTAAGCCACGTCATCTGCAGTCAAATTAGTTCAGAAAACGTTAAAAAACTGAAGGAAACGTTCGCTGAGTCACGAATTAAAGTGATGCTGAAACGTGTTTGTATGCTTCTACCGATGGATTTTATAAAACCTAGTATGTATTTCATGCTTGTAAATGAATATTTTAATAAGAAACGTGGTAAATCTATTTTCTTATACCTAGTCGAATAAATGCCATCGTATTAGCAACAGTATCTGTATTACAAACAAACAACACATTAGCTTAAATAGTCAAAAGAGAGAAACCCCTCTAATTACCTTACTCTCTGTGCTAAAACCTCCCACAAAGCCAACCACGACTACCTCATTAACGCATATGTTAACGTTCCCCGCTCATAGATAGGTCCGCTTGCCGCTGTCAAAAACGCAACTCACAGTCCATTGTTGCTTACGGCCTCCGATTAACTGGCTTGATTTATTATTAAACGGGTCTTTGTCAACCTTTAGGTAGGCATATAAATGGTTGCTGAACGCACAAATTATTTAGGTTAGCTTTTAACCCTGTGACCGTTGTCCTTATTTTATTGTGTTTGAACATAAATAGTTTAGAGTAAGTCCTGTTCCTTAACTGTTTCGCCTTTTAAGATAAGTTAAGTAAACGGCTCTTGGAATGATTGTTGGGAATATTTGGGTTCTTCTGATAAGGTTGGAGGGCCCACCGTTTGTAAGTTTGGCCGCTTTTGTTTGGCGGTAGTGCTGAGTGTTCTTAGCGCTGTAACTTTGTATGTGCGTCCTTTCTACTCGACTGTGAGGGATAATGTACAAAGGAGTATTTACTTTCCTTATGTATTGTTGGAATACTGCTACATTCTCAAGTGGTTTCTTGTTGCATCTTATTTTAAATAAATAAATTCATTTATTTCAGGTAAATAATACCCAATACCAAACTTAAAATATTCATAAAATACATAAAAAATAAATAAAATCAGATAAAATCAAATTTAATATAAATAATTGTACCTTTTGCAACATGCAAATCTGGTTAACATTTACCCGTATTATTATTAGGCAGGTAGGTATGTGTTCTGCATTGTTAGTTATTAGTTCAGAATTATAAGATGTTATGATGGGTAAACGAGGTGGATTGTAGATACTTAACGCTTTTTGATCCCTAACAATGCTTATAAACTTTTCAATCGGAAAAAAAGTTCAGCATTTCTTTCGCTCAGAAATTTACGACGTCTTTTCGTAAAGTAACTTTTACATCTTTCTGAATTCCTTTTGATATATTTAAATACCGTACTTCATATACAAAATTTATTATATGACATAATCTACGCATCTTCTTGAACTCATTTTGGAATGTAATACGTTCCACACACATGACATAACATCACGCCTGGTTTTACCCAAAGGGTTAAGCAGAGATATACCCACGTTTCGCCATTTATGTTTAATTTACTACCTTTCATGTCAACATATCATATATTTTTGAGCACAAGTCGTTTACATTTAAGTGCATTACGCTATTATAGGACTATTTACCTTGTTAATTAAGCGTTGGCATGTTATGGACACACGAAACATATAATTGATTATGGCGTTATGTTACTTATTTTAATTACGTTATGTATAGCGTTTTGCTGTCTTATTGTTTTTGGAGTACAGTCAGAACAATAAAAAATCAATCAATCACTCTGCCTAACCTTTACCCAATTATTCGGGGTAGGATTCCAGTCTACCCAAATGCAGTTGAATACCAGTATGTTACATAGAGCGTCGGCCCATCTGACCTCCAAAACAATAAGTGATTTGGATTTTGATTGTGGCTAGGACTGTTTAGTGAAATTTTGTATTATTTTTTGTCATAAATCAATCTTGTATTGTTTACTATTTATTTTACTATGTATTTGTCAGTAGGTACCTACAGGTTCACTTAAAAAAAAAGCCTTTCGATAATCTAATCAAAGCTCCTCCAATAATTTACCCTCCCCTTATTAAGTCACGCTAATAACTTCATTATTTAATTATAACTTAATTACAAAGCTCTTTGCTATTTTACAAATTGGTTATATCATACTTAATGAAAGTACATACTATATTTGGTAAAGAGGATCAAAGTACTTAAATCGTAGAAGATTTTGGCTAACTACGAGGGCTTAGGATCCCCAACTTCAATACTATAATATTCAAGGTGCTTATAAGACCTTAAGGTGTCTATTCTGCCTCCTAGGAGTCACCTTAGGTATCGTTAAAGATAATGACGGTCGAAGGATGGTGACGGTTAAGAAACTTTCCTCGAAAGGTTACCTTAGACTGTATAATTAATAACTGTTATTTACTTTGGGAGTACCTAAGGGTTTTCTATAATTATGATATAGGTATGTTGGAAGGTTATTTTAGTAGGTTCAGCGACTTAAGGGTTCTGTAATTAGGTGGAGGTATAAAGTAAAGATAATTTCTAGGTTATTGAGGATTACTGAAAAAAGAAAAGGTTTTATGAAGCAAACGTTGTTTTTTTTAAATAAAAAATAAAGTAGAGATAGTTTATTTGACTAAACGTGTTCGTCCTTGGATATAAATACAAATATTATCAAGAGGTAAACTTTGTGAGTTTGTATTTAGGGGCTTATTTTCGGAACTACTGGTCCAATTCCGAAAATTCTTTCACGTGCTCATATACACGAGCGGCACGAGCCAATGGTAGACGTAACTGCAGCCATCGACGCTACGAAACATGTATATGAGCACTTATGGGAAGCTACAATATTACCGAGTGTCATGGGATATATTTTATGTTAAAATAGAAATTTCATGCGAACGAAGCGGGCAGAAACTAGTCTTACCTACATAGTTGTAGAATTGTAGTAGTAGGCGAATAATGCTTTTGTATGGCACCAATATTATCAGAAAATTTATTTTTACAGTAAAATAAAATAACAGAGTGGTCATAAACAAACAAACGAGTAAACTTATTATCACTGTAAATACACATATTTTTACGGTTGCATTTTTTAAATGTCTTCTTGCATATTCAAAAAGATTTCAAAGAGAAAATATACCCGCCGCGCGCTTTCATGAGTGGATTAATTTATAAAAGTCATAATGGTTTAAAAAAAATGTTATAACAGCACATGTAACATGACCACCGTAGGAACGAGTTTTGTCGACCGAAGAATAGACAAAATGACAGTAAAACAGTCACAACCTGTCATTTTGTCTATTCTTCAGTCGACAGAACCCGTTTCTACGGTTGTCATGCTACGCGTGCAGGTATCGTAATTGTGGCTGATGCTACGAAATAGATCAATGCTTTTCTATTTTATTTTCTATCACAATAAAGGTTTCTTTTACTTGTTTCATTTTTGGGTTCCGTACCCGAAGGATGACAAACGGAATCCCATTACTAAGCTTCCGCAGTCCGCCTGTCTGTCAGCGGGCTGTATCTCATGAACCGTTACAGGTACACAGTTGAAATCTTCACAGATTGTGTATTTCTATTGCCGCTATAACAACAACATACAAGAAACGTGTTTTTTTCGGCGTTTTTTGCAAAACATTGTAGTCCGATTCGCACTTGGTAAGTTTTTAAATGATGTTGTTTAATAACATTAACCTTTTTTACAACCGCAATCTTTCTAACTGAGTCGGAAGTTCATTAAAATCTAGTCTTACAATTGACCTGATTCTGGTTTACGCATTGCGACTGCTGCTTGAATCCTGTTAAGTAATTAGGAAATAGGGTTAATTTTTGTCAACATACTACAATGACCAATCCAGTTGCTAAGTACAGCTACATCAGTAATAAAGTTGAAAATCGCGTGCGCTCTTTGATCATGTTCGAGCATGGAACAAAATGGCGTAAGTCTCAATTCTTATTTCGTTTGTATCTAAAGTAACAATTGATCTAGAGAAAAAATATCTTGTGGCTGGATAGTAAACTATATTTTCTTACTGTGAATACTTATTTTAGACATAAAAGCCGAGTAAACTTGATTTTATTTAAATAATCTTTAAAAAAAGATGATTAAATCAATATATGAATCTGAAGAAGATATGATTTTCGAATAAAAAATGAATCGAGCAAAAATTATGTAACTGTACATTACGTAACTGTCTTGTATATGGAAAGAAAAAGATTCAATAAATCATATACTAAAGTTCGATTTTGATTGAATGCGTGACTGTTTCAGAATATTAATTTAAATAATTTAAATTAACATACAATTAGGGAGCCTCCTCTTAAGGGATCTCGCGCGCTAGGCAGCCACGACTGGCCGGAGTCGTGGCCTATTGTATGGTGTGCGGTTAGTTGGTCGTTGCGACCAAGCGTGCAACTCGTATCGGTTTCTATAGTTTACTTCGTCGCTGTAGTGCTCGTTGCCGTCTAGAGCGTGTGATCCCTAAAATGTATTGAATCTAATTGGTTAGTTCCATTCATATGTAGACAAGGAATTTCACAGTGATAACATCGTTGCCAAAATCTGGGCCGACTCTATTTAGATTGCCATCGACACGCTACGAAGAAGATTCCTGAAGATAACCAACATGGTAGAAAAAATCGACATCTTTTTAATAAAATAAGTGATAGACATCATTTTAATACTAGAAATAAAGATAAAATAGATCAACCATTTTTCAGATTATCTAAAGTACATACATCTTTTATGGGGTACTGTGTTAAATGTTACAACAACATACCTTGTGATATTTTGCAATTAAATGAAAGAAAATTTAAAGCTCATATTAAAAGTACACTTTGTAAACAAGCATATTACAAATTAGAGGATTATATCCAAGATAAGAATGCTTGGAAACATGCTGGTCCTGCTCCATAGGATAATTTAGAATCAAGACAAAATCAAACTGGTTGCAAATTTAAGTGTATATTTTATTATTATTTTTTATTATATGACATTGATTTTACTTTCTATGACCAATTCCTCGCACACTGACTTATTAATTGTGGAATCTTAGGAGGATCGTCTACTTTTACAATGTTTGTAAATATGTGAGCACCATGTATCTATCACATAATTAGTTTATCTGTTGTTGCTTCATTTTTAATTCTTAATTATTTTTACCTATTGTGGTATAATAATTTTATTCTAGGTGCATCGTCCTCACATATAATTATTTTATAACTAATGTACTTATACAAAATATTGTAAAACATTTTAAAAGAGTAACGGTGGAGTTTCTTGCCCATTCTTCTCCATACGAAAACTACCTTTTGGAAGGGGCAACTAGAATCAATTAATTTTTTTTGTAAATTTTTGACGTTCAAAAGTGCCTTATACGGGCCTACATGAAATAAATGATTTGACTTTGACTTTGGTATGATAATCAAAATTTTATCATCATCAGCCGTCATCTCTCTTATAACAAGGCCTTAAATTGTGACCTGCCCTAACATCAAGCAAAGGCCAAAATTGTCAATCCAAATCCAAATCAAAACTTTTAATTTTTGAGTACGAGGCTTTTACCTACTTTGTAAGTGTGTATTTTAGGTATATATTTTTTTTGTAATGTGCGTTTTGTTTGTGCAGAATAAACAAATTTTCTCTCCTTTTCTTTTTAAATTCCGTAGTAAAAAAGTAAGTACCTACTTACAGGCTTGTCTGATGATGTTAAATAATATAAACTAATTATTTCTTAAATAACGTTTATGTATAAAAATTCAAGGTTCAATACAAAATAGCGACCGGAACCACTGTCATTTAGATACTTTTTCATGAAAGTTTGTGTTAAAAAGTCACCTTTATAAGCCTAATTATCTCCTTGTTATTTTCGTAACAAAGGGTCGGTATGACGTCCTTGGCTTAACTTCTGTAAAACAAGCGCCAAGGTTAAAGATTAGGAGAAAGAAGTTTGTAACATTCTAGAAAATTGTTTCTACTGAATTGCTCGGCAGCATGCGATGAACGTTATCAAAACTTACTTAGTAACCTCACGTTTTGGGGGTTGAGACTTTTACTTACAAGGTTAATAAGCAGTGGAAACGGTTATTATTCTAAAATTACTTATTTTATCGACAATATTAAACTACGCACATATTAAAAGAAAAAAATAGAACAAAAGAAAAACGTATCCACAAGGCTACCCAGTTTATATTAGCCCAGTATGTATTAACGACCTTATTGAATACACAAATGTATTAATATCGAACCGAAAAGCTTTTGATTAATATTTAATTAATTTTGAAACATTTCAGTACAGAAATTGTACGTAAATAAGTACTCTATGTTACTGATTCCGTTCCTCTCGATCGCATTTAATCTGTAACGATCTAACACGCGCTTTGCATTTGTAATGCCTCCGTACGTTTGTAATTAAATTCAATTGGAATCTCAATTAATTATTTATTCATCTTCCCTCCATAACAAGTTTCAATTGGAAAGCAAATTGTTTTAATTTTTCGAACAGCTCTGCTATTTATAAATCAATTAACTAAATGAAGGGATTGTTTACACCCGGGTGGACAGTAGCGGCGTTTAATTGATAAATAAGTCATTGGTATATTGGAAACTACGATTTACTGCTGGTCTTCAATATTAGTTTTATTTTAATAGCTTCAAATGCAACTTCACATTTCACGCAGTCATGTCCTTTTTTCGTAAAAGAGTATAGCAAAAAATAAAACATGCGGGGCAGTCTTTGGGGACTGCTGATAGAAGTGAAAACTAGCGTGCGGTGACGATGACGCGAGTTTCACGCTTTTAGTACACCCAAATAGTACACATAATACACAGTATACATATAGATCATGGAAAGCGTTCCGTGACGATGACGCGAGTTCCATGATTTTTGTTCACCCAAAAAGTGCTCGCCCCTTTTTTTTTTTTTTTTTTTGGGTGGGAAATTATCAAATAACTTCTCCCGCTCTGGGTGGAGCGGGAGGGCGTGTCAGACTCTTACTGACTAAAACCCACCCGTGTTCCTTCCGTTGCCTTTACGTTGCCAGGGGCCACGGTATCCCTTTCGGACTTTCCCGCAACCCCGGCAGGCATCGGTCCTATCGGACCCCTTCCGTTGTGCTGACATCTCTTTGAGGCGCGCGTGGAACACAACGCGCCGTCGACCCGGGCCTGGTCCTTATCGGACGGCGAGCTACCCATTGCTCACCGTCCGCAAGCCCGCGCCTACGGTGGCCGGGAATCGGCCTGCGATTCCCGACGCCCAGGGCGTCTCCTGCGGCGGCTAGGGGCGTGAGGGCGCGAAATTTGCTTCTCCCTCACGCGTTCTGCCTCCTCCTTCGCGAGCATTACTGCTTCGCAGAAGGAGGTGACGGCCTCCCATGCCCTCTCGCTCCGTACCATGGCCTGGACTAGGGCCGGACGCGAGAGATCCCCGCCGCCGATCGCCTCCACGAGGAAAGTGCTCGCCCCTAAAGAAGTTTTCACTTCAAAAAAACTAGATAATAATCGATTGTTTTGACATGGAGCAATTTGACTTTAGGGTTTGCCTCGTTGGTTCGTTTCCCAGGTCCGGCAAAGTGATATTGGGTTTTTCTATATGGAATTTCTCAGTAGTAACCCGGAGTCTGGATTTGTGCCCGGTTGATGGCAATAGGCCCCCTATTTCATGGTACTTAAACATAACTTGCGAAATGTGGATGTACTATAGGTGGCCAACCCTTCGCTTATTGCTTCCGCAAATTGCACTAAATAAACAATGAAACTGTTACGTTGTGTGAAACGAAATACAAATACGAAATACAAGTTTTCCGGTTCTGTTAAAACAAAATCACTTTACAACCGATTTAAAGGATTCATTATCCTACAAAAAATACTAAAATTGAATGCAGCAATATTACGATGCCATCCCTAAAGTCAATATTGAAAGCATGGCTCAGAATTATGCCGGGGCATAAAGTCTATCCGCGAATTTTAAGGGCTGTCAAACTGAGTTTACAGCGATGATGTAGCGTGTAAAATGACATATAAATGTTGTAAACGGTTTACACGGGGTTTTCATGAGTCATTACATGTTGGAGTTGACTAATTCCGTTATTATTATGGCTAGGGATTTTGGTAAGAAATTTGAGGGTTTTGGTTTATTAGTGGGGTTGCTAGCAGAAAACTTTATGTATTAATAAGTTACTTTACTCGAACAAAATGCCAAACAAGAAACTTGAACATAATTTTATTTTTAATTTTATTTTATTTTTCTAGTTTCCTACGGTTAAAGATTAGGCGGATCTTAAAGATTCCTCTTCACTAACTCAGTTGGTTCCAAACTGTTTGTCCGATCTTTAAAAATAATGTTGATGATATTCTGTATCTAGGAAGTTCCATAGCCAACTGCCCGGGCCATTAAATCTGCTTAGCTCCAAAGCTCCAAAGCTGTTCCAAAGCTGGGTTCAGCTTTCAGTCTAACCGGATGCAGCTGAATACTAGTATTTTACATGGAGCGACTGCCTATCTGACCTCCACAAACCTAGTTACTGGGTAACACGATACACCTTGGTAAGACTGGTTGTCAGATTTTTGGCTTCAGACTACCGGTAACGACTGTCAAAGATCTACGAATGACAGCCGGGACCAACGACTTAACGTGCTATCCAAGGCACGGAAGGGTCTCGATATATAAGGGATGGTCTTCCATCCACGGACCGACCGCGGCAAGCTTAGCTTAACCTCCGATTAACCCGTACGGCTGTTGTTATTTAGTCACGAGCCCGTGCAACTGCCCGGGCCATTCCAGTTGGTAAAGAAGCACCATTACAGTTTTAAAAAACCATCCTCATTCTTTTGCCCATATCCCTATTTATTAGGGGTCGACGCAACATGTCATTTTCTTTCATACATCTTCAGTTTTAAGAGGGGCTCGTGGCTAAGTAATAACAACCGCACGGGTTACGCTTGCCGCGATTAGTCCGTGGATGGTTGACCATCTTAACATACCGCGACCCCTCCGTGCCTCGAAAAGCACGTTAAGCCGTTAGTCTCGGCTGTCATTTTTGGATCTTTGACAGACGTAACGGGTCATCAGGAGCCCGAAAGTCTGACAACCAGTCTTACCAAGGAGTAAATCAGTAACTGGGTTGTGGAGGGTAGATAGGCAGTCGCTCCATATAAAATACTGGTATTCAGCTGCATCCGGTTAGACTGGAAGCCAACCGCAACATACTTGGGAAAAGCAAGGCAGATTGACATCTTCAGCTTTAAAACACAGTTTTATCCAAAAATTACAAACTTGTAAACCCAACACTCAAAAAGCTCTTGTTACAACAACAACAACAATAAGTCTCGTTAAACGGAAAGTAATTTAAATCTGTCAGTAAATAGGTCCTGAAGTCAAACAAAATGCTCTCTCGAATACAGGTGGATTAAATTTCAGTTTGCACAAGAGCCTGTATTCCTCTGTATAAAGTTTTCATTTCACTTACAATTTTCGAGTTCCTTTTTTAGTTTCATGTAGGTATAGGTACGATTTAATTTTGTTTTATTTGTCTATTGTTTTCGGCTCACGTAGAGCTTGTTCATACGAGGACGATTCGTGTTTTTTGACGAATCGTCTTTTATCACGACGCGTTTTCTATTTTGGCAATGCATTTTAAATGTATATGTTCACTCGCATCACGAATCGTGAAAAATTACGGATAAGTCTTAAATCACGTATCGTCACGAATCGTGATCCGTTGAAGCGCTTGTCCATGACTGAACTGAATCACGAATAAAGTGTGCGAACATCTATTCGGGTATTTTGACGAATCGCGAAAAAACTCCTTTCCGTGTGCAATGTGTACGTGCATCCGTCATGACGTATCGTTTTTTTGGACGAATCGTCAATGACGGATCCCGTGTGAATGAGCTGTTATTGTGTATACATCGCAATAAGAGCATGAATATTCCAAGCAATATTATTAAGCGAAATCGTGAGATGACTGAGCAACGGGATTGCAGTTGCGCGACTTGTTGGACGATAGGTACTATTGCCTTAGATTATGTTTGAATACACGTTACTTACCTACTTAACGTTTGATAGTTGATTTTTATCAGACGTACCAAATTAAATTGTAGCTCCTAATTGTAGTAGGTATTAATAGATTATGAATCCAAATAGTTTGTTCTCAAAAAATTCTGACCATTATCATCTCTATAATATTAACCTTAACAATTTCAGCATGATGAAGCTTCTTAAAAAGAATAGCCATTTATTTTCAGCCATTGACGACAATAATAAAATTAATTAATTAATTAAATACGTTTAATTCAGAATATTAATGTCCATAATTTTAGTCATGAGGTGATCAATATTAATGTATTTATGTAACATATTGACTATATATATTGAAAATAATCTAAATAAAATTCTCGTAATATACATATTTAGGGTTTTTTCAGCTCTGGATTCAATACCTATCTACTCACAGAGTATCACCAGCGTCATACATAAATTTATCCATTTACAAGAGGAGCAAGATTTGTATAGTGCAGGTATTTGAAAAGTATCAAAGTTTTGTATTCCGGATTGATCCTTTGTTTGCGATGTTGAGTTAAAATCTCGTTCGGATCCCGTTCAATCTAGAAAAGCTAAAAAGTCCAAACCGATAAAATCCTCTTCATAAAAAGGTTCAGAATATCTCAAAATTACTTTGTTGAGATTCAGGTACAAATATGTACACAGTGTAAAGATAAAAAAGATACAGATAGAATTCCTACGTGATATTGAGAAAGTTAAAAAGTTCATTACAAAGGTGGATTTGCGCGAACTTTTCTACTGTTTGTATGAATCATTTCATGAAAAAAAAAGTTTCGTGAATGTGGGCACCTACACGATGATTCATTTATTATTTTAGGGTTTATTGTAAGATACGAATGGAGTGAGTGGGTTTTTACTTGTACTTTTAATAAAAGACTATAATTCAGGTCGTCGTTTGGAGTTCCGGTGAATGCCTAGACATTTATTATTAAACCCCATTTTAATTATGTAGTGACCTTTAGTTATGACCTAGAAAAAAGTGTAGACAATAATTTATTTTTAAACTATTCATACTTTTTTATAGTACTTAAAGATCAATGTTATTATGAATAAGTAAAAAGAGGTAGAGGTTACAGGTTGGCTAGTTAGCCAAGTTTTCATTCTCTTGTCTCTTTTTCGCTCCCGATAATAAGACATGCCGTCCTATTTCGACGTTTAACTTAAGAGTGTGACATTGTGCCGTTTTTGGAGATCGAATGTTGGGTAGGTCACCTATCTACATCTTTAACTTTACATAGTGCGAAATAATAATTATTCGGCCGTATTTCCCCACTCCCTCAAACCACAGGGGAGCTAAGTACGCTCCCCTGTGGTGTCTTGTGGTAACGCAAATAAATCCCACTGATCCGTCTGTCTATTTGCTGTTAAGCTAACACTCTAACACATCACTGATAAGTCACCGGCTTTAACTCTCTCGTTGAGAGCAAGCGTCGCAGATTATATTTAATGCTTGTGTTTACACATAAAAGCAACAAAATATAACTACTGATTTTATTTTCTCACTTTTCGCTAAAAAACAAAATTATTAACATTATAATTTTGTGAATTGTAATGTGTAAAGTGTTAACATACTGTACAAAAACTCACACTTCGCTTTATTTATTTATTTAACCATTTATGTGTGTACATAAATGTTTATATAAACAGACAAGAAGAAAATAACAGAAAAGGTGATGCTTATTTCTAAAGAAATCTCTTCCAGCATACCTGCGATAGGACAGAGGGTAAAAAGAGATGTAGACACCGTGTGTAAGAGTAGAGAGAAAGAAAATACATAAAATCAAAACAATTCACTTAATAAAATAAAACAAATTATATGAGAATATACTTACACACATACATCATACATACAATCGTACATACTAAAATAAATACCTAGCTTTGTGTAGAGAATTGTTATTTTTTTCATGTATTGGTGTTGTTTTTGAGTAAAAAAACTCTTTAGATTCGAATACGCTTTTGAAAATACTATAAGCATTAATAACCTAACCACATTTCATATGTGTAGTTACAATGTATATATAACCAACACAAACTAATCTCTGGCTGTCTTGCTTGGCGTAGCTAACGTTAATAAAACAGAAAACTTCTTATTCAACGATCTCAAGCAATATTCAATTTAACTGAATAAATTATGTTAGTATCGCAGTTTCAATTACTTTAACAAAATGCCGACGGCGGCGGCGGTCATTGCTCAATCTTGAAGTATACCAATTGTTTCTAATAAATCCCTTGAGATTTCTTTATTTATCCGTGTTATTCCTATTTTAGACACTTTATTTAATCCTAACTAATATTATAAATGCGAAAGTGAGTTTGTTTGTTACGGTTTCACGCTAAAACGACTAAATGGATTTGGATGAAATTTGGCATACGAGTAGATAATGACCTGGAGTAGGACATAGAATACTTTTTATCCCGGTAGTATAATTTCCGACATGCACACAAGTGAAGCCGCTGGCAAAAGCAAGTATGAAATAAACGAGAAGTTGCTAGGTAATTAGATCAGCTTTAAGGGAAGGAAATAATCTTTAATTTGCCTGAAAAACTATAATTAAATTCATGACTCATATTTTTGGTAGATGGGTATAAGTAATTATGAGAACCCCGATCAATCGCTAGAAAGGTTCAAACGAAGCTAAGCAAACAGTGACCGTAGTATGATAAAGGTTCTAATAGTATTTTTCTTGTTATTTTCTTTATTTAAATAATAGATTACGAAAAGTTTATGCTATAACTCGATTTTTATAACGCTTGGAGTTGTCAAAATCGTAGGGCATACTATATATTCATACTAATATTATAAATTCGAAAGTAACTCTGTCTATCTGTCTGTCTGTCTGAATGCCTATATGTTACCTTTTCACGCTTAAAGTACTGAACGGATTTCGACAAAATTTGGCAAGAAGATAGATAGCATCCTAGGGAAGGACATAGACTACTTTTTGGTTAAAAAATAATCCTATAATTCAAATTTATTCTTGTAGCGGTTTTGTAAAATCATACCCTAAGGGAGTAAAATAGGTGGGCACGCCACTATTGCGGCGATAAGTCCCCTCTTTGAGGAGTGGCTAGAGAGGCGCCACGGCATCCTCACCTTCCGCCTGATGCAGGTCCTCACCGGACATGGTTGTTTCGGGAGGTTCCTGTTTCGTATCAGGCGGGAGGAAACGCCCGGGTGTCATCACTGCGTGGATCGCCCGGAGGACACGGTTGAGCATACGGTGGAGGTCTGTCCGGCTTGGGCAGAGCATCTCCGTGTCCTCGTGGAGGCGATCGGTGGCGGGGATCTCTCACGTCCGGCCCTGGTCCAAGCCATGGTACGGAGCGAGAGGGCATGGGAGGCCGTCACCTCCTTCTGCGAAGCAGTAATGCTCGCGAAGGAGGAGACAGAACGCGTGAGGGAAAGGCAAAATTCGCACCCACACGCGCCTAGCCGCCGCAGGAGACGCCCTGGGCGTCGGGAATCGCAGGCCGATTCCCGGCCACCGTAGGCGCCGGCTTGCAGACGGTGAGCAATGGGTAGCTCGCCGTTCGATAAGGACCAGGCCCGGGTTGACGGCGCGTTGTGTTCCACGCTCGCCTCAAAGAGATGTCAGCAAGTGAAGGGGTCCGATAGGACCAATGCCTGCCGGGGTTGCGGGAAAGTCTGAAAGGGATACCGTGGCCCCTGGCAACGTACAGGCAACGGAAGGAACACGGGTGGGTTTTAGTCAGTAAGAGTCTGACACGCCCTCCTGCTCCACCCAGAGCGGGAGAAGTTATTTGATAATTTCCCACGCAAAAAAAAAGGGGTTAAAATAGGTCTCCGGTGATGCGGCGAGCCTCCTTGCCGGATTGCCGCCATAGGAACTGGAGGCGAAAGTCCTCGCGCACATTTGGGAGTGGCGCGAGGAGGCGAAACGCCGGGGCGTAACTCCGCTGCCGCGAGAAATCGCGGCACAGTGGACAGAGCTCCGGCGGGAACTCATGGCGTCATGGAGAGTGCGATTGTCGCAACCCAGTGTTGGGCACGCCACTATTGCGGCGATAAGTCCCCTCTTTGAGGAGTGGCTAGAGAGGCGCCACGACGTCCTCACCTTCCGTCTGACGCAGGTCCTTCTCACACGGTTGTTCTGGATAAAGCAGGAGGAAACGCCCGGGTGTCATCACTGCGTGGATCGCCCGGAGGACACGGTGGAGCATACGGTGGAGGTCTGCCGGGCAGAACATCGCCGTGTCCTCGTAGAGGCGATCGGTGGCGGGGATCTCTCGCGTCTGGCCCTGGTCCAGGCCATGGTACGGAGCGAGAGGGCATGGGAGGCCGTCACCTCCTTCTGCGATGCAGTAATGCTCGCGAAGGAGGAGGCGAAACGCGTAAGGGAGAGGCAAATTTTACGCCCCCACGCCCCCAGCCGCCGCAGGAGAAGCCCTGGGCGTCGGGAAACGCAGGCCGATTCCCGGCCATCGTAGGCGTGGGCTTGCAGACGGTGAGCAATGGGTAGCTCGCCGTCCGATAAGGACCAGGCCCGGGTCGACGGCGCGTTGTGTTCCACGCGCACCTCAAAGAGATGTCAACAACTGAAGGGGTCCGATAGGACCGATGCCTGCCGGGGTTACGGGAAAGTCCGAAAGGGATACCGTGGCCCCTGGCAACGTACAGGCAACTGAAGGAACACGGGTGGATTTTAGTCAGTAAGAGTCTGACACGCCCTCTCGCTCCGCCTAGAGCGAGAGAAGTAATTTGATAATTTCCCATCCAAAAAAAAAAGGGGGTAAAATAGGGGATGATTTTAAAATTTACATATTTTTGTATAATTCATTAAAATAGATATAAGGGATGGGAAATATATTCACAATCCGTATCTTGAGATAACATTTAGTCTTTATTTCATTAAAATCGGTCCAATGGGTCAAAAGTTATTACAATTTATTAGCTGTCTGTCCGTTACTTTTTCACTCCTTAACGGCTGAACGGATTTGCATGAAAGGCATATATATACGAATAGGCCATGATTTGGGTTAGGAAATAGGATACTCGCGGTAGTACGTTCCCGTGGGACGATATCAAAAGGCAAACACAAGGGCAAAAGCTAATACTATATATATAGTATTGAATTCCCCGCCCAGTACCCAGGTTCCTTAGTATCCCGACGCCTCTAAATCGAAATCTATCAATTCACATCAAAAGGCTGATTACAATTATGGTATATTCGATAACGATGTACAAAACATCATTAAAACTTTTAACTGAGTCAATCAATTTGACATCAGACGCAGTGATTATCAAAAGAGTTAGAAACTCCATCAAGCAAGGCAACAATTTAACTGTAAACTGTGTAATCTGATTAAGTATCAACGAGACTTCTAAGAAAACATTACTTTCAACAATTAAGATTGATTATTGACATAGCAGAGTTATTAAAACTCGGAGAGTATACAAGTAAGGATGCGAACACATCTGCGAACGCGTACGGAATGGAGGCTTCGCGATCTTAGGTAGGTACTGCGACTGTGTGTACCCCTCACACGTACAAATTGATAGCTTACTTTGGCAAATGGGGTAACGGTAACCAATTAACGCAGGCGTCCATACATGGCGTATATCAGTAGAACAAACCATGTAGGTTTTAGTTTTTCACGCCTATTTCACCAGCTCAGGCCAGCTAGGTAGTAGCTTTTAATGAATCCGTTAACGCCCTTATTCATGGTATTAGACCTATTGGGCCTAATACCATGAATAGTGTAAACCTAGTGCTGTGCTTTCTATAGGCCCAAAAGGCCCCACTATATGTTGTATGGTTAAACAAGACGAAATTTCCTAACTTCGCTATGAGAGCATTAAAACCATTTGCAAGTTCTTATAAAGACCTTCGCGCCAACTGCTCTCTTGCGCATTCAAAGATGAGAGCACCGCCTAACATTTGAACAAAGTGGCGGCAAGAAACAGCTGGCAAGCAATTAATAGTGCGGCAAACGAAACAGTTCGGCATTACGACGTCGGAAGGTAGTTAAATGTGTGACATAATGAAACAGTCCTTGTAATTACTTTTACTTGAACACTTACGTGTTAAATTTTGGGCGGAGTTTAAAGAGTTTGGCGGTGCATCTTATTAAATGTGTTGCTTTGGAGACTGACTCCGTTTCATCTAAGCATTAAGAAGCGTTCATGAGTGGCAATTCAATGTTCTTTGTAAATTATAAACTTGCAAAAGTAACGGTCTAATTGAAATAAATGAGTTGACTTGAACATTGAGAAATTTTCTTTGTAAAAATTGAGATAAATTATTTTTAACTTCTACATTTTCTTTTATTATGAGAGTAGTATAGTAGCCCTGTCTTGGTCTGTATAACTACGCTTTTTTGTGTGTATATTTTGTGAAAAAGAATATTTTTTCTTTATTAATTACCACTGTATTCTCACAGAAGTTATTGGCAATGACAAAATTATGTGGCTAATACACGTGGTTACCCCTACACGCGTATCACAATAAGGGCGAAAACAACAGCATATTCTTAGACAAGTAAACTCGCCCCAACACGACCAACATCACGAACTAAATTCTGTTGTTTCGCTCCAAATTCAGCAAAGAAACCGCCTCTTAAACTTAATTAAAAATTAAATTAAATCCCAAACGAGAAGTATCTTCGAAATTACTTTACATTACAAACTTCCAGTGATTGATTTTGCTTGGTAAAAATAAATAGAAGCAATTTTTTTAAAGGCTATATTTCACGTAAATGGGGCGTGCGATGCTGTCTTGCTACTCTGTCTTACCCTCAGGCACAAAATAGAAAGGTAGGTACAGAAGGCTGGCTCCATGAAACAATCAAAAACAGGCGCACGCACGCATACGCGCATAGAAGTCACGAGCGCGCTTGCACTTGCTGTACGTAAGACCCCCGTTCACGGCCTTGAGTGATACGACTTGCATCAAACGACACGCGCGCTTTACATCACCTGTTTCCGTCAGCCACTCCGCAAGTCACTTCGCAGTGACTCGTGGTATGCTCTAAACAATTTCTTTTATTTGTTTTCTCGGCAGTTGCTCTCATGTTCATCCTGATAGACGCGTATCTCGGTCGAGAAGCATGTATATGTGTACGTCCGTTTTCGCTTGTTATGTGGCGCTGGCCTTCTGTACTAATCTATTCTGTGCCTCAAGGCTATAAGGGCGAGTTGATCAAGTTCATAGGTCGCTCCACTGAGCTGGGGTCGGGTAACAAATTACCCCTATTTATTGTGAAACAAGTTTGCCTATCAGCAATTTGGTAAAACCATTAACCGGATAATAGTCTCATTTCAATATAACCGAACAATATCGGTGGGGCAATAAATTTTGTTTGGTAGAGGTTTGTTAGTTAGTTAGGTACATGTAACAATGCCAGTGACCCTTTGGAGATGCAGGGTTTATTTTTAATAGAACCTTCTCTGTTTTTATTTTAAAGTTTTTGGTAGTTTGAGGCAATCTTTGCAAAACTTTAGGATCTTACCTCTTACTTCTCTACAAATAATAACGTGTACAAAAGACATATTTAGTAAACGAAGACCGGTCCACTTAGACAAGGACTCAAGTAGAAATACTCGTTACAAATTAAGTAGATTTACACCGACGACCCAAGGAATAATATACTATGCGAGTTTGCCCACACAATTTTAGTCCTTGTAGCTATTAAAATAGAGATTGTTTTAGTTTCACAAGAATATAGTGGGGACTAAAATAAGGAGCTTTGCATACTTTAACTGGAGCACTACTGATGTTTGGTTCATATTTATGGTGTTTATTTTCTGACATCTGAACTACGAACTTATGTTTTCCGGAAAACGGTCCTATTATACCTATAGTAAATGTTTCAATTAAGAGGTCCTTTCGAATTGTGTTTCGACTTAAAAGTTTGTAGTGCTTTTTTATTTAGAATGATTTCTTTTTAAGAATTGTTTCGCTTTGGATACTTATACCGTATAAATTAAACTTGGGATGCGGGATCGAATCCGGGATGAGGTGATCTGGCAGAAAACCATAGTTGTCGACATAGCTAACAGAATAAGCAAACTGATGTGGCAATGGGCCGGTCATATAAGCCATAGAACCAATGACCGTTGGGGTAGACGTGTTCAGAAGTGGAGACCGCGAATCGACAAACGTAAGGTAAGATGCCTCAGGGTAGGTTGAGCGACGATCTTCACAGGGTGGCTGGTAGCAGCTCGATGAGAGTTGCCGAGAACTAAGTTGAATGGCGTGCAGTTGAAGAGGCCTATGTCCAGCAGTGGACCGCTGAAGGCTGATGATGATGAAATTATACATAATTCAATTGCGAGAGTTCCTAAAGTGTGTTTCGTTTGACCATACGGCGTTTTTAAGGACCAGTTTACGGGTTTAAAAGCTTTCTACAGTGAAGGATAATTTCGTGTTAAAATTTGAACTGGTTACCATGATTTATTCTCGTTTGAAGAAGCCATCCTGCAGTACAACTATTATCTACCATCTAAAATATATTATATCTCGCCATATCTATTATATTATAAATTAAAGTCGGTTTTCATGTCTGTATGTGTGCCCACATTGTTATTTTAAACTACAATCATCATATAACGACGGCAAATTGACGGCAAGGTTGGCGCAGTGGTTAAGCGATTGACTGCTGCGCTGCGTGTCGCGGGTTCGATTCTCGCACGGATAAATATTTGTATGACCTGCAAGTAGTTGTTCCGGGTCTGGCTGTCTGTGTATGTGAGTATAAATGTTTGTAAACGCACCCACGATACAGGAGAAATTCCTAGTGCGGGGCAACGTTTTAAAAAAAAAAAAAAAAATTGGTTGTGATTTTGATCATTTATAGAATTTATTCCGGAAGAGTTGAAGAGTCACAAAATTTTCTAGAAATATATGACAGACAGCGCACAGCCTTATTCCGTGGGTCTAGAAGCATGTAATTTTGCGTTGAATACCATAAATAGCGAAAGTGAGCACTAAGGGTCAAAACATATACACAAGACCGACGTTGCGACTGACGGCGAAGCGATGTTGTGTACAGTTCGGTTTTAGGTAACTTTGGTTTTTTTTTTCCTATAAAGAAAATTTTATAGAATCGTGTTTTCGTCAAACATAGTACTGAACATTAATCCTCAGCTTTAACAAATATTTATTTGAAAATTAATGTTGCAGTATTTTCGATATAACGGAAAATCGTGCTAAACAATTTGAGGTGGCATAGACCCTTAAGATAACTATTTTTTATTGATGTAACGTCGTATCGTGTGTATGTGTTTTGGCTTTGAGGAAGGATTTTTGAAAATTCTTCCCTGTAAAGGGGCTAAATAGGGGGTGACAGTTTGTATGAAATTTCGTCATTTTGGCGATGGGGAATCCTATCGGCCACTCGGCTTGTAATAAAGAAATCTCGATGTTTCATAAGTCGTAAAGAACGAAGCAACGAAGAGTACAAAAAATATACATGACATACCTAACTAATCAACTTTCTTTTCACAACGCGAACTGAAATGTAAAACCTAAAAAACTCGATTACTCAACAAACATGCAAACTAAAATTACTAACAAAACCTTGCTGCACTATTTATGACTGAAAACGACTTTGCATGCTTGAGGGAAAAAGCAACGTTTCTAAAACAATTAAGGCTGGTAACGAACGCGTTCCGTGTTAGTTGTTCCGTGTATGTACATGCGCCTTAATTGCTCTTAGTCGCAGAGCTTGTAAAACTGTTAGTATTCACGACACGTCATAAAGTAGTCGCAACTGTTGTAAATACAAAACATTTTGTAAAAGAGCTTAGCTCACGTTTGGTGGTAACATTTTGATATTCAGTTTCCGAAATTCTATTTGATTGAATGTTGTCTTTTCAAACCCCTGACTGTCAATTGTAGATCTTTGACAGTCGTTACCGGTAGTCAGAAGTCCAAAAGTCTGACCCCCAGTCTTACCAAGGGGTTCTTGTAACCCAGTAAATGGGTTGAGGAGGTCAGATAGGCAGTCGCACCATGTAAAATACTGGTATTCAGCTGCATCCGGTTTGACTAGAAGGTGACCCCAACATAATTGGGAAAAAGCTAGGTAGATTGATTGATTTTTTGTCTTGTCAAATCTTCTGTTAGGGATTTGATTAGATCTTGTTATTTTGGTCAACCAATTACAACAGTTAAAATGCAAGTCAGAAGATTCCAGTTAGACACTTGATCAGCCTTTCTGAAAGTGGGTTTAAATCCCCCAATAGTCTGGGGATACTATAAATCATCTAGAAAGAATATTGCGTTGAAATCATCACTATGCTTGTCATATATATTGTCTGTTGGCTTAAAAGTATTCTAGCAATTCTATTATAAAATCTTTAAGTTTTTACCGACATTTGCGAGTAAAATGTAATTATTTTCGTTTTATGACACCATACATACATATACTCACATTTTTTCCATGGGGTGGTAGGCAGTAACTACAAAACGCCACCTGCTACGATCCTTAGATACTATTTTGACACCTACACTGCAAATAAAAATTGTAGGTCCTCGGGTAAAATTAGGTAGCAGTCTTATTTTGAAGCACATTACAATTAGTAACTACGCTTATAACTATTCACATCACGACACAAACCGGGTAATAGCAGCTGTTCCGTATAATAAAGTTTTCTGAAATTAATGCGGAACCCTACAGAGTGAAATAAAACTTAGTTTACGGCAATATGCGGCTTGGCAGTTGGTATTTTATTTTGTTTGCCGCGCTAATTGTTTAGTCACGGAGTGTTTTATATTATTAATTTTACTGACCTTTGATATTTTAATTTATATTTTAAGTTATATTAATTTATCTAGAATTTTTATAATTCTTTTTATGCCTTCAAAGTCTGAAAATCACGATATTAGTCCATAATAGTTATATTTTCTGGGTCAACCGAACCCAGAAAATTTTAAGAAGTTTTTATATAGTGAGTAGAAAAGTACGCAAAACAAATCTCTATTAGTTAACAGTATCTATCTAAAACGAATATTTTTCAATAAATTAAAATAGAATATGGACACCGTTACGTTACAAAACTGTTTCGGAAAAAAAGCAATAAAAAGTACACGACGGTAAACCAATTAAATGCCGAGCAATTTTTCCAACCTTTTTAAATGACCAAAAATACGTTGAGCCGCTATTCCTAGAAAATTGGCCACAGTTATGTTGTTACCTACCCGCCTACACCCACAGCCTGCCAACGACAGCATAAAGTCCGTTGTGGGTGGCAAAACGGAAAAACAAAACACTATTTTCGACCTGAAAAATAACGCGGTACAAAGTAACAAGAGCAATGAACATAACATAACACCACGCGTGTATTCTCTGAAGGGTTAGGCAGAAATAAGTTGTGTAGATGAATTAAGTTGGTACCTACATTATTGTTAACCGTTTTAAACTCGTGTTTATTTCGGAATTTTCCTACTATTTTCGAGCACTAGCGAAACCTATGTTTAAATTTCGACTGCAATCGTAAACCAAATAAAAACCCAACTGTGTGTGTCCTATAAAAAGTTATTCTTTTAACTATTAAAACTGTAGGTACCACAAATGTTACGTGTAAACAGGCAGTAAACAGCTGGTCTTTAAAGTTCCCTGTGTGGTTCTCAAAATCTCTTATAACCATATATTATAAAAACAAAGCCAAAGCGTGGGTTAGATGGAAAATGTACAAGAATTTATCTGACTACGAACAGTTCTCACCATTCCGTACGAAATTTTAGTCTGAGTGCCAAGAATCATATAGAAAATACATTAATTCTGTAGGGTATGGTATTCAACACAACATTAAACATTTCTGGACGTTCATTTCTAAGCAAAAATCCACTACTGGAATTCCTTCCACTGTGAAATACAAAAATCAGCCATCTGATTTACCCGGAAGAAATTTGTAATATTTTTCCTGAATTCTTTAATTCTGTTTATGAACCACACACCTTAAAAAGTGTACCGTCCTCGCATACCGATTGCTCCTCTAACTGCTCGCTGATTAGCGACATTAAATTTGTGGTAGCTGATGTACTGAGTGGGTGTAACTCATTAGACCCATCTAAAGGACCTGGGTCAGATGATTTGTCAGTAAACTTTATTAAAAAGACTGCCATTAATCTCTGTATACCATTGCATACCATATTTAATTTATCTATTTCACAGGAGATATTTCCGCAAGCTTAGAAAGTTGCAAATATAACCCCAGTCTACAAGTCAGGACATAGGCATGACGTCGAGAATTATCGACCAATATCAATATTGTCAGCTTTTTCAACGGTTTTCGAGAGATTAGTACACGATAAAGTGTACCCTCTACTTCCCAGCGTTTTATTACCACAGCAACATGGTTTTATCAAAAGGAGATCAACCGCGACGAACCTGGTGACTTTTGCAGATTAGTGTTCAAGTTGATACCATATATAGGTACTGATTACAAGAAAGCCTTTGACAAGGTCGACCGTGAACTGCTTTTGCAGAAAATTGCGTTTAATGGGATACGTGGGGATCTTCTAAGATGGTTATATTCATACGTCTGCAATAGAACACAGAGAGTTTTAATAAATGTACTAAATAATTCGGAGTACCGCAGGGTTCCATTTGGGACCCTTTTTTATTTTATTCATTAACGACGTGGATAAATAAATGCTTATAAAATTAAAAATTACTGTTGTACACTGACGACATTAAATTATTTAGGTCTATTAAAAGTCACCGTGCTTGCTCTCTCTTACAGGAAGATTTAGATGCGAACTTAGTATATCCAAGTATTGTGTCATTAGTTTTACAAAAAATAAAACATCGTACTGTATCACTACACCTTAAAAACGAAAATTCAAAAAAAGAAAGCCTGGTCCATGATCTTGGAATTATGTTGGATGACAAACTCCATTTAAATTGCCATATTAACACATGCCTTCCGTATGTTCGGTTTTATTATGAGAACGATTACAGTATTTACTCGATCTTTTACCTATTTGTATCTATACAAATCTTTGCTCTCAGCTGGAGTATGCTGTTTGGGTTTGAAATCCCCACTATATATAAAACCATTCATTTTCGTTGCTATCGTACTTATGCATCCTATAACGACCTATTTAAGGCGTATAAGCTGCAAAGTTTAAAGTCTAAATTATGTTAGTATCGATATTCTCAACAAAATTAGTTATATAGTACCCAGAACAACGATATGCCGTAGAGTGCGCGCATGCCCTTTATTTGCAGTAAGTTCCTTTCGTATGAACGCAGGCTTGCGAGCACACCTACGCCGCCTTACCAATCTACCAGATCCTTGAAGACATCGACTTTTTTTTTTGTCTCTGCTCAAAAATTTTGAAGTCTTATCTACAAAATAATTTTAGATTATAATATATTTACTCATTTTCTCTCCCTCTCTCTTTCTCTGTTGTTTGTATGCCTGTCTATATTAAGTTCACTATTAACTACTTTTATGTTTTAACAGCTTAGAATAGCGCACTGTTAGATATAACTTTTAATATTTTGTGGAAAATGTCGTAGGTTAAAACATTTGTAACTTTTGTATATTTATAAGTTAGTATAAGATTTTAATGTACTCGTATAACTGTTAATTTTCCCGAACAAATATATAAAATAAACCAAACTGTAATTTTACATCATAATGTTACAGTGAAAAACGAACACAGTTAACTCAATTTACCCTCACCAAACGCGGGTTTGTAACACAAGTCAAGCGTTAATTACGCCTAGTCACAGCCTCGTAACTATTCATAGCATGTCATAAAGTGCTAATCACAGCTACATAGCTGTTTATTTACACTGTGTCAGCTCATTAGTTTAAACATTAGGCGGGTTTTAGATTGTAGGGAAAGTGCGGACTGGTGTTCACGGGCTGTATTTGGAAGATCATGTAGAATTTTACCTAATCTAATCTAGTTCTAATTCAAAACGAAAACCTTTTACACATCCCATGAGCGATGGCCAGTGGGGCAGACGAGACCTGCAGGCCTAACATGACGCACGCGACAATTACTCGTTCTCGCGTGAGTAATTTTTGTCTATTTTGTCTCTTTTCTCGTTTTCTGACAGCGCCTCCATACAAAATAGTCGACTCCTTCTGTCAAACTTTATGTTTTGTCGACAAACCCTAACATTGCACCTTAGTTATCTCGATTTTTGACAATTTAACACGAGATAATCTCCGATTCTTCTGTCATTAAGTCGTATTTACTCGTCCTCGATTTTGACGACGAGAACGACGAGAAGAGTAGACAAAATTATTATACAAAAAATATCTCCAAAATAACGTGGCAGTTTCATAATTGTAATTATTTTAGTCATCATTTTATTTTACAATATATTAATAATGAAAATACTTAGTTTTAAACTACTTTTTATATTGGAACGACGTGTTTTATATGGATGTTTTCGTTTTTTGTATTGAAAATATGAAAAATGATTACCTACATGTTGGGTATTAGGGGTTTAAGGGCTTTATAAAGAGGGTTCAAATTTTCATTATTTTTGCAATAAGACACACCATTTTCGAGATATAAGCAAAAGAAAAGAAAAAAAAGTCGAGGTGTTGGTGTGAATTTTAGTTCATGAAAATTAATTTCCACACCTTTTTAATCGCGATTAAATACTTGGACAATCAGAATTTTAGATGAAAAACGTAAAATTAAAAATTCAGAATAGCAATTGCCATTTTCACTAAATTAATAACTACTAAAATATAGTTAAGTTATGTCACTTTAGTCTATTTCAGAATGGGACATCGTCGGTTGACAGGAATAATCTAAATTTTGGTAATTTTTAGTCTAGTTTAGAGGTATTTGTGACAAGGAAATCGGCACCATTGAATGAATGAAACGGAATCTCAAGCCGATATTGCTATCATAAAAATAATTTGTTTTTAATAACATGTTTTTAATGTTTTTAATATCATAAAAATAATTTGTTTTTAATAACTTGCAACATCGGTTTCTCGTTGCGAGATATAGAAGTTTCAAAATGCTTTTTTCGAGTTTACTCGTCGTTTACGGTCATGTTAGGGATTAGAATGACGTCAGAATCGTAGACAAATTTCGACAAAACGAGAAAAAGAGCGTTCTCTCGCTTGTCATGTTAGCCCTGCTGGAGAGGAGACCGCGTATTGGCAAGCGTAGTGTGGTACGCCCCCCAGCTACATACATAGACCTTAAAAAGGTGGCTGGGACAGACTGCTCGCAGAAGGTGAAGGATAGGGTGATGTGGTACAGCCTGGGAGAAGCCTATGTCCCTCAGTAAAGTGCGATAGGCTGACTTGACACATTCTATCACAATAACCGAATTAATGAATCATTATAAGGAGAAGCGCTGTCTTTCATACCTTAGGAATATATAAATATCTTATTTAACCCTTAACCACCTGACGTCGGTCCTGGATACCGCTTGCGTATTTTCCATATTTAATAACCATTATTTAAAATATTACAATATAAAAGTCACATCAGTATTTTAGTTATGTTTTTATTCATCATAAGTTTTTAAATTGTGCAAAAGTATGCATTTACATATAAAAAATCAACACTACAAAAATATATAAATTTTAGCAAAAACTCTAGGATCTTCGAAAATCTGAGATATTAGTAGGAAATTACACTGTAACTCAATAGTTTTTACAAATACAATCACGTATAATGTTTAAATGCGCGCGCATATGGAGCTGCCGAGGTGCACGTCGCGTACTGGTGGAAGCGAGGTAAAAGTACATGGACACATAGGTGCGTCGAATGCATAGTAATGGAAAAATTTGAAAAAGATAATCGCCGGAGTCTCTCAGACCGACGTCAGGTGGTTAAGGGTTAAGGTACGCATTAAATATTTTACTTAACATTAAGCCGATTTAAGTACGCCTTTCAACGACCATCACCGCAATAGAAACCTAAATGCGACCAAATTAATCTTACCCCTGGTTCAGTCCAAAGCCCAAATATAGTTCCATACATTTTCCCGCTACAACGAGACAAGCCACTTCCTTATACAAGATTACTATTCAACAAGCGAGCTGAAACACTCTCTGCATATAATTCCGAGTAGCAACGGTAGCACGCACACTGATTGTTCAAAATCTTCTGTGTATCTACGTAGGTATACATGTTTATTAAGCAGTTCCGTGACTAGCTGATTGGGCTGAAAGATAACACACAGTCTTAGTAACAGATAAAACAAACATGGATAATGTTCCTAAGCAGGAATTTAATAAAAAGCTTCTAAGATATACATTATACCTAGTTTCGAGTTAATTACTCTTCAAAATAATAAACACGTTTTCTATGTTTTTTTTTTCAAATAACTCGTAATAAGTTGTGCTAATTAGATGTATTAAAGTTTGTGGGAATCTGAAAATCTACTGATGATTTTCATCGGAATGCTAAATTGAAGCGCTGACGGATTTCCCAACCAAATCCACATGGACGAAGTTGTGGCCAAGAACTAGTCACTATATTACATAAAATCGTCGTGATTGGCGTTTCTACGATCGATGTTCCAGACGTATATAATATTTATAGCCTTAAACGGTGTTCGTTTTTCGTGAACTTTATCCTCGCACGCAACCACCGAATGTACTTAAAATGCCGCCTGTATATAAAGTAGGGAAACCGTGTTACTTGGGAGCCAAGGCAGCATTTAAATTTAAAGGGTGGTTCTGCTAAATAAAAGGTGAACATGGAAACAATTGACATGTACATAATGTATGAAGATTATCAGCGCTTTATATTTTTCAGGTTTATTTTCTATTAAATATGTAAACTTGTTATTTATTAACATAGTGAAGTTTGCACGCTGAATTTGTGTTATTTAAAATTAAAAATGGAAATATTTATACAAAGAAATAATACATATAAATACAAACAACTCTTTTCTTTTACCGGAAGCAATTTGAGTAGGTACCGTTTATCGAGGAAAAAGCCGTCAAAAAACGTCAAATTCTATTGTCAGGGTTAATGTAGGTAAACTTCGCGCCCTCACACCCCTAGCCGCCGCAGGAGACGCCCTGAGCATCGGGATTCACAGGCCGATTCCCGGCCACCGTAGGCGCGGGCTTGCGGACGGTGAGCAATGGGTAGCTCGCCATCCGATAAGGACCAGACCCAGGTCGACGGCGCGTTGTGTTCCACGCGCGCCTCAAAGAGGTGTCAGCAACTGAAGGGGTCCGATAGGACCGATGCCTGCCGGGGTTGCGGGAAAGTCCGAAAGGGATACCGTGGCCCCTGGCAACGTACAGGCAACTGAAGGAACATGGTTGGGTTTTAGTCAGTAAGAGTCTGACACGCCCTCCCGCTCCGCCCAGAGTGGGAGAAGTTATTTGATAATTTCCAATAAAAAAAAGGGTTAATGTATAAATAGGTGTTTAGAAATGTTTAAAATGGCCGTAGGCACACAGCTGAATTTGGCCTTTTCAGCATACAAATAAAATGAACGGTAGGAACTTAACAATGTGATGAAAATAATGGTTGCTATATTAAACACAAATGTAGACAGGATATTTCTAAGATCCTTTTATTGTAATCCCTTGGCTATATTTTTTTCAGCTGACTAAAAAAGAAAGCCTAGAATTTTCTTTGGCAAAAATACTCAGATCAATAACAATTCTTCCTCATGTCTTTTTACTACAAGAGCTTTTTGACGAGGCTGAATAGTCGTTCAATTTGAAAGAGTTCGAAAGTCCAATTCATTTTTTCAAGTATAACAACGGCTCTTGAAATTCCATTCATGTGAGATTTTCTTTGGTGAAAATGGGCGATTGTGATGCTGTTTGAAAAGGCATTGACTCGGCATGTGAGAAGAACTCCATCGGAAAGAAATCTCACGGCTGCCCGGAATTCACCGCACAGAATATAGCAACAGTTACAGTATTCTCAGTGTGTTCGCAGATCGGTGGGATTCCTCGATGTTGCGGATGCAGCTTCACGCTGAATTTTAATTTTAATTTTATGTTCATCCGTGTCTGTACCTACTAACACTAGACGTTAAGTAAAATTGTTACTAACCCTATGGACTCTGTCTGAAATGAAAGTATTCTATTCTATTCTATTGTATAGCTTCCACGATACCAAAAAGTACCTACTCATAAGTTTTGCCAATTGTGAAGGCGCCAAGTCTTGATACCAAATAATTATGTATTTCTATCAACGGATTTTAATGAAGGCAGCATAATGGAGCTAAAACTATCTTTGAATTGTATAACTTCAATCTCTTAGTATTGTATAATTGCATAGCACATGTGTGAGCACTGTGACAAGCTAACATTTACTGGGTACGTCTTACATTAACTTCAATGTGTCCTGGCGGCTGAGAGTATGTCATGTTCACTCAAATGTCTCGCTGGTGGTGGCGTGTGTGTTGGATCGTTAAGTTTCCTACAAAATGGTTGAGCTAAACGGTGCTGATCCATGCGTCTGTTCGTGAACGGGCGCCGTCAGTAGGGACTGGTCATCTCTTATCTGCCACGGCTTATTTTAATTTATTTAAATTTTTGAATTGTTTTTATCTTTTTATTACGGACGCTTTTTACGTGCACGTCTTTCTACATTGTTCTCACATGCATAATTTCAACATGAATGATGTAACCAATATTTTGTAACAATATTATGATTTTAAAGAGTGTCCGTGGAGTTTTTTGCCCGTTCTTCTCCATAGGAACCTACGCTTTGGAATGGGCAACTAGCTTCATATTTTTGACTGACTGATCCCTTGTCAATTCAAAAGTGCCTGTAAATGGTTTAATTGAAATAAATGCTTTGAGTTTGAGTTTGAGTTTGTGTTTGGCACACGAGTAGACCATGATTTGGGTTAGGACATATGATTCTTATCTCGGTAGTACGTTCCTTAGAGATAATTTCCGACATGCACGCGGGTAAAGGAACGTGCAAAAGCTAGTAAGTTATGAATATACCCTTGTCATGTCAGATTATCTCCTAATTACCTCTACAAATATTGGTAATAGACTGATTATTGTTAGTAATAGGCGAGTAGCATCCATCAATCAAATTAACTGTTTGGTATACGCATCTACATCTAACCACAGAATTAGTCTAATGAAGTGCTCAATTAATACAAGAACTGATAACTAACTACACCTTATATATACGTAGATAAGGTCTTATACATATACCTCTAAGGTTGAGCAACCTACAAGCATTGATGATGGTAGTAAGGCAGTCAAGGAATAAATATGTTAAGCACCTTAAAGGTAATTTATACCTGCACCGTATTACTCCCAACTGTTTGAACCAAAATTATAGTTCGAAAAGGTGACATGCGCCCGCAATTTGGGCAAAGAATTTGTTTGAAAATTACTTAAAGACTGACTACAACGTTTGTTTGTAATGTGTTAAGTTTTAATAACGCGTGACAGTAGTCAGTGCAGCAAGCCGAGCCGCTCGACGCGAGCGCCGGCTGCTCCACTTGACTATCGGCTTTTTCGTGAATTCCTTTGAAACGCGTTACAGTAATCAGTGCAGCGAGCCGAGTCGCTCGATGCGAACATTGCGAACGCATGTTTACAACGGAGCAAACACAAAAATTGAGCACGCTTGAGTCAAGTGCTCGAAGCGAGCGTTCGCCACGTTTAGTGTATCGCCGTTTTGTAACAAGAAATGGAGCGCGCTTGAGCCATGTGCGCCGCTTTGCAACCAAGCTCGCGTCGAATGATACATTACAAAAAAAACGTTACAAGTCAGTATCTACCTTAACACTATCGCTTCTTGACTGTACCTATCTTTGTGTAACTTCATTTACCTCCACTTTGCCTGAGCATACACTTTCAAGCGTGCTATGTATTTCGAGAACTAGGAAATGATCTTCTCTGGGGCTGAAGTCATTCTCTGAAAACGTTCATCCCTCAAAGGGACAACATACTTTTAACATTATGTAACTTATTACCAACATAATATTTAGACGAAAATGCAATAACAAGCATACATAGGCATAAGGTTTAAATTTCAATAATTCACTCGTGCTCGTATAATTGCTTTGTCACATATTACAGCTGCAAAGCTCGTAGCGTACAAACAACGCTGTATAGAAATATTTTTTCCGAATCGACATTCTAATCTAAGCACTCTCGAACACTGCGGTTTGAGTTTAGTAATTTCCAGGGAAGTTTTAAATAATACGGTATTTGGGTATTAGAAATTTTTTCGCTGCGTATTCTGAATATATTTAAGCTCTACACAAGTGTTCCGAATAAGCATCTACCGCTACCATATTGCTACCATATGGCTTCTATTTAAAATGCAAGACATACGTTATTTTTACGCTAAGAAAATCTAAATAACACAAAAGCCCACCCTTTCAGAAATCTAGCAAAACCATCATACCTACATATCTATAACTCTAGCAAAGTTAACAATAAGTCAACCAGTTGCCATTCCGCGGCGCAGCGAACAGCTCGACTGTCCCATTGCACATAATTTAGCACATTTGCAAGCGTAATGCAACTCAGTGTGTTTAGTTCCAGCGTCTAATTTAAACTTTGAGCTGTCTCTTTGTTTGAATCTATTGTGTTACGGAACTATTTGGAGTGTGAATGAGGACTAGAGGAGAGCTCTTCAACTCCATTAAATTATTATTCCAATATGATTTAAGCGATCTGACATTGGATACAACAAGCAGCTGTAACTAACGTTGTGTTTATTAATTGTTTTGTAATTTATTAACTGCATGCGAATTCATTTCTTAAAATAATAAGTAGGTAGGTCAAAGCACACCAAAATAAAAGGCAAATTAAAAGATCTATGTAATTATGTTTAAGAACTTTCTACAAATTATTTTTTTGCAATGGAGAAGGCTCTAAAATACGCCAGGTCTGCCAGCAAAAAGAAATATCTCAAATTATCGCTAATAATGAGTAAACAAAAATTACATACTTCCGGTTTTAATCCCTACTGGCTAACATAAGATAAAATTGCTCTAAATTCAGGGATAGTATATAATTTAGTAAAATCTGGAGATTTTAGTTTTAGAATGACTGCCTCGTTAGTCTAGTGGGTGCAAGCGTTACTGCTTAACGCCTGGGTTCGATTCCCAGGTCGGGCAAAATGTTATTGGGTTATCCATCAGGAATTTCTCAGTAGCAGCCCGGAGTCTGGATTTGTGCCCGATTGATGGCTCGCCCCCTATTTCATGGGACTTAAACATAACTGACGAAATGTAGGTCTACTATAGGTAAACCTCTGCCTAACCCTATGCAGAATACAGGCGTGATGTTATGTATGTATGATTAAATCCAAAAGTATGTTTTTATTGCACTTCTAGTCGTTCTAAAACTAAAATCTGCAGATTTTACTTAACTACATAGTAACCCTGAACGTATATTCAGAGCATTTTTTTAGTATGTTAGTCAGTAAGGATTAAATCCGGAAGTATTTTTTTTTTTAATTCCTTTTATCGAGTTTTTTAGATACTTCTCTCTGCTGGCAGACGTGGGGTAATTTTCAATGGGAGATGAAACTATTCATTTAAATATGTAGCTCTCAACCAATCAGACAAATCGAAGTAATGACTTTGATTTTTGTGATTCCATTTGCATTTTGTATTTTTTAAGCTGAAATCAAAGTGAAATCAACCAGTTAAATAATTAAACCCCTGATTAAGTAACTCACGTAACTACTTGCCACTAATTAACTTACGTAATCAAGAAATCTAATCACCCTAGTATGTTTTAGAGCCAGCGCGGTTACAATTTCCTATTACCATTTCTAAGGTATCCTCAAACTAGTTAGCGAGACGGTTTTATAACTACATAGTAGTAGTGCTTCACTAATCAGTTGGAGCGAGGTTTTAGCTCAACCTGTGTAGTACAAGTTTTTTAATAGATGATAAAACTGCACATAATCTTCATAAGTTTTCCGAGTGCAATAAGCTAGCCTTGGTTTCTGTAAATTATCATCACTGTCTAGCCTTTTACCAACTTTGTTGGGGTTACCATTAAGTCTGACCGAATGGAGCTGAATACCAGTATTTTACATAGAGTGACTGCTATCTGACCTCCACAACCCAGTATCTGAATAACGCCATACCCCTTGGTATAACTGATTGACAGATTTTCGGGCTTTTGAAAGTGTTTCTTTTCTGTAGGTATTTACTTTGTTTGATTGATTTTTGAACAAAGGTTTTTTTGTGAAACGTGATATAACTTTTAACGTGCTCGTCTTTTTACATTGTTCTCACATGTATAATTGCAACATGAATGATGTAACCAATATTTTGATTTATAAGAGTGTCTGTGGAATTTCTTGCCCGTTCTTCTCCATAGGTACCTACTACAGTTTGGAATGGGCAACTAGCTTCATATTTCTGACTGACCGACTCCTTAACAACTAAAACGTGCCTGTAAACGGTATAATTGTAGTAAATGCTTTGAGTTTAACAGTTTTACTTAACTTTTAAAAGTAATATTGTTAGTATACTTTTAAGAAATACTAATAGTATTTATTTTTTATATAAGAGAACAAACTTAAACATTATATAACGGAGACTATGAATATTTTGATTGACATCTTACGCTATTTACTACATAATTCAATGTCAAATACGGACTCAATTTTCAAATTTTTCCCATTTTGTTGGATAACAAGTTACCTCTGCAAATATTTACATCTTCCCATGCCACAAGTAATCATAAAGTTCTGCATATAACTCATAGCTGTTGCATCGACGTCGCATAACTACATCGTTATGATGGCTATGGTTGATTGATTTCAGTCATACGAGCATTTCCTATTTAATTATACCGCTGTGTGTACTTATTTCAATATGCCAAGTTGTTTAGTATTAAGGTACCAACTTCTACTAGTTTTGTGTTTTAATGAACTTCTATCTAAGGAGTATAAATAAATAGGTCTCAGTAAATAACAACATTGTGCGCTTTTATAATTTCTAATTCGTTTATTCATTATTTCAATTTTTTATTTCAGTTTTGTTTTGCATAGATCTGACGCATATTTTCCCTAAACTTGTTTCTTTTTTTATTTTGTGTTCTTTTTTTGCGTCATGTTTACCACAAATAAGCGTATTTTCTTTATTTATTTTCTAATGTGACGGTATCATCGTGAACGTCCATGTCACGGCATCACAATAACCCAGGGAAGTAAAATGTATGGAAATTTAGGAAGACGCTTTTAAATTTCCGTTCACGGTAACGTTATAGCGTGCACGTATTTCCATTCATTAGGTAGAGAGTAACAGCACCAATGTTAACAGATGCCTCTAAAATAATGTTCTATTTCCTGTCCTTGTTCCTTATTACTAGGAGTCAGCGCAACAATTTTTTTCTCCGCTTACTATAAAAAAAATAAAAATATTAAGATTATATTATATCCTTTATTCAATATGTATACATATATTTTACATTTTTAAATATTTTTATAAAAACAAAGAAAAACAAAAACATTTAAAAATATAAAAAATAGTGTTCCGCCGGTGTCGGGAGCAGGGTCCAAGCTACCGGTGGTTAGGGCTGCAGAGACAGGAACCTCCTCACAATGCGAGCCGTATCGAGGAGTACTGCCTTCTGAATTAGGCCCTTGATCCAACCGCCTAACGAGAGCCTCGAAAGATGTTGGTCGAGGCTTTCGGCCATCAGTCCATTGGCCGTTACGACAATCGGTACAATGATAGCCGAGCTCACATTCCACATGTCGACAACCTCGTGTGCTAAGTCGAGATATTTTATTTGTTTCTCTTTCTCAGCTTTCACGAGGTTCTCGTCATGTGGACTGGTAACATCGACTATCATTGCTCGGCGCGCTGATCGATCTATCACCACTATATCAGGCTTATTAGCTACAATAGTCCTGTCAGTAATGATAGACCGATCCCAGTACAACGTGACATGGTCATTTTCAAGAACTGGTTCGGGCACATACTTATAATACGGTACCTCAGAGTCAACAAGTTTATATTTCAAAACAAGTTGCTGGTGAATAATCCTGGCCACTTGGTTATGCCTGTGCAAGTACTCGCCGTTAGCCAGACGCGAACAACCAGAGATAATTATATTATATTATTATTAATATTATTATTATATATACGTTTTTAAGTTTTAGTCCATAATTAATGAAGTATTATTTATTTATACTGTAATTAAATTCAGTACTAATGGAACACTTTAAAAAAAAATATCTCTTAACGAGCGGGCGAATCTTCTCATCTGGACATGGGGCACCTCCAAGCACCGCCACTTCGACATGTGTATTAACTTCACTAATTCATTGCAAACTTTTGAGGAGATCTTAACGTTTAGTGTCGTTTATGTATTCTTAGGTTAGAAAGTTAAATAATTATTTTAATAAACCTCAATTAATAAGCCTGAAACCTGGCACGACATGATTAAGGCTACACTTGATTGATTGCACGACCGGCGCGCTAAATGAGGTTAGAGTCTAGGCGTTAATTCTATGACGCCTCACTGCATCCACGCTGTGTGGAATCTCATAAGTATAAAGTATTGGTAGTCGTCTTGATTTGGTGTGGGATTCATTAAAATATCAAAGCTGA
This sequence comes from Xanthia icteritia, assembly GCA_949128155.2. Classification (NCBI taxonomy): domain Eukaryota; kingdom Metazoa; phylum Arthropoda; class Insecta; order Lepidoptera; family Noctuidae; genus Xanthia; species Xanthia icteritia. Next base: position 15,717,588 of record OX421942.2, read on the forward strand.
ATGTGGTTTTGGATACCTACATAATAAAAAAGACAGTTTGATTGAATTTTTTTATGTGATTTAAAATATTTTATTCTATAATATTTCAAAATCAAAAGTCATTAATTATTCAATTAGGTTGACCAGCACTTTTTGAACATCTAAATTACTTATGAGAGTCCTCCAAAACGCCCGCCCTTCATTTTTTAGGAAGTTTCCTAGTGCTTTAGCTGGGAAGAAGTGGCGCAACAAACTCCCCATAAACGATCGTAGCACCATGTGCGCTACGCCTTAGCGCAACATGCGCTACGTTGTAGCACGTCTACGCGAGAGCTTCGCTAGCTTGTTGTTCAATCTGGATTTTAGGTAAGAAGGATATCGCGTTTGGCTTATAATGTCTACATTTGATTGATTGCACGAGCGGCGTCCAGGGGGCGTGCGTGGCAGCGGGTGTGCATAACAACGAAAGGAAATCTCATAAACATAACGTATGTTAGCTAAGTGCACATGCATACATATACATCCATAATACTACAGAACGCGACGTGCTGCGATCTTTATACATACTCCTTTCGCTTTTAGGATGTGAAAAATATCAGGGCTGAACGTTTCATGCATTTCAGAATCTAATTGGATCAATGCTATCTTAAAGATTACACAAGATGTCAGTGAGGGTCTTTCAAAATATTGATTTAGTAGTAAATTCTCGCACGTCACAAAGCATTTTTTATGAGCGTACCTTAGTCGCGGTGTCGCTGTCGTAGCATTGTATGAGCTACGCCGTAGCACGTCTACGCAAGTAGCAAGAGCTTATTAAGCTTGATATTCAATTCTAGTCGAGTTGACTGGCGAGTTGGTCATACCTAATCTACGTAGTTACCTGTTTGATTTTATTGTGCAATAAGCTAGCTAAAAGTTTTTATAGGTGATTGTGCCAGCAGTACACTACCACTAAAACTTTATCGAAACGTTAGTATTAATCAGCGGGCTTAAGCATACGCAACACTGGCCCAGATTGACACATAAACTTCACCAACGCTGCCAAAGCCCAGTAACAATAAGCCCAATTGCTCCTAATATAGTTTCAGTCATAAATTACGCTTTTATAGGTACACGAGTTTGGCAGTAGCTCGGACGATGAATACCATCTGTCGCCTCTCGTCTTGCAAAGGCTTCCAGCAAGGCCTTAGGCCCATTCAGAATCACTCGCCCATTCTCCATTCGGGAATCAGTCTTTGAAGTGATATTATGCAAATGTTTCAGACGGAGATAGCAATTCATCTCAGCCTGTGTAATTACTTTAATTGTTCTAAATATAGGACGGCTTCAGTTGAGGAGGCACGGTTAAATTTTGCAATACTTGAATTATTTCGCTGTGGGTGTCTGTACCCATTAACGCACGTATTCAAAATAATAGTTTTAAATTTATCCATTATCAGTTCAATTTAACTCGATTTAAATTGTATGTGGACTTGTGTGTGTTATTTAAGGTTATTCAATATTTACTTCTTCAAATCTTCTTTAAATATTTAAAAAACAAAAAATAAAGACAGTATTATCCGAACTATATCCATACTATCCTAAATATAATATTTTAAATGCGAAAGTGTTTGTTTGTTTTTTACGCTTTCACGCTAAAACGGCTGAACGGATTTGGATAAAATTTGGCATATGGGTAGACCATGACCTGGAAAAGGGCATAGGCTACGTTTTATCCCGATATTCCCACGGGATCGCGGCTTACGCGGGTGAAACCGTGGGGTGCGGCTATATGCTACCTATATGCGCGGCTACATGCTGTATGTTACCTTTTCACTCCAAAACCACTGAACGGATTTCGATAAATTGACAAGAAGATATGTGGTATCCCGGGGAAGAACTGAGGCTACTTTTTGTCTTAAAAATAACCCTAAGGGCCCCCTCATTAGGGTTATTTAGGGGATAAAAGTTTGTATGGGAAACCTATCATTTCTTAAGTTAGGGCCATGAATTTTTTTAAATTTGTACTTTTGGTATCAAATAAAGAATTACGTATTTCAGTGTTTGTAAAAAATCATCCCTCAAGAGGGTAAAATGGGGGATGATTTTAAAATTCACAAGTAATATTATTTTTAATGTGTTTTTTTTTTAAGAGATTTAAGGGATTCGAAATATAGTCATGGTACGTATCTTGAATTAGCGTTTAGTCCTTATTTCATTAAAATCTGCCAAATCGGACAAAAGTGGTTACAATTTACATTTATAAACTAAACTTTCTAACATGTTTTATGTGTTCAATGGTGGCAAGAGTAGGTATTACAAATCAATGGTGATATTTTAAGAAAGGCATTTAGAATCATATAAACCTATTCTACTACATATATTTTTATGCATTTCTTACTTTGAAACAAAGACTAAATAAAACTACAACTATGTACAACCCTACCACATAGAAGTACTCCATCAATTCAACAGAAAGGGAAAACAGTGGACGATAGTGGACGCGAATTGGCAACCGAGGCTCACCACAAATGGCTCAATTCTGATGGCTGTAGAGGGCTTTCATTGATAATAGACTAGTCTGACTGCCTCATTGGTCTAGTGGTCGTAAGCGTTACTGCTGAGCTTGATATCCTGGTTTTGATTCCCAGTTCGTGCAAAGTGTTATTGAGTTTTTCTATCTAAAGAATTTCTCAGTAACAGTCCGGAGCCTGAATTTGTACCCGGTTGATGGTAATAGGCTCGCCCCCTAATGCATGGGACTCAAACATAACTGGCGAAATGTGGGTGCACTTTAGGTAAACCTCTGCCCAACCCTTTGGCGAATACAGGCGTGATGTGATGTTATATTAGATTCGTCAGTATTTGACCCCATATAGACTGAAGTGTTAAGTAGTAGAATAGTATTTAATATCCGAATTTGGAAAAGTTTATTTGGTCACCCGGCTAGAAAGAGACAGCTATAAAACAGGAGTAGTGATTTACCATTATCGAAAGCATTCTCAAGGTAAGCTGATGTAAGGCAGTCGATCGTAAACCTAGCCAACAGCATAAGAAGTACGATAGAGGATGTAAAATTATACATATGCACGAGCCCTCTAAACCTACTTGTAAATATAAAAAATATCCTCCTTGGTTTAATAAAAGCTTAATAAGAGCTTTAAAAGAAAAGGAAAAAATAAGATCTCGCTTCAAAGTATACAAGAACCCTAGGGATGAAATCGAGCTCAAATTATTAGGCAAACTGTGTTCCAAATTAGCTACTGATAGTTATAATGAGTATATTAGAGACATTGCAAATGAAATTCCCAAAAATCCGAACCGCTTCTGGGCATACATTAAAGATAAAAAGGTGGCTCTAGCTCTTATCCAGCCACAATGACTAATGGAACCGTATTATCATAATATGAAGAATAACAGTCTACCACTAACAGCACCTGTGATTGATCGCGATAGCCTGTTGAACAAGCTCAAATTATTGGATATTCGTAAAGGCGCTGGCCCTGATGTTATTCCACCAATATTTATTTATAAATGTGCTCCTGCTTTGGCATCCCCTTTAACACTAATATTTAATAAGTCTCTTAGCTCAGGTATTTTCCCTGAGTTATGGAAAAAAGCAAAGGTTATTCCAATTTATAAGAGTGATCAAAAGGACAACATTAACAATTATAGACCAATATCCATCTTATCAACCCTTGCTAAGGTTTTCGAATCCTTAGTTTGTCCATACATTCAGGCACACTTCAAATTGTATTTGAGCTTTTCTCAGCATGGTTTCGTAGGGTCTAGGTCTACTTACACTAATCTGGCGACTTTCACAGAAATGCTATCGGATGCCATTGACTGCGGCAAGCAGATTGACGTGATTTACACAGACTTTAGCAAAGCCTTCGACCGCGTGCCTCACCATATACTTCTATCGAAGTTATCTGCGTATGGAATCACCGGTACACTTTACGACTGGCTTAAGTCTTATCTCGAAAATCGTTCCTTCTTTGTCGCAGTTAATGGTTTCCAATCGGGAACCTACAAAACATCATCAGGGGTCCCCCAGGGCTCACATGTTGGACCGGTTCTATTTATTATTTTCGTTAATGATATCCCGCACTGCCTAAGATTCTCAGAATGTTTTATGTACGCAGACGACCTTAAATTCTCACGTATAATCGAATCTGAAAACGATTGTGCATTACTTCAGAGGGACGTAGACACGTTGGTTAAATAGTGTAATGATAATGAAATGAGCTTAAACGTAAAAAAGTGCTACCACGTGAAATACACCCGAAAAAAGAAAGCGACTGCTAGTGTATACCGCGTGGGCCCTAACGTTATCCAAGAGGTAGATCAAACTAGGGACTTAGGAGTTGTTTTCGACAACGCCTTGACATTCATACCTCATGTCGAAGGCGTCATAAAAAAGGCTTCTAGAATGCTAGGTTTTGTCGTAAGGAATGTTGCTGGTTTTAAGCGTAATCGGACGAAGATCTTGTTATACAACTGCATCGTTCGAGTATCTTAGAATATTGCAGTACGATTTGGAGACCTCATTACTCTACGCACGTTCTTCGGCGCATACAAAAGAGATTCCTTTGGCATATGGCCTATGCTAGCGGAAATGCAAAAAGGGTACGATCCTATGAATCCCGACTATCTCATTTTAAGATGGTCTCACTTGAGAAACGTAGAACAATCATTGACTCGTCCTTTGTTTATAAGCTACTCCGATGCAAAATTGATTGTCCTCTACTACTATCAAAGTTTCAGTTTCGTGCTCCTGCTAGAATCCCTCGTGCTCCTATAACTCCTTTGCACCCTCCACTCCGCAGAACCATACTTGGTGCGAACTCTGTCGTTCCTCGTCTAAGCAAATTGCTGAATAGCTGCAGTGATCTCACTGACGTGCACTTTGACTCATATGCCAAGTTTCATAGAACAACTCTATCAATTGTTTAATTATAATTTTAATTTGTTTATTAATTTAATTTAAATTTTATTTTTACACATACATAAGTTACGTTTTTATTTATTTTTTTATAAATTTACATTTTGATTTTCATTTTGATTTTAATATTGATTGTTATTTTGATTTTAATATTAATTGTAATTTTGATTTGACTTTTGATTCAGATTTTAATTAATTCTCATTTGGTATCAATTGTAATTTTAATTTCGTTTTTAATTTTTGATTGTAATTTTGATTTTAATTTGACTTTTTTCGGATTCCAATTTTGCTATTATGTACTGTTTCAATGTGTTTCTGTTCGCTTTTCCTACTTTAAATGATCGTTTTATATATGTATAAGCATATAGTTTTATACCCCACCACGTAATGCTCGTTAAATCTATTTATTTTAATTTTAGTTAAGTAATCAAATATTAATCTTTAATTATAGTTCAGTGCTTGTGGCACATCGTATTTGTTTATGGGGCATGCGGTGCTAACCTGTAATTAATTGTTACACTAACCTTAGATGTTATGTACTTACTGTAAATGTTATGAGTGTAAACAATTGTTGGTTGGCCAATAAAGGAAAAAAAAAAATATAGAGATGTATAAAAGCCGATGACATGTAGTATCAACCCCAAAAAAAATGGGTTAACGACAGCAGTATCATCAACCTTTTACTCGGTTTCTTCGTTCAAGTAAATATTTTTGAGCACAAAAACCAGACTGCTGATGAAAATCAACTTCTGATGAACGAGCCTAAGTTAAGAGAATCGACTGTAGCTTAAGATAAGTAAGTGTGTTACTGCGAGTAAGTGTATCGATTTAAACTTGTAATATACTCGATTTATACGATTATTTGTACATCGATTTCATATAGGTGCCTCTAAATAGAGAGCACGTTTGACGATTATTCAAGTGTATTCATGTGAATTATTTTATGTTACACTATTAGGAATTTAGTTTATAAATTATTAGTATTGATCCTCTAACTTTCTACTAAAGCTAATATCAGACGGTTCACTCGAGTGAAGGTTAATTTTTGATTCATTCTAGTCACACGACGCTGACAAAATAATATAGGAATGAACGTTCATCGGCTCCGCATTTCATTTTTCTCGGTAGGCGAGTAAAACATGCCTAGTGTTGAAGACCAAATTCGTTGAATCGGTTGACTAATCGTTTTTTACTGTTGATTCGTTTTGTGTTAAAACGTTTCACTTCAAATGAAAGATGCCGATTGAAAGACAAATAGAACTAAAAGTAAAGCGTCTGATATTGGCTTTACTTATGAATTTTAAACAGTACTTTTACATTTATTAATTCTTAGTTTACCTATTGTACTTTTACAGTAGTTCTGACGTACCATTTTATGGTTCACTAAAAGTACACGAAAGAGAATTTTCTTCTCAGAAAACATAATGTATATTAATAGAAAAAGTTAAAAAAGGTCACAGACTTCTGTCTACGTATGTTGTGAAGAAAAGTAAAAATAAAACAAAGGAATTCTCAGCATTTCCATTGTAAAAGACATTGTAAAGAAAGGTTGTGGAAATATTTGCAGGTGAAGAAGGACATTTGTTTATATGTCCCCGAAGACAGGAAGACAATTTGAAGTTAAAATGAAATACTCTGGTGACTATTTTGGTACCAAAAATATTATGTTTTACTTTATATTCATTTTGTTTAGGTTTGGGCGTTACCTATATATTTTTATTCGTGAAGCATAGGTTACCTTTCTTATGAAAAAGTATTTTTTTAATACTTTGAGTTGGATCAGCAATAGTTGTTCAGGGTGAAGAATACTTTAAAGGCCAGGAAGAATGGCTTAGAATAAAGTTACCTACGTATAAATAAAACTATGGCGGAGAGTATCGACTCTCCGATTATTAAAAGTTTTGTGAGAAGGATAATCACCGAGCATTAATTTGGGGATGTCCTTTTCACAATACTTACTATTTACTTTGTTTTATTTTGTATTTTAACTACTAGCACTAGTCATAAGTTATAGAATTGTTTACTAACTCGATGGATCATTGTTATCTGAGAAATAAATAAATAATAATAATAATAAATAAATGAATCGTGTTAAATGAATCGTTAGACGTTTGGAAATCAGTAAGTAGATATGACAGTTTTTTTTGTTTTACCGTATGTTGTTTCACTGCAGTGCAAAGGTACCCTTAATACTTACTTACTTATTGTCTAGAACCTATATTAACACTGCTAAGTTAGTTCCATAACTTCCACAATAAATTGCTTCGCAAAGCACATCTCTGAAAGCTATACATTACAAAACCCGTCTAACGTAATATAACGCGGTAAGTTACAATCGAAAACTTCCCAACTGCAAATAGAAGTTAATAGGGGCTCAGAGAACTGTTTAATTTCAGAACTATATCGATTAATTAGAAATATAGCTTCGATACACATCTGTTAAGAAACTTTCAAAACATACGTACCTTTTGCTGGTCTACGAAGATGCCGCTTAGAACGTTTTTCGCCACAAGCAATGATATTAAAAGTGACAACAGGGTAGCTTCACAACATTAGAACTTTAAAAACGGCACAGTAGCGCACACTTAAATAACTTAATATTGTAATGTTACACTGTTTAAGATGAAACGTGGGATTAGGACGTAATTATCGGGAGCGAAGAGAGAAGCATTGTTGCTGAACGTCATCCCACATGCAAATAGAAACGCAAGCTTCCGTTGACGCCGGGCGTCACTGAGTTCAGGTTTGCTAACTAGCCAAAAATAACGTGCCGCTTGCGGAGCGCGTCTGCCAGTGCCAGTGCCAGTCAATGATTTTATAAGTATAAAGTACTTATAAAATCATTGACTACAAACATATTTGAATAAATTTTGATACCCTTAGAAAATTGTTTAACTTTATCCTTAGTTACGTCGATTTCAAACGCATTAGTTTTTACCGACTTTTGAAGAGCAGAGCGAAAATGCTGTTAGAGTTCGTTTCGTAGCCTTCGGAGTTGTTTACTTTAAACCGATTCTTGCTAGTTGCCTATTTTGTTTTGCTCGAGTTGTCGATCATTTATGGAAACTGAAGTTAATTCTAGATAATAGTAGGTAGCTTGTCTTAATATAATTTAGGTTCCAAGGTTGTCTGGAACAAATTGCCCCCAGCGATAAAACCGCCCATTGTACATCTAATTTTGTTTTTAAATAATAATGTTTTTAAATTATATTACTAAGAACTCACAATTAAAGCACTGGTTATACTGCTGAGGCGAATCTCGTGCGGGACACGACTGCGCGCGTTTTTTGACTTAATGATTAGGAAGTCACGCGACTATCCGCACAAGTTTGAACTCCTGCATACAAGTTAGTTGACAGAACGGCCACGACTGAATTTCGTCCCGCATCCCGTGCGAGATTTTCTTCTCTTTGGTCAGAGTTTAAACAGCTTACTAACAATTCACTGCCTATCAACATAGATGCTTTAGAACTGTAGTGTTATAGGTACAGCCCATAGTTAAAAATCAAGTACTCGTAAGTCATTGATCCGGTCAAGTGTTTAGCAAACTTGACCACTAGAACTCGCATCAACAGTTGTCTTAGCTAAGAGTATCTACATAATATATAGTGCCAATCTGCAATGCATTGTGATCAAGTATCACATAGCTGTAAGTCTAAAGCTAAGTATTCACTGAAGGAAAATTGCCAACATATGTGTTGTTCCCACGATCGTGTTGGTGGCAAAGGTTTCCGTAATTACTTTAATTTGCCAACAAAAATCAAAAACATCAAAAGAATACGCGTGTATTTTGCAAAATTCTTTATTGTTTTTTGCAAAAACCCAGGCTATTAATTATTTAATTATATTAATTATTGCTATTAATAACTTGATAAGCAGAAACACCTACGAAAGTTCTAATTTGTAATTTGTGATGATAAGGTACATCATCACAAATTACAAATTAGAACTAGAACTAGAGAGTAAATTAATATTCTATCTATCTATGAACGTTCTGAGATGATTGGGATCCCGTGTACTTTATCTCTTAGCGTATCGATGGTAAATACGGTTGTGAAAAATCAAATAATATATTTAGCCCAAAATTCTACCACGCGAACTCCGTTTACTGACGCAGTCACAAGACCCTCAAGTGCACAGGCGACAGGGATTCCGGCGCAAGATGGGAGGTAGGTCATTGTCTGCGGAGAGACGCCGCATATACACTTGAGGTCCAAGTTGTTCATAAACCCCCATCTGTGGAGATACTCTCTGCTACGGCCGACTTGGGTTCGTAATCTATTTAGGGATTTTTAAGTCGGCCGCGGTAACGCGTACCCAGGTGGAAAGCTCTCAGATGGCTCGATAAAACTGTCAGGGGGTATAAGTAGCTCCCACCAGACATCATCGTCTTGCTGTAAAGGCGTTGTCATTAGCTGGACCTACGCGCCCGAGAAAAGTTTTAAGACTTAACTTAATAAGTATTCGGTGATAATGAATTCATCACTTTACTTGTATAAAAAAAAAAACACTTCACAACTTTTAAAACGAAATAAATAATAATTATACTTATTTCAAATAAGGTTACTTATTGTACTAAAAGCCTAATGAAATATTTACATCGATCTTCGTTAATTCAACGGCTTCTGAAATTTAAGTACTTATTTGTTTTCGAAATTAAATTGTTTCAATGGAAAGATTTTGCAAGCTTATCTCGTTGGTGTTATTTAATCCCTTTGAAGTAATATTATATTAAGATGGCGGCCGGGCGACCTTCTGATTTCTAGGAAATCGCCTGTTATTTGCTATAGCGTTAATTACAGGATTAGGTATATTTTAATCAATTTTCATTTTGAAAGGCTTCAGCTGTTAATTATTATCACGATTTGACATCCTTCCAGGAAATACAAAGGCAATTTTTGTAATAGCTTTTATCTTTAAAGTTTATTAATCAATTATTATTTACATATATTTCTTCTGAAACGAATTTGATTGTGTTTGCCTTTTATCAGATTTATTATTCAATGGTCAAGATATTTTAGCAATTTTAAAACAGTTATATAGTCCCGTTACCTAAGCAGCTTTTATTTAAAACCAATTTATAATCCCAAACAAACCCTAAAGGGTTCCAATATAAAAAGTTAATAATAAAGGGCGTGCGTTTAATAACAAAACGAAAGGGGCAGTGAAGCATCAACAAAAAAAATTGCAAGGGTGTCGCGCCATATCGCAGCTGCTGCATATTACATGTATTTGTAATGTATGTAATTTAATAGGGGCTCTTGGCTAAATAATAACAGCCGCATGGGTCGATCGAAAGTTAAGCTACGCTTCCGTGGTCGGTTCGTGGATGGATGACCATCCATTAAATATCGAGATCCCTCCGTGCCTCGGACAGCACGTTAAGTCGTTGATCCCGGCTGTGATTCGTAGATCTTTGACAGTCATTATGGGTAGTCAGAAGCCTAAAAGTCTGACAACCAGTCTTACCAAGCGGTATCGTGTTACCCAGTTACTGGGTTGTGGAGGTCAGATATGCAGTCGCTCCATGTAGAATACTGGTATTCAGCTGCATCCGGTTAGACTGGAACTGGACTGGCACCGCCTCCAATTTAGTTGGGAAAAGGCTAGGCAGATTGATTGAGTTATTCCTTAATTATGTTCTAACTCCACCTTCTCCATTGTTACAGAATGCGTACAAGCAGTTTTTTCACCTGAATTTCGAACACAAATGTGCAACTATGTGCCTCGGACACTATAGCAGTGTAGTGGCGGCTGTTTCGTGAAATGTGCGCAACACTATGAGCAAGGGCAGCTGGCTGGCGATGGTGGCGGTGGTGGTGGTAGCGGGAGCGGTGCGGGGGTGGGACTGTGTGTGCAACCCCCGGGAGTGCGAAGTGCTGGAGCCGAGCGGGTGTCCAGGAATGGGGATTGTTGTTTGGGATCCGTGCAGGTGAGCCATATCATTCTTTTGTTTTTTTCATAAGATCTCCTTGCGGCGCATAGCCGAAAAACATCTGACAAAGATACACGGACTGGTTCTGCATCTCAAGAGGTGTTAAGCAGGGTTATGTAGCGAACGTTACAGTTCAACTTGTATATGGATAGTTGTCTGACAGATAGATGGTGAGTGCAGATTGAGAATGAATGAGTTGCTTTCTACGCAGATGATCAAGTTCTAGTTGCATCGTCAGCAGATCAGTTGCAGGACATGGTGACTATGATGGATGAAGTATTTAAGATGAAGGAGATGACTATAAATGTTAATAAGACGAAGGTCATGGTGTTTGAAACAGAAGAGGATGTATCAGTGTGTGATGTGAAAATAAATGATAAGAGTGTTGAGCAAGTAAGTGAGTTTGTATATTTGGGGAGTCTGTTTACAAGGGATGGACAGATTGATGAAGATATGGAAAGGAGAGTAATTCCGGGAAATGAAGTGAAAGGTGCTATACATGCGATTGTGACTAACCAGTGGATCTCCAAAAAGGCTCGACTGTCTGTTCACAATGGTGTGCTGATGCTTACGCTTATGTATGGAAGTGAATGTTGGGTGTGGCAAAAGAAGCATGAACATAGAATAAATAGCTCAGAATTATGTAATAAGGCAACGGTGCGGGCGCAAAGATGAAGTCATAAGTCATAAATTGTGCACAAATAAAATAAATAAATTTTGAAACAACACTGATTTAAGGGTATAATAATGCACACCTACCTAACCCAGCGATAGTGTCGCGAAACAATTTATTTTTGCCAGAGCACATGTAGTTGACAGTTCTAATGTGCGGCACTTTTTATAAAAATTCATAGTCATCTTAAAATGCGATAAGAAGTTTGTACGTCACCAGTAATACTGTTGTTTGAGCTTCATCATTTGCCTTGTCTCTAAGGTCGCCCATGCATCAGAAATCTTAGAGTACCTAGCGCGTGCCGTGTCTATATACTACGTCAAACATTCTCCAACAAGTAGGCCGTCAGACCATTTCACATCCTGTAAACATAGGTACCTACATACCCAACATTTGAAAATTATAGTGTACATAGATTTACATCATTCATAGTAGTATAGAGGAATGAGCCACAGGGTGTAAAGTTCGCTCATCCTACATAGAAAAGGGAAGATCCTCCGACAAGTGTCGTGTCTGGTGGGCTACTGCCCGACGATTGATGTCGGGACGTTGTATATAATAATATGCTAGTCGCACGATATTCTTTGCTTGCGCGTTGCAGGATTTTACGTGACTTCAGTGTGACTAGTAGTTTGCATGTGGCGATTTAGATCCCGCCACAGTAGCTACCTATAGCTGTTAAAGTAATTCGCTAAAATACGTGTTTTCCAGATTAGGTACCTATTTATCGAATGAATTAAAAGTTATAGTTAACCAATAAATGTTTTAACTTCATTAAGACTAAGTAATCCAGTGAAAACGCTTTAGAACTCAAAACTTTATCCTTGTAACCTCTCAGCAAGTCATGTCCGTTTCACTTTTAACTCTTTTACTTCGGTTCTTCTTAAATTTTTAATTCCAAATTGGGATGGAAGTACTTAATAAGTATTATAATAATAAAATAAGTTTATTTTATAAGACGCTTTTAAAGGTTCTTAGTACAGTTCAAGGATTATGAATAAGGGCCGAGAATTTTCGGGAAACAATGGCCAGAGATTTTGTATGGAAATATTAAATGCGTAACGGCTCGATTGTGAGTTTGAAAATATTTTTAAGTCCGTTTCTTGATTAGTTGGGCACTTTGTTATTGATCTTGCGATTAGCGGGCGGCTCTAACGATTTCGATGAAAGTTGCAATGTCCCCTACATTGCAACTTTCATATCTGGAAAAATTAGTTTTCTCCGTATTTTCACCCGAACAGACAAGATGGCTACCTTAGAATAATGACATGGCAGCATGGAATTAGTAAGTACTATCATGGCAGCATGGAATAAGTATGTACTATACATGGAATTGCTATGAACTATCCTATACTATTAAATGAGCATTCTCTATTTTCGCCCGAGCAGAGCTTAGAAGACCCGGTACTACCTAATAAAATGATGATATATATTTCACATAACGAGTTAAGTACATACAAAATTATTATATTTTGTCTATCTAGTTTTTGGTGGAATTTAAATGAAAGATTGAAATTGTATTCTAACCGCGTAAATGTTTGAATGTTAATGCGCAAGAGAAGAAAGTGGTGAATTTTGTATAAACTTATTTTTTATTGTGTTTTTTATGGATCATGTGGTTTGCAATATAGATGTTTATTCATTTATAACATCAATAATATGTCTTGGATGTCTGCAAACAAACGCCTGATCCCCTATTATAATAATGTTATTTAATAACTATTTTCCAATAATATCTTGAAGTAACTGTCCTTTATTAATATTAGTTTCCAATTTACTCTCGGTGTCCAAGTATGTTACTTGCTAGGACTAAAATAGAATCAATCAAATTAGCGTCCTTTGACCCGGGTCTTATGAACCGGGACTATCTCAAGGACTATTAGCAAAAAGATTGTTCATTATGACAAGCATGGTTATTATTTTAATAAAAAGTGAGTGAACAAAATTAAATAAGATTTCATTTTTCTTTGTCATTTTGCAATTAATGTCGCAAAATATACTATTAATTATCTAAATGTCCATTGCCCATGGTTTATTTTGAAGTGTTATTTTTTTCTGTATTTTTTTTTCTGATGTACAGTAAAATATATATAAATAAATAAATGTCTGCCTAAGATGCATAGAGATAGAGTGCATATTAGGTATAAAAATCCTCAGAATTATTATCGTGTGTGTAATTAAAAACATGATGTGCAATGATTAATGCAATTTTATGAATATAAAGATCAGGATCCGTATATTAATTATTCTTATTATCTTTATATTTCCGTATCAAACGAAGCAGAAGCAGAATGGTGGAAAACGGGAACAAACACGTAAACTCACATACAAGCAGACACATCATCCAACATACAATTCCGCACCACCACACTCTTAGCCACCACTCGTCTCTACTCTGAAAATCACACCCCGAGCCCCAAGATACAGACTAAGTAGAACTAGACAAGTACTGTCTAGTTTGTGGCCCACTAACTTCACAACACAACCTACGTAATGTATCTATAGGGCATATAGGTTATATTTGAAGACATTTATAACATCTCAAATTCTGTTTAACACGTGTACCTGCAGCAACACTTGGATAATAAACAATTTTCTATTTCTATTATTATGCTTAACTCGATTAATAATCGACCATCATTTATTATTCAGATTTTATAACATTCACGGATGTATAACATCAAATTGAAAATAAAGAAGAACAATATCTAAATATAAAAATCTGCCTAGCTTTTTCCCAACTATGTTGGGGTCGGCTTCCAGTCTAACCTGATGCAGCTGAATACCAGTATTTTATCCCAGTATCTGTCCTCCACCACCCAGTAACTGAGTAATACGATACCCCTTGGTAAGACTGGTTGTCAGATTTTTAGGCTTCTGACGACCCGTAACGACTGTCAAAGTTCCACGAATGACAGCCCAGACCAACGGCTTAACGTGCTTTCCGAGGCACAGAGGAGTTTCGGTATGTAAAGATACCTATCTACAGACCAACCTCGGCAAGCGTAGCTTAACCTGGTGGATCGACCCGTGCGGCAGTTATTACTTAGCCACGAGCTCCTCAACTTAGCCACGAGCTCCTCATATAGCCACGAGCTCCTCCAACAATATCACAAAATATCACACAATAATAACACAGCTATCAAAATCAACATTGACCGTGATGTACATGCATGTATTCAGCAGTTTTCGGTTATCAAAACGTTTATTTTGTGCTTAATGTGAAGTGTAACAACGAACGAATAACGAAGTTCAAACTCAAACTCAAAGCATTTATTTCAAATAAACCAATTACAGGCACTTTTGAATTGTCAAGGGGTCGGGGTCAGTCAGAAATATGAAGCTAGTCGCCCATTCCAAAGCGTAGTAGGTACCTATGGAGTAGAACGGGCAAGAAACTCCACGGACACTCGTTTAAATAAAAAAAAATGGTTACATAATATTGGTTACATCATTTAAATTGAAGTTATACATGTGAGAACGATGCAAAACATTAAAAGCGTCCGTTAGAAATAAAAATATAAATTAAATTAAAATCGCCGTGGCAGCTAAGAGATGACCAGTCCCTACTGACGGCGCCCGTTCACGAACATGACGCATGGATTAGCACCATTCAGCTCAACCATTTTGAAGGGAGCTAAATGATCCAACAGTTAATTAAATTATGTGATGGTAGCAAATTGTATTGAAGCTATGCTTAGTATTATTTAGTTGAAGTGGAAATAAAGTTAGTTTTCAATCAATAAGCTTGAATTACCCGTTAAGTTGTCCTTTAAGACCCGGGTCTTAAGAACCGGGACTATCTCAAGGACTATTAGCATAAAGATCGAACAACGAACGAATAACGACGTTAGTTAAATTATGTGATGGTAGCAAATTGTATTGAAGCTATGTCTAGTATTATTTAGTTGAAGTGGAAATAAAGTTAGTTTTCAATCAATAAGCTTGAATTACCCGTTAAGTTGATAATTAAATGAACAAAAAGCTGTTTCACTTTTTATTCATTTTTAGGGTTCCGTACCCGACGGGTACCAAATAAAACCCTATTACTAATCCTTCGCTGTCCGTCCGTCCGTCTGTCTGTCAGCGGGCTGTGTCTCATAAACCGTAATGGGTAGACAGTTGAAATGTTCACAGATTCTGTATTTCTATTGCCGTTATAACAACAAACAATACAATTTTAATAAAGTTAAAAATTAAAGGGGTTTACAAGAAACGTGGTTTGTTTAACTAAAGTATAAAAAAGAAAATGTAGTTTTAAATACTGTTCTGTGGTACGGAACCCTTGGTGTGCGAGTCCGACTCGCACTTGGCCGGTTTTTATCTTTCATTAAGTCCAAACATAAAATGAACCTTTCCAACGATGTTTGATTTCTTCACTCGGTATCTTCCACTCGCATACCAAATTATCGAAATAAGAAATGAAAGGATAGATAAACGTTCACAAATACCATAACATCACTCTTTGTTCCCCCCCCCCAGGGTTGGGCAGAGGTGCGAACGCTCATACCTATAATTTCGTCGATGTCGTGTGAACCTGAAATGAAACAAAAATTAACCTTAACTGGACTGAACCGTCTAATATCGGCTTTGCATCTTCCATCAGTGACGGATGTATGTATACATATTATAAAACAAAGACGCTTTTAATATTATTTGCTACACATCTCGTATATTATATCTTTTTTATTTAAATATAAAACACTTACACACTATAAAACTGTACATCCGTAAGACGTCCTCGTAATATAAGGTCCAGTTGAAAACTAGCGTCAGACACTAGTTGTCTGGCATTTATGCTGAACTGGACCTATATGGCCGTGGGCCGTGAGGAGGGGTTCCCTCTATCTGGCAGAATTTTGATGCTCCGAAATTTATTTGGCATAACACACTTGGCATAATCTTCTTTAAACGAATATATATATGGCATAAAAATCATTTAATATAATTATTGTTTGGCCGAATGTTTATATGTCCGAATTAACAAAGGCATACTTTTAAGATGGCAGAATTTTATTTGGCATAATTTACTTTTGGCAAAGCTTAATTTCGCATATTTTCGTTTCACATAACGTTTATTTAGAGCGACGATTATTTAGAATAATTTCACTTGGCATATTAAGAGGATGGCAGAATTTCATTTGGAATAATTTTATAAGGCATAATTATTGTCATTTCTATAAAATGTAATCATATTCTTAACCTTAAATTAAAATTTTGTCTTAAAAAGTCAATAAGTTGTACTACAAAAGTTAGTGAAGTGACGGAACCGAATCGCTGCAAAACCGACTGCACGTAGTCTTGTCTGCCCTACCCCTAGAGTGTAATTTAAGCCCGCGTAGGCGCGGAGGGGCGAGGCGGCCCGCGAGCTGAGGAGCAGGTGGTTTTAACGCTCGCCGCCGCGGCTGAGGCTGGCCGGCTTTGCCGGCCAGCAAGCCGAAGCTGCTGTGGTGAGCGTTACAACCATCTGCGACGAGAAGCTTGCGTGGGATCGCCGGAGCCCCGCAGCGCCGGAGCCGTGACAGAAACCATGCCTGCTGCATGTTGCATGCTTGCTTGCATGCTGCATGTTTGCTTGCATGCTGCATGCTTGCTTGCATGCTGCATGCATGGTGTGTGCTTTTTTGCATGTTTGCATTCTACATGCTTGATGCATATATGCATGGTGTGTGCTTTTTTGCATATTTGCATGCTACATGCATGAACTATGAATTTTCCGTAATGTGATAGATGAGTCTTTCAATTATTATGGATATGAAAAGTATGCCAAAAGATGATTCTAACTGTAAACTTTCTGAGATATGATAGTTCTACCTTTTAATGATTATCGATATGAAATGTATGTATGCCAAAAGACTATTCTGACAGTGAACTTTCTGCAATATGATGGTTCTACTTTTTAATTATTATGGATATGAAGTTTATGCCAAAAGACGATTCTGACAGTGAACTTTCTGCAATATGATGGTTCTACTTTTTAATTATTATGGATATGAAATTTATGCCTAAAGATGATTCTGACTTACAAAATTATGCGTTTTTAATGTATTATAAATGAGTGTATGCCAAACGATTTTCTGCGAAATGAAGTTTATGCTATGCGCTGTTATGCAAAATAATATTATGACATAAAAAGTTCTGCTATAAAGGGGGGACCCCGTGAGGAGCACAGTACTATTTTAAGTTTTTTTTTTTCAGTTTTTTTTTTGTTTTTGGTGTAATATTGTGTGCCTGAGTCAAATAAATTTATTTTCTTTCTTTCTTTTTTTCTTTATTTCTTTCTTTCTTTCCTTATTTCTTTCTTTTCGCGTTTGTCTGCATGTCTGCGTTGTTCTTCTAAACCACGCAACAGATTTTGATGAGGTTTTTACCATCGTTTAGAGAATTTATTCCGGAAGGTTTATGTGTATAAAACGTTAATATTAAAGTTACATAATTATAACTAAGAAATCTCAATGTTTTGTCAAGTCGTAAAAACCGTGCGAAGTAGGAGCGGGTCGCTAGTTATATAATAATTTTGTAAAGGACTCATACCGGGTTTCGGATTTTGGATTTGATTACCGGAACGGGCAGAGGTATTGGCTTTTTCCATTAGGGATTTCTTAGTAGCAGCCCGGATTTCTGTGTGGTTAATGTCAGATAGCCTTGAAATCTGTTACACGACATGTGAAATATCTACATCCACATTTCACATGTCGTGTATAGACGCATATAGACCTCTGTATACTCCTTCGAGGATTTCATGCGTAATGATTTTTTTTTTTTTGTAGTAACAGGAAATTATTAAGAGCTCTTGAATATTTGCATTGTTACAAAATATGGAGAGCAAAACCAATGACACGTTTGAAACGTATTTTATTTAGACAACCTCTTTTATCCTACTAACGTATTCGAAACAAAATGGTCGAACGTGGGATAGAACTTGTGCGAAAAATATAAGAGGGATCCGTTCAGAAATACATGGAGAGATAAGTTTTTGCAACAACTCGTTCAGAATGGAAAATATAAATATTTACTGCTAAAATAGGAATAGTTAAGATACCTACCTAGATATTTTCAATGTATTTTTATTGACTGTAGTGCAATGTATTAGAGTTCTATTATTATTAGATGCAGGGTTACTTAATTCAAGCATACTTAGCTAGAGGGTTTTGTAAAAATGTACTAGTACTGATGACTGAATTAGCCCTTTTGCACTTATCTACGTCAGATGTAATCCTCACAAAGGTTAAGCTGTGACTAGGCTAGGCGAACCGAGCGTGAGCAGAGCATAATTCTCGTAGGGGAGCCTTCGTGCTCCGCAGTGCTCGGTTCGTGCTTAACTCGCCTAGCGTAGACGCAGTTCTACACGTGAAGGGTTACAAATTAATGTACCTTAGCTTAGCTTAGCTAAACTGCCTACATTGCAAGCAATCTTTTATGTTGCCTGATTAATAGACACAACTTCTAAAAAGAAAAAAACTGTTGCTAGTTGAGCGCCGTTCGCCCGCTGTAGCGTCGGGTGTGGGTCAATAGGCTATTTTTAATAGGTCAAAGGTTAGATCTATAAAGAACAGACAAAACCGAAAATATCATAACATGTTTATCAGGTAATTTAATAACGAAACGAGAAATATTACTGCAGAATTTTGTTGCAGTATTTTACGTCAGATCTATAACTTCCCGACCGCGCCAGTCGCCATTCATATTTCATCTACAAAAGACAATCTTTAATTACATTTCTACATCGAACCATTTCCAATAAACGATAAAAACATATTACTTTACCACAAAGATATTATTTCTTGCGCTGCCAAATTAGTCTATGACGCAAAATCTCTATCTTCAGGTAATTACGTCGGCTTTTACCGAAAAACTTTCGTGACTTTGCCAAGGGATGATCCACTTAGTAGAAGTTTGCCCGTGAACTTCAAAAATAGGAAGCCGGCCGAACGGCTAATGTAATTACTGGGAGCCGGCGGCAAACTTGTTCACCACGATTTATAAATATAAACAAAAAATCAAAAAGCAATTTTGAAGTTTAGTGTCCTCGACATTTTGCTTTGAACTTTGAGAACCAATTTTTGTTCATTGTATACAAATTCTGAATCATGATTGGTTTCATGGTACCTATAGGAATCTACCGACATAGGACTTATTACTACTTGGAATTTTAGTAGTTTACCAACATATTGTCTATTATATTATGTGTTTAATCACACAATAATTACAAATACCAATATACATTTTGCTGTAAAATTGTTGGAGTAGTAATATTAATATGAATTTATTTATTTTTCGTCGAAAGTTCCACAATACTTCGAGTAAAGGAGCGCAATCGATATACAACTGGGAATTGTATTTTTTTTTTTTGCAATACCAGCTATCCTAAATAGCTACAATGGAATGCATGGGTGACGTCTTTGCCTTTTTTTTTTGTTTTGGAAATTATCAAATAACTTCTCCCGCTCTGGGTGGAGCGGGAGGGCGTTAGGGCGTTTCAGACTCGTACTGACTAAAACCCACCCGTGTTCCTTCAGTTGCCTGTACGTTGCCATGGGCCACGGTATCCCTTTCGGACCTTCCCGCAAGTGACGCCTTTGCCTAACAGTGGGATAATGCAAGCTTACTATAACCAAAAAAGCCGTGCTTGCCATTTAATGGGTATCTCTAGTCTAAAGTCAAAGTTTAATCTAATCTAATTTAATCTATATAATGTATTGTAATCATTTTAGCTTTTAATAATTTATTTTTTACTTTTATTTAAACTATGTATTACTCGTTTTAATTATTTAATTGTGTCATCATCTGCGCATAATGTAGTGCATGTTGTGCTTTTCTTTAAGTAATGAGGCGTTTAGACTTAAATTTGCAGTACAAAATGTAAAGTAATAGTGTACTCATTGTTGAAGAGCCTAATAATAAATAAATTAATTAAAAAAAAGCATTATCGTGGATGAAACAACTGTTCTGTGTTCATTGAGAACACAGCCGTGAAGAGTATAGCACAAATAGCCAAGAAACAAAAATTTTGAAGAACAAAAATCAAGTTACCAAGACTTTTTCTAAAACATGTTTCTCTTTCCAGATGCTGTAAAGTATGCGCGAGAACGTTAGGGGAAGACTGCGGCGGATTCAGTGGGACATGTGAGCCAGGACTCAAGTGTCTCGATGGGTCGTGCACCCATATCACGTGAACAAAAGTGAACAAACCTGTAATATATGTGTATAGTGTTAATAGAAACAATACATATCTCCGACAACGTAGCCAACGAGAGGACCATGCGGAAGTAGGCGCGCCGTACAAGCTTCATATTGGGTGACAATAAAATGCTAAGCTACGTAAGTAAGCAAGAGACATTACGGACGAGGTATTGTTACTATGTCGATATGTTGTAAAGATTATTTCTTTGAACGAGCGCAAATTTCATTTTAATGCCCGCGGGGAACCGCGATAAAATCGACATCTTTATGCTATTATATATCCTGCGCTCGTTATACATCCATTCAGTGTATGAACGTTTTAAGTTTAATGTACGCAGACAGAATACTCGCCTGGAAAATGACGTAACCTTTTTCCAGATTCACATGGATAATTATGTTTGAATGTTCTTTTTTGTGACACGTACGTACTTTTTTATCTGATGATGTTTCGGAAAGTTCCGCCATGTAACGCAAACGTGAAATGTGTTGTTATATTCACGGACAATAGCTATTGTGTTATAACTTTCCCTTTGAAATGCAAACATAAAAATATTGTGGGCCAAAAGCCTGAATACAATAATTCTGTGAAATGTACAAGAACATTATTTTCTTGAGCGTATGTGTAACATTTTTTCTTAGACATTCCCTTTTAAGTACTGGTGAATCTTGGCGAGAAATGAGTATTTTAATTTAATTATTAATAAATATTAATTTGGCATTGTTAAAATTATGTATAGATTTAAAATTACGATAATGATGTTGTAAGTACTTGTGTATTTATTATCGAACCCTTTTCAAACAGAGCATTCCTGATTAAATCCGCTAATGAAATAAATTTTGTTAAAAGCAAGGATGTGGAAGAAATGAGAAATATTTTTGTAAAATCTGTGCTGCCACTTATTCTATACACGATGATTCAAAAAACAAATCCTAATGAGTAAAACATGAAATGTTAATTTAGAACGTCACGAGCGTGTAAAAATTATGTTACAATTCATGAGCATCAACCCGTTTCGTGAGCTTAAGCACAGGTTCAATTTTCAAAGACATGCTCTAGTGGCTAGCTACCCCAATCATTTGTGTTACGAAAAGGACAACTTGTAAATATTGACACAAAAATGTATGTCTACCAATAGGTATTCCAATTAATTCAGAACTAGACAGTGTAATAAATAAAACAGTTTGACCATAGACATTTAAAATATAATTTATAAAAAATAAACACATTAAAAACAATTGTATGATATTAAACGATTTGTAATTAAAATGTATCTATCTATATTTCTGTGTGCTTCCAGGTTACATGTATAATTAAGTTGGTAAATGTACGTATAAAGGCTCGTACAGACCAGCGCGACGCGACTCGAACAATACAATTTCTAAAAAAACTTCACGGTATAACAATAACCGGTGTCGCGTCGCGCTAGTCTGCACGAAGCTTTAAACGTTTTTTAGTTCTGTAAATATGGTCTGAATAGCATTTTTATCTTGTATGTATATTTAGACGTATAGGTTCGTATACTGGAATAAACGGTTCTAGAAATAAGTACCCCATCAGTTGTAAGAAAAATAATATATTTCGTATTGTATTGCCTATAACCACTCTGCGCTCAATATGTTTCCATTTCGATACAGTTTTTGTGGAATTGTATGTACTTATTATATTATAGTCTGTCGTATCGAAGAGATAATAATGATATCGGCACTGTAGTGTGAATGAAGCCTAAAAAAAATACTTCTCACGTTTGTTTTGTAAATACTAATATTTCTGAAAGGCATAAAATTTTATTTTTCTGATACTGATTTCTACCTTGATATTTTTCAATGTATTCCTTTTCTACGATCGTGTTTCCTTTGAGAATTCTAAATTGTATACTACCTCACTATGTTTTCACCTTCCAATGTTATGTACTACGACTGATTGGGTTGGTGTAGGCTGTAAATTAAGTTAAAGTAACTTGAGAAGCAATTTTCAGTTTCCAATACCCCAGGCTTTGAAATTAGAACTTTCGCCATCTTGAATTTCCCTGTAGACGGTTTTGTAAATTATTTTCACGTGGAACGAAAAATCACTTGCGATCAAAATCGAATTTTGCCTGAAACTTCTCAGTTACCTGAAAAAATATTTTTCCTTAAGCAATTTATGACTAAAATCGATGTTGATAATGGATTTTTTTATGAATAAATGATTCTGTTACCTATGTTAAATCGACTTCAAAGATTTTGTTATACTTTTACATAACCAAGGTACTTTAATAATCAATTAATTATACAAGCAACATTTTTATTTTAAATCACACAAAGCATTATTTCGAAACGTTTGCCAATGTCACACAATATATATAATATATTGACGAATAATTATGTTAATTTTAGCCTATTTACCCTCCTGTTCTAATTACCCCGTGACCTTTTCTGATGCGGCGACGAGAATAATCATCGGAACGCCAGACTCATCGATTTTAGTTTGCTAATTTTAGGCATCGGCACTAGAGTGTAACTAAACGAAATGTAACCTGAAATATTGAGTAACTATGTAATAAGTTGTATAAATAATTCAGAGCTACTCGTTAACTGTGCACATATTGAATAAATAAGTTAAAAATCTGTTCTATGTTTGTTTTAATACAACCTCGTTCTATTTCGGGTACAAATATATTATGAATTTTCAGGCTGGCTAATGACTCAATTCCCGTAATTTGCCTTTAGTTTTTGGTTAGTTGAAATTTGTGGATCAATAATGTGTAACACGAAAAGGCCAGACGTTAGTCACTTTCACTTTAAAGATTAGTTACGGAAATAGTCTGTTTAAGGTAAAACAGAGTTAGGCATAACAATCTTTATTTTTTGTCATACAAGTGTCAGATAACCTAAAAGTAAAATAATAGAATGTGTTTGTAAAATACAACGTTCATTTGAAACATCTCTATGGATTGTACCCAGCCAGCGAGTACGCTTGTCACATTTAATTCCACAGCTCCATCGTTACACAGGTGTAAAGTCACAATCAATGACGTAAATTATAAACACGTACAACTCCCTCCAAAATGTATGTATTTCAATAAGAAAATCATATTACCTACATAGAATTCAGAAAGTATTTTTGCATGCTCGTCTTCAAAACCAAACGTGCGCAGCACACCAATGAAGGAATCGTACTAAAAATATCCACACCGAATTCGAAATTCAAAACGTAATATCAGTATTTTTTGATGAGTTGGCATTACTGGGGGTGACATTCTCGATAGGCCCGATGAGTATAATAATATTAATTCAGACAATTGAACTATCGCTATTGGAGTCTAGGTAGGTAGGGAAGTAGGTGCAAAACCCGAAATCATACTCGGGTGTTATGCTCCACTAGATAGTATTTGCGGCTTTGAGCCCAACCCAATATTTGAGTCGGTCGTTCGGGAATGTCACCTATCCCTGTGACCCTTTTGTCTAATAAAATGATATAAAATAACGAATTCAGTGTGAATCAATACAATATGGCAGTGATCTTACGCTACAATGGCATTGAATTATTTTCACAATATTTTCTTCTACATTCTGCTAGTGTAGATAAAACTCTAAAAAGTTTTTTCAGGCTCTGCCTTGTGATAAAACCATAAAGTTCTCAAGATACTTAAGATACGTATATCGTAAAACAAGTACTCTTAGTTTATGTCTCACGTTGGCGATAAACTAACTATCAACTATTCGTTATTTTTCTTCCACTATCTTCAAATGTGCCATTACGATATAGCTACATAAGATGTGTCTATAAAAATTGTGTGTAACAATAGAAGATAAAGCACCACGCATTTTAATCTTTTATAATTTCTAAGCTGTATAATAACTGAGCAATCACACCCTTTTCTAGATCAAACTTAGCTACAAAGGAAAATAAGTTGGATTTTTCAGTCATTAATTTCTAGGTAAGGTAAACTTAGGCAATTCTGGCTTTACGCCAACTTTAAAAGCCAAATTCGTCAGTTTAAATTACAGGGTTTTTCTTTTATCTCAATTTCGGATTGAAATTACAGTCTGGAATACTCTTAAAATTATGATTTAGCAGTTATATTATTTGCTTAAGAGCTTAAAGCTTGTAATAAATTAAAGGAAATTATGAAAGGATCGTTGCGTAAATTATTGTTATGCAGGCTAATGTATATTCAATCTGGATATAATATAATAGAGGAAAATTTGTTGCCGGGTGATTCTTAGCCGATATTACTATACCTCATCGCATCCCGTGGGAGGCGTTGAGACTATTTACAAATCCCAAGGTGGCTGAGAGGTATCCTGTGCGTTGGTGAAATCAGAACATAATATCCCGGAGGCAAAATCCCTTCGTGCATTTTCACGATTGAAATTCAACAGCATGACGCAATAACACTGATTGCCTATTATGTAGCAGGAGGTAAATTAACACAATTAAAATAAAGTGCTCATTTTTTAACCCGGGTTAAATTGTAATCTTCATTTTCCCGTACTTTCCGACATTGTTTTGACAGGAGGTCGCGGTTACGTATCGGCGAGCTGGCAGTTAAAAGCGCTGTAAAATTTTACCGACCCATATTTTAAAGGTAAAGCTGGGCTTGTAGGGTAAGCTGAGTTTATTGCTTGGGAAGAATGAATTGGTTGAGATTTGGGTGCGATCAACAATCTGAGAAAGGTAATATTCAGTAATATTTTATAGAATGTTGACTGCTTTATCTTACTTTAGTTATTTCCCTAACGCTGAGGTCATAACTGAGAGAGAGGGTTGTTAACTTTTTAATTAATTAATAATAAAACCGGTCAAAGAAAACTTTAATCAAAAATAATATAAGCTCCAACGTATTTGACCTACTTTCTGGAAACCCTTTGTTTTGTCTAAAACGAACCAGCATCTACTTACCTAACTACTTATCTAGAAATGTAAACGAGATTCAGAAAACAATCTGATAATGTAATGAGGACTGAAAGAATTTAGTCGATGTTAGCAAAAGATCTTATAAACGGCACGCTGGGAACCAATAGCTTTTATTAGCAGTTATTCTAGACGAAACGTTACGTGTGTTATATATAATACTCTATTTTAAATACACGTACCAAGTTTTAAGACAGAATAATTGAGACCATGATATAGTGGAATGGGTTACCTACTGAAATAAACCAAAGAACATTTTAGTGCAAAAATATGAGTATCATGACATGTAGAATGTAAATTGTTAATCACTTTGATGTAATTATTGTGCGCCGTTTAGGAAATCTACTGGTTAAAGTAGGGGTGCCCATTTTATTACTGAAACTCCAAAATTAATACGTACATAAATAGGTATGTAAATAAATATCTAATCTACTTAGGAGTTAGAACCAAAATCCGACAGAGCGCTAAGTAGCATCTTCGGCTCAATTTTCTCTTAGGAAAATTCGAGAAACTCACCTCTCAAGAAGACCTCGAAAAAGGCTAAAAAGCAAAGGAGTAGGTAAGACAGTTTTAATTTCCCATTCAAGGTACATCTCAGGAAACACCGAACTCATCTAGCCTAATGTTTATAATGTTAATATGCCTAATGTGTATATGTTTTTAATGTTTGACGGCACGGTTGGCGCAGTGGTTAAGCGATTGACTGCTGCGCTGCGTGTCGCGGGTTCGATTCCCGCACGGAACAAATATTTGTATGACCTACAATTAGTTGTTCCGGGTCTGGCCGTTTGTGTATGTGAGTTTATATGTTTGTAAACGCACCCACGACACAGGAGAAATTCCTAGTGTGGGGCAACGTTTTTTAAAAAAAATAAAAAAAATAAAAAAATAAAAAAAAAAAAAAAAAAAAAAAAAAAAAGAAAGAAAAAAGAAATGTTTTTTAATTTTTTGTTATGTCGTGAAAAGTGATTCCCATAATTATCCTATTTACAGAATAAACAATTTCATTTCATTTCAAAAAAGCAGTGTATGAAAAAATCTGAACTCAGCACAAAGTCTTGAAAACGTGAGGAACCCACAGCTTAATAATAAATTTTGAAGCTTGCAACACTCAAGATGATAGGTAGCAGCACCTGTTACGAGAACACGCTTTAATCTTATTAATACTGTATGTAATATGGTGCCTAACCTTGATATTCACTTGTATAGGATCTGGAGAAATGCCTGGAAACGGCTTACGAATTATTCGACAGATGTAGGTATTTCAATGAACGAAATATGGCTTATTATGTCGCTCAATATTAAGGTTACAAAGGAGCATTTAGATTTTTTTTGACGATTGTTGAGTTGAGTACAATGCACATGTATTATTTATCATTTAACAATCTTCTAGAATTCTCTAATCTTATATACTGCACCCGGCCATGCGATGCAATGCCACTTTTTTTATACCTATGGGGTTTTGGACCAGACACCCTCGCGGGCGTCCTCAGAACACCCTACCAAAGTTTCATCAAAATCGCTCCAGCCTTTTCGGAGTCCATGAGAGGACAAACAAACGTACAAACAATGATATTATTTATATAGATAGATTAACTCCTAATCGTTTTTGTAGGTGAAACTTTGAAGCGAACTGTTTCGAAATGGTTTTGTATTGAAATAGCTATGAAACAGTTGATAAATGCATTTATTGTAAACAGATCGTTTCATGTTCGAAAACAGTTTTATTTATTAACTCATTCATTTTTGAATGGAAGTAATATATATGCACAAAAAATACATTCATTCGGCGTTTATAAATAAAATGTTATAGGTACACAACAGTAACTGTGTACATATGAAACATACATAAATACGACGTATATTTACATCACGGCAACCAAATAACATCAAAACAGGGGTGTGTAAACACCCATCGAGATAGGATAGAGCCGAAATCAAATAAACCCATAGAGGGAGGTCGTTGAGCCTATTTACATAATAATTCACCTGATTTGATATGAATCTCGTTTACAATTTTAATGGCGTTGGTCATGGGATAAGAAATTGCAGAAGGTTTTATAATACTATTGAGTGATTGGACAGAGGGACATAAGATCATTATTACTATATTAGATTTTTGTTGGCTGATTTAATAATAAGTCCATTACTCAGATATCTTAAGGATCATAATTTAAATGTAAGGGAATAGAAAAGACGCTTCCGTATCTACATACTGTATCACAAAATTAGTTTCCGTGTCTATGTGACTACTTTTTTTTTTTTTTTTTTTGGGTTGGAAATTATCAAAAAACTTCTCCCGCTCTGGGTGGAGCGGGAGGGCGTGTCAGACTCTTATTGACTAAAACCCACCCGTGTTCCTTCCGTTGCCTGTTCGTTGCCAGGGGCCACGGTATCCCTTTCGGACTTTCCCGCATCCCCGGCAGGCAACTATGTGACTACTTAGATCATCTAAACTACACAATGGATTTTAATGCGGTTATAATAATCAATTACAGAGACCGGAAGATACCGGAAGATTCCGGAAGTTTTGTGTGAGATTTCTGTGCTATAACTAAGTGTTTAACTTAGTTATAGCACAAAAGTCTCGATACCCTGACATATCGCCACTATACCATTGGTGAGCCAGTAGTGAAACTAAGAAATAAACTTAAGAAAATGCCACTCTTTTCTTTTTCGGAATAGGCAGTCAGCTAATCAAAGTCACAGCGCCCACCCTAGTTAGTCAACACACCAGCCGGTCTATTCTGTAATAATCTCACGGTGAAAACTTAGATGAAGTGAACGTGAAGTGAGCTGTCATTCCACCTGCTGCTAGGGACTGACAGCTCACTCCGAGTTCACTTCACCTAAGTTCTCACGGTGAGATGGTTACAGAATAGCACTGCAGTACCTACTTTCAAAAGGTAGGTATTATTTTGTAGGATTGCTTGTTCTCGGCCATTCTTAGCATCGTCTAAATGAGCTCCCGTCAAATTCAGTTTTCTTTATTTCTAGCTTCGATTTTAGTCTTGCAGTGTCTTTAAAATTAGCTCTGTAATTTACGACTTACAAAACTCATTTGCTGGAAAAACATAACCTTTGTACTCACAATTATGATTATGTCTTATCTGTATCTATTTTTCTGTGTATACATAAATAATAAAAAAAAAATGATTATTAAAATTGTTGGGTACTTCATATCATATAATGGTTACTTCTTACGTAATTAACGAGTAAACTTATTTGTATCATAGTTATTCAAATAAAAATACTTAGCTCTTTGAGTGGAACTCTCAATATCAAATTATTCAAATATTATCAGCCTATCTAGTACCTACCTAATATTACAAATATCTAAAACAGGGATCCAATTCAAATATCTGTCTACTCTAAAATATGCTATCACCAAATACGGCATTTGAAACTGTGTAATACCGTTTTAATTAACAGGCAGGAATTTACAGGTTGAATCAAAATTATCGGACTCATCAATTTTGATTCAAAGTTGCAATAGTTTCTGAAAGGTGAGGCCCTTAGCGTCGATAATGGTGTGCCAAACATAGCTTGTGCTACCAAACTTTGACTGCCGGAATATCAAAATATTCTGGCTCTCTAACTTCAGAATTTCTGTCTAAACGTAATATATTTTTTGGCAATTGCAGGCATCTTGCCACATCGCATTAGGAACGGACCTCAGTTCCTGTGGCATAATATATTGTTTTCCGACTTCCGGTTTGTGTCCCAGCAGTGGAAACATTATGGGTTGATTAAGCTTATGCTTATTGCTGACTTCCAAATGCGTGAACTAGCAGTCACAGCTAGTACCTCCGAAGATATATTATCCTCAAAAATGTAGCAGTTCTTATTTACTCAGTGCGTCGTTTTACGAAATCACTACTAATTGTGCGTAGGATCGCGTGATGAATATGTCTTCACACTTTACTTCCTTTCTTTTGGGGAAACCCATGCATTATCTTCCGATTACTATGCTTTCACAATTAATTATTTCTTAATTTAATTTATAATAATTCAAATATTTATATCAATTTTATTGTTATCATTAAAAGGGTATCGATTGTATATGTATTTTTATGTCACCATATCAAACTGAACACATGTTTGAAATTTATCAATTTTATAAAAATAAGCTATGTTCCGTATAATGAAACTAGCATAAAGTAACCGTAATTTTAAATTCATTGCATTGTATACAAAGTTTGCATGAAATAAAGAGGCTTTTTTATTTTATTTTATTTACTATACGTTTTAAGCCGCCATGCATGGTTTTACAGAATCACAGAATGTTACGTGTATCTACCTAAATTATGTGTGAAATTAAAAAAACCCTATCTATGTCTCATACAAAATATCTCCAGTATTACCAATAACGGATGATATAAATCTAGCATAAGCCCAAAAAGCGATATAGAACCGAAATATTACGAAATAAATAATCAACAAGAAAATGTTTGTATATTTCCTCCTAGGTCTCACAAATGTAATCTCAGCCTTACATGACCAACGAATCGAGAGAATTGTATCGGATAGATGATATTTTTCCCGATACGCACTGATTTGTGTAACGGAATCCGACTGTTCGGTGATTGATCTCGCGGTGACTGTGATACAGCTTGATAGACCTTCGTGATCTTTTATGGTCATTGACTTCGATTAGACTATAGACTTTATTTTTATTTAGTTAAAGTTGATTATAAGATGTGTTTTCAGATTAGAAGTATTTGTTGAGTGAACACTACAGATCATGGTTTTCTTATAGATTCTTTGAAAAAATTTGTTTACGGTAATTGCAATGTAAACAATTAAAACAGACATCATATACAGCATTTACAAGTATCATGCTCTTGAATGTAACACTTTGAACTTTCTTATTTGAGTCAAGCCATACGTCCCAACCCCTGCTTCCTCCTTCATTTGTGGGTCGTACTTATAACTCAGTCAACCCCTCTTTCTGATCAAAAACTCCAATGTAATAAAAGATAATCAAAATGTCAAGCACCCACATCTTAAAGGCTGTCTATACTCAAACCCTTTTAACCAGTAAACGAACATCGTTATTATCAAAATTTTCTCCGTCACTTGACATTTTCTTCAGCTAATGCGCACTTCTTTTATGTTCATATATACTCATTATTAGGAAATGCTCGAGAAATGAAAAGGTTATCCGTATTAACGTCGCCTACGTACTTAGGAATCAAGTACCTATCTTCAAACTTATATTTGCCTTTACAAGGTTCTTTGGAGGCCTTTACAAGGGCTCATCACTGTCATCGGAAAAGAAAAACATCGTGAGGAATCCTTATCTACACAAATATTATAAAGAGAAAAGATTTGTATTCTTGTTTACAAAGAATAAACTCAAAAACAACTAGAGCGATTTAAAAAATCTTTCACCAGTAGTAACATAACGTCAGTGAAGTTTAACAGTACAGAAGTCAAAAATGGCTACTTTACAAGAGAGTGAAAAAACTGTATGAAATGAATAAGGCCATATTGTGTTTAATTATTAATACAAATGAACTCTGTGATGATTTGAAACCCATGAAAATCCCAATAATCTTTTCCATTGAAGTAATTTCGTGACTTTCGCAGTGTTGCCAGCAGTAAGTAGCCATTTTTGACTTCCGTACTGTTAGAATTTCAGTAACGATAAGCTATAATTTATTAAGATATCACGCGAGCGACTTACCTACATTGATTACTAGCCAGCGGCTTCGCTGGCGAAAGCTAGT
This sequence comes from Xanthia icteritia, assembly GCA_949128155.2. NCBI lineage: Eukaryota > Metazoa > Arthropoda > Insecta > Lepidoptera > Noctuidae > Xanthia > Xanthia icteritia. Next base: position 15,748,911 of record OX421942.2, read on the forward strand.
ATTAATATAAGTCTAAAATGACCAGCCCTTCTTGAGCAACCTTGGTAATCAGTGTTCGTACCTTCTCTCTATGACCTTTACTCTGCAATGGGACAATAAGAAGCTGGTCGGTATTTTATTTAGATTATTAAGGACCTTTGACAATGACAAGATAAGCATCTACACAGATTATCACTATCGGTGAGGTCAGTGTTACCTTGCCTGGCTTAACCTACTATTTTCTGGAAGATCTTTCTAACTAAACACATTTAGGCAGTTGACTTAGGTACCTAACTACTAAGTACTAAATAATTACAATAAAGCTAAAGCGAATAGTGTGTCTTTTTACAACTTCTTTATTCTTTAGGTCATAAACAGCTGGTTATGCTTACCAAAAGTAGTTATTCGGAAAACCTCAAAGTAGAAAAAAAAAAAAATATAGTCCCTTGTATTGTAGGCAAACGATTAAAGCCCTGCAACATCATTAGATAACATACGAGAGTGTTAGATTCTTATAACCAATAACAGCCGGCGAGACCAGAAATAGACTATAAAAAGTATTATATTATTTGATTCAAAATTCAGTAAATCTGTGATCCGATCGTATTATTTATTCTTATTCAATTTCAAACCAAACAACACCGAATAGACTTTCATGAAACGGTTCCCTGGTGCCAATGTTGGTGATAAAGTTGGTACAATATGGAAATATGTCGTAATGCGCATGAATCTTCGCCTAAACTCTGGATAACATGATCTTGGGACCTCATAATGATGTTTTGGGTTCTCCTAACGTCGTTTAAGTAGGATACGATAATTTGATGCGATAGGCACCTCATCCATCATGTTCGGTGGGAGAAAGTGAAGGGTCACTCAAGTTTGTGATACATTTAGGAAGCATGGGACGCTTGCTGATGAGGTTGGTCCCAAGTAAATTAACTTAAGTTTGGAGATTGGACTTGATATTCAAACTATAGTGTTGGATGATAACTTCAAAAGTTATGTTTGTTTAATCTTGTCCCCAAATAGATCCTTTGAAAATAAATAAGAATTATGAAAAAGAATATTAAAGCTTAAAAACATTGGACGGATTTTTCCTTCTGTTATACACTGTAGCAGTATTAAATAAAAGGATTAAAACATGAAAACGAAAAAATCCAAACATTTAATAAAAAATCTGGAATTAACAATACTTTTTTTTGGTTTTAGGCTTTGTATTTTTCACCATAAAGGACGAAATGCTAAAGGCTAGTGCGACGCGTGACGATGTCAACTCCAGTCCTGGTGCAGGATAACAAAAAAATCTAGATAAACCTTGTGAACAAAATGGACGAATCAGAGCCCGCTTCTAAAGTACGGACATGCAGTTTCAGAGTTTCATTTAAAATATTCTGCCGCAGTTTTATTTGGCGATATTCCGATGAAACGCGTCAATAGTATAGGAAATCTTTGGATACTGTTGTAGTTCACAGATTGAAATTTGGAAATAAAATATTCGAACAAAAGAAAATCAATCTTTATTTTTTTATGAAAAATGTCACCGATATTTACTAAACATTATGACCCATTAGAATAAACATGGAGTAACTGATTACAACAGGCTTTAAGTCAAACTTACATTTTTTGTGATTTAAGTTTGGCGTAATTTAACGCCATGACTACGGGTAGGTATTTAGCTATGAAAACCTTACCTGTGTATAGTGGTATTTAAACGGGTGTGTAGTAGGCAGAGTAAATGAAACCCAATCTGCTAGGTACTCACGGTTGTATTAAGTAACACCACACACACAACACAGAAAACAGTCAGAAGGAGAATAGTCACACACAATCACAATAGTCACGGCACAATGTTAACAGTTAAACACGTAATAGTCGGCAAACAAGGTGTCACGAAAATATAGCAGGTGAGCGTCTCATTTACTCTGCTTACTACACACCCGTTTAAATACCACTATACTGGTGACCCCGACGTGATGTTTATTTAATATAAATAAATGAAAATAAATATTATGATTGTGTTTGTATATGTTGCGTTGTGTAAGTGTATATTATAAATAAATAAATGTTATGGTGTAGGTATGTACCCCACATGTGTATAATAATATAACGATCGTAGCAGGTGGCGTTCTGTTTTTTCTACCTTACTTCTGTATGTATGTATTTACCTATACCTGTATGTATTGGTGCAAGAGTACAATTATAATACAGTACGCTAATAATGCCTATGCAGGCTTAAAATAATTTAATAGCATGTGTCCCATTACCCGGTTCCCCGAAACGTGATTGATTAAGGCAATTGTGACGTCACTGTTACCCTCAATATCGGTCCTAGCCTAAAATTATGTTTACCAATATAGGGCAGTGTCCAGCAAATTGTTGCTCCACTTTATTAGGCGATATTTACCAGGCGAATAAATCACACAAGCTTAGAACCTTGACCTTTAAGATTTTTCAAAATGTCAAAATACGGGTAGGTTTGCAAAATTCAAGTGTCATATTTACATCCGGATAGAATGTAAATATGACACTTGAATTTTATTGGAAAGAGTGAAGACTGGATTACGTTACGTAAGGTAGGGCGGTCTCAAGCTAGGTGGAGCGACGATCTTAATATCAAATTTTAATAATAGTTTTATTTAATGAAATAAATTCAAATTCAAAATATTTTATTTCACATAAACCTACAAGGGCACTTATGAAACGTCAGAAGCTAGGTGCACGGTTCCAATTGGTCGTTTCCTATGGAGAAGAGCCGGCAAGAAACTCCACGGTTACTCTTTTAAAAATAAATGGTATTTACAATGTTTTCAAATTACAGTGTTAATAGGTATGAGAGGACAGTGTAGGCCTATCAACAAGTACCAGGTACTTAGCAAGATAGAAAATGGTCGACAGATCTACAGTCTGTTAAGCCTACAACGTTCTCACATTCACAAAATCTAAAAGAAAAGAATCTATATAAAAGCAAAATAAAATAATAAAAATAAAAACCTATATAGAGCAAATGACATGATTGCCACTACAGCTGTCATCATCATCATCATTTCAGCCGAAAGACGTCCACTGCTGGACATAGGCCTCCCCCAAGCACCGCCACTTCGACCGATTCTGTGCCTCCCGCATCCAGCTGTAACAAATCTAATTTATTATAAAAAATAGAATATTTTAGGTATATAATAACACTGTTAACATTAAATAGTATCATCTGTAGGTACACTTGACTTATGCTAGTTAACAGAACAGGTAGGTGTTGCAACCAGCACCCTTACTAAGTTATAAAATAACTTGTATTAAGGGCAGTGGTACAAGCCCATACACACTTTAGTTTTACAAATGGTGGATGAGAGTAGCCGAGTTGCGATTGGGGAGACCTAAATCCAACAGTTGACTGCTAAATATACGCACACAAACGACGCTTTACAAAGCCAAAATAATAATACCAGCCTATTACTGTCCCATTGCAGGGCAAAGGCCTCTCTCAAAGAGAAGGCATGAACATTGATCACAACGCTTGCGATTTCACGTTGGTGATTTCACACTCATACTAACTATACTTCTGTTTGACCACACGATGTTTTTCCTTCACCCATGTCATAGTAGGGTGTGCAGTTAATAAGTTGAATCTGTTCCAAAACCGAATCTTTTTTTATATATAGGGTATATCGTAGCTGACCTCTGAGGTCATGACTACTTAACCGGGCTTTCGTGTGGCTGCCTTAAGCTACTACACTCAAAGCCTCCGGCCAGGGGCAAAACCGAATCGGGGCACCCCGACTTTACCTAGTCTTTCCTACCCTGGAGTGTATATAAAAACCGGAGGCACGGAGGGAGAGCAACCCCCACCTTTGTTACTTAAGGGCGAAGGGTTGCACTTCCCGCAGCGCCGGAGACGATGCAGAAGCAACTTTATTATTTTGAGGTTAGGTTACAATATAATTTGCTTTTGTCTAAAATTAACATTATATCAAAAGAGCATTATACAATTTGAAAATTATATGAAATTAACGTTATAGGTACTAAATTAAATTAGAGAAAATGAAAATTATATCAAACATAACATTAGATCATAATTATGAAATTAGGTTAAATGTTTTTATAGCATATGAAAATTATATCATATGAAAGTTATGTCAAATGAAATTAGACTATCTGTTATTATATCAAACATTACACACCCGTCATAGTAATGACCAAGATAAACTCAGAAAGTACTGTATATGAAAGCAATTTTTTTTCAAAAATTTGGTGTGTCATGATATTTATGTCCGGGCACTATTCTTAGTGTATTAGGAAATATACACAACCGACACAAAAGCACAAGTCTTATCAGGGACACTAATTATATAATGAATCTTGTTTATCGCGGTCACAGTGATGTAAGCCAGTGTACTCTCAGCCATAGAACTGTATACAAATTAGCTAGGGTTTGTGTTAATCCCTCTGAGAAGAGATAAGGGGAAGCAAAGCCTTGTTTTCTTGTTGATCGAGGATTTAAACGACAATATTGTGGAAATGCTTGTCATTCTGGGTTATTTGGGATAGTGGACTGTTAAGTTAAGACCGTGTTTCTAAAGAAATGGTCGTCTAATGTACGTGTTATTTGAATAAAGTATGATGCCCCTTATCAATAATTCTTAGAGTAATGTGCAACGATTGTTTTGAGTAACAGCATTGTACACTGGTTTTCAGCAGCCAACACAAGAACAATCAGTAGCAGCAGCAACAGTAGCAGTTTAATCTCAGCTTAGCACAAGCATATTTATTTATTTGTTTACTATTAACTATTTTACTATTACATTTATTTTTACAGATGGGAACCTAATACAACAATGTAGTCACAAAATAAAAGCAGTAGTTACAATGCGTGTAAGTTTGCTGTAAGTTTCCCGAATAGAATCAAATTTATAAATATATAAGTACGTTACAAAAGGCACCGGGAATAATACAGGCAATTTGCAACTTTCATTGCAATTAAATCTAAAAATAAAACGTAATATTTTGTTTTAGATTTTACTGCAAAGGCTATGGCGTGTTCATTAAAAATAAAATCTCATGGGAAAACTACATCATGCGAGCAAGTAAGAACTGAAAGGAGATAGATGCCAGTACATAGTTATGTACTGGCATCTATGAAGATCGTCTTCGGAATAGTTAAACGAAGTTACGTATAACTATTCCGAAGACTCAAAATCAATTTGCCTAGCCTTTTCCCAACTATGTTGGGGTCGGCTTCCAGCAGCTGAATACCAGTATTTTACATGGAGCAACTGCCTATCTGATCTCCACAACCCAGTAACTGGGTAATACATTACCCCTTGGTAAGACTGGTTGTCAAAATTTTAGGCTTCTGGCTACCCGACGTAACGAATGTCTAAGATCTACGAATGACAGCCGGGACCAACGGCTTAGCATGATTTCCGAGCCACGGAGGGGTCTGAACATGTAATGGATCGTCACCCATCCACGAAGCGACCACGGCAAGCGTAGCTTAACCTTTGATCGCCCGTGAGACTGTTATTATTTTGCCACGAGCGCCTCTACAAACTCTTGAACTATTTAGAAGACTATCGAAGGGTATCGTGGTCATAGAAACCCTTTGACGGTAGCACCAACATGTGTTTATTAATTTACACACCCACACATCAGAATCAGTATACAATATCGAAGCTTTGATAGAATTTCACAGTATAATCCAACAGAAAATGTATCCGTATATTTGAATAACTGAATATTGAAAACTGTGATCTGTGTTTACAGTGGTATTGCGGTTTCCATGCATGTTACTGTATGGATCAACATAGATAAAAAGAAAAGAGTTATTTTATATAATCGTCACACAAGTAAAACTTGACATCAGCCGGTCTGTATTTACCTTAAGTAAAAATCTCACTGTGATAATTTAGGTGAACTGAGCTTGAAATGAACTGTCAATAATGCCAACCCCTAGCATCAGATGGAATGACAGCTCAATTCACCTAAGTGTTAATCTTTTACAGAATAGGTTAACCAGCACTGTTAAAAGAAAGAAAAAGAAAGAAAATACGTTTATTTGCGGTAAACATGACGCAAAAAAAAGAACACAAAATTAAAAAAGAAACAAGTTTAGGGAAAATATGCGTCACATCCACGCAAAACGGCCATCGCTCAGCATAATGCTGCGACCCTATGCAAGACAGAGCCCCAGCGCTGGTTTTCAGCGACAGCCGGCGTTGACGTTATGACGTCGACCGGTGCAGCATACCATGAAATATAATTAAGATATAAAAATAAAATAAATATACAATAATATAATTCTACATAAATAAATAAAGTATAATATTTAAAAATGGCAACATTCCATTAAGTCGGCAATCGACTCGCGCGCCGTCAGCTTAGAGTAATCTGTGCGCGGAGCTGTCAGAAAACTATTTGTTTCAATATTCATTGGTATAAGTCAGATATTCATAGAAACTGTAAATCTCTAGCGTAGATTTCCGGTATCATTTTCAATAGAAGCTCGAAGGTATCGTTAGTCAGACGGATTATTTCAAAATAAATGGTTTCAATAACGATCTCAATAATACCAGGAACTGTTCTTTGACAGAGTTTTAATTAAAACGAAATAACCAGCCAAATGCAGAGTTAAACAAAGCTAGCTCACGTCTAAATGATGTTCCATAAATATATTATATCGAGCTGCACTCTCCTTGACTTCAGTGGTGGAAAGCGTTACTGCTGAGCATGAAATCCTGGGTTCAATATCCCGGTCGGGCAAAGTGTTGCTGCTGGGGAGTTTGTTGCGCCACTTCTTCTTCCCAGCTAAAGCACTAAGAAGTGGTGAAGGGTGGGCGTTTTGGGGGACTGTCTTATGTAATTTTGACGTTCGAAAAGTGCTGATTCTCAGCCTAGTTTGAATAAATGACTTTTGAATTTTGAATTTTGTTAAGATTTTTCCATCAAGAATTTCTCAGCTAGAGTCTAAAATATTGCCCGGTTGATTAATATACTCGCCCCCTATTACGTGGGACTTAAACATGACTGGAGAAATGTCGATCTAGTGTAATAGATAGGTAGGTAGGTACACTTCTGCCTAACCCTACGGGGAAAACAGGAGTGATGATTAAGTATTTAAACGTTAAATAAAATCAAATAACTAGCCAAATGCAGAGTTAACAAAGCTAGTTCACGTCCAAAAAATTTTTCGTAAATTTTGTATCGAGCTGGCTTCTAATGAACCTAATTGCGGGCGTCCCGCGTGCATGTGCACACAACGTTAGCGGCACATCGCCATGCTATGTCGTAGTTAGCTAATATGGAAGCAAATTTCATTTTAATGATCCAACCCGGCTAGTGATACCATCTACGCTCGATTTACTTCGGACAGGGCTGCCAGGGGCTGCCTTACGCTACTAATGAACACGCGACTTCGTTTTTATTTCGGTATTTCGTTTCGTTTTGTTGAAATGTGTTCTGATAAAATTATCGACAGAGAAAAAGTAAGTGTTATGAGAAGGGTTGGTGCCCAGAACATGTGACGTATCTACTGTTGCAGGGGACCGAAATGCTGAGTGAGGCCATTTGAATTTATTAATACTTATCACGCCATCAATACGTTAACCAAGAAAATACAATGCTGCATATTATTATACTTTTACCCATTATGAACGCCATAATAAGATACACAGTACAGTACAAAATAAAGATTTCGTAAATCTAATCGCTTGGGAGGGAGGACGCTAAGGGAGATGTCAGGGATTATTATGACCATAGATGTATTATTTGAAACTAGCGTATTATGAATTTATTAATTTGTTTACGCAAAAGCAACAGTTATTTGAAAAAGTCTGACGGAGCAACCCTACATTTATAACTAGACGCTTAATTCAACATACATTTTGGAAATTCATGCAAGTCAAGCGTGTTATCTGCATATCGCATGACTTTCTATCACGGTTTTACGACAAGTGGATTGGCTGTATCCTCCGAAATATCCAATTAGTTTTATGGAGCGCCGCTTATGGCGGCACTCACACCGCGGGGATTTCGCTTCGTCGCCGCATTCAATAGCTTTTGTGTGGGACTCTTACCTTTTGTTGTTGCGACAGAATCATGACAGAAAGCCTCCAGTTGTTGAGATTGTACTTATTTACGACGCAACCGTTGAAATTGGGCTTTTATTTTATAAAGCACTGAATCACGATGAAGTCTTTATCTAAAATATTAACGTTGTTTTATGACGGTTGTTGTTCTCAAAGGTTTTGCATGACCGATGTTCAGACCGAGGTTCTAAAGGAAAATATATGGTAGGCTTTCTGTATTTCATTTCAGAAGTATGCTTGAATTTGCCACTTATTTGGTAAGTGAAGTTGTGTTATAAGGAATTCGTTCAATATAACTCTTTGAACTATTAATATTAATACTTACGCATAATGTTGGTATCAAATTCATAATAATTAATATCTACTTGGTATAATGATTACCTACAAATATAACAACGAATATCATAGATTAATACGTGGAAACAATATTTCCTCGATATCCTACGAATAATTTTTATTATTCGTAGTAGATATACCAAAATACTCGACCGGGCTCGGCTCTAGAATACATATAATCTCGATAGCCATATTAAGTTTGGCTCACTAACTGCTAAACGGTATCACGTGCGCGTTTATCACAAAATAAGATGGAAGGTTTATCTTTGTAAGCCTCTTATCACAGTTCGGTTCTAGGCTTCAAAAAAAACTAGACAAAACTAAGGCTAAGCTGAGTAGGTATATCAGACTATTCTACTTTTATAAGGTAGAAAAATATCTCCGGTAAATGTCGAAGCTCGATTATAGCCGAGAAATTCGAATTCCGTGGAATTCCAATATCTAGGGGGTCTTGTTAAATCCGACTAAAATGCGAAGTTCCTCTTTCCGAAAAGTTCCTCTCATTTTTCGTTTTTGTACACGAAAGGGGAGGGCCGTAGACGGCACGTGAACCCAGTAATTAATGCGAAACAAGGAGAAATAAAACACATATTCACACCGAAATGTGTAACCAGCGGGGCGTATAATTAAAACATCACTTTTGTAGAATCGGATGAAAGAGTTTCAGATACGTTCAAACACGACGTGCGCTGTGGTTGGTAACGTTTTTTTGAACAATTCTTTTTGGGTCGTACTATCGCCAACGGAATTGACAATTTTTATTTACAGCATGCGGAACGGAACTGAACGCATTTATAAATTGGCTTTTAATACTTGATTTAATTCTTTTGCGGTCGTTAAGTATCGGATTCGATTTATTTTTATTGGATTAAACAAACATATGTTAATGAATACTGGCTGGCTACAGCAGTACCGACCATTATGCAGTTCTGAGTGACAAAATAACATAGTCAGAAAAGCCCTTTTTTTTTTTTTTTTTTTTTTTTTGGGTGGGAAATTATCAAATAACTTCTCCCGCTCTGGGTGGAGCGGGAGGGCGTGTCAGACTCTTACTGACTAAAACCCACCCGTGTTCCTTCCGTTGCCTTTACGTTGCCAGGGGCCACGGTATCCCTTTCGGACTTTCCCGCAACCCCGGCAGGCATCGGTCCTATCGGACCCCTTCCGTTGTGCTGACATCTCTTTGAGGCGCGCGTGGAACACAACGCGCCGTCGACCCGGGCCTGGTCCTTATCGGACGGCGAGCTACCCATTGCTCACCGTCCGCAAGCCCGCGCCTACGGTGGCCGGGAATCGGCCTGCGATTCCCGACGCCCAGGGCGTCTCCTGCGGCGGCTAGGGGCGTGAGGGCGCGAAATTTGCCTCTCCCTCACGCGTTCTGCCTCCTCCTTCGCGAGCATTACTGCTTCGCAGAAGGAGGTGACGGCCTCCCATGCCCTCTCGCTCCGTACCATGGCCTGGACTAGGGCCGGACGCGAGAGATCCCCGCCGCCGATCGCCTCCACGAGGACACGGCGATGCTCTGCCCAAGCCGGACAGACCTCCACCGTATGCTCAACCGTGTCCTCCGGGCGATCCACGCAGTGATGACACCCGGGCGTTTCCTCCCGCCTGATACGGAACAGGAACCTCCCGAAACAACCGTGTCCGGTGAGGACCTGCGTTAGGCGGAAGGTGAGGACGCCGTGGCGCCTCTCTAGCCACTCCTCAAAGAGGGGACTTATCGCCGCAATAGTGGCGTGCCCAGCACTGGGTTGCGACAATCGCACTCTCCATGACGCCATGAGATCCCGCCGGAGCTCTGTCCGCTGTGCCGCGATTTCTCGCGGCAGCGGAGTAACGCCCCGGCGTTTCGCCTCCTCGCGCCACTCCCAAATGTGCGCGAGGACTTTTGCCTCCAGATCCCATGGCGGTAATCCGGCAAGGAGGCTCGCCGCCTCACCGGAGACCGTGCGGTATCCCCGGACCAGCCGGGTGGCCATGACCCTCTGGGACGCGTTCAACCGGCGGGCTGGCCGCCGCCTCAATGAACGCGCCCAAACCGGTGCCCCGTAAAGGGCCATGGACCGCACGACCCCCGCGTATAGCCTCCGGCAGGAGGCGTTTGGACCCCCTAGATTGGGCAGGAGCCGCTTCAAAGCAGCCCCGGCCCGCTCCAGTCTGGGAGCCAAACGTCGGAAGTGCTCCACGAAGTTCCACCGGCTGTCGAGGACGAGTCCTAGGTACTTCATCGTCGACTCGACGCCGATGTGAACTCCTCCTACCGTTATTTGGGAACCCGACGGTGGCGCGTTCCGAGGACCATGAAAACACATGGCCTCGGACTTGTGCAGGGCCACCTCGAGTCCCAATTGCCGGATTCTGCCCACGATTGTCGCAACCCCGTGTGTCGCTAGTTCGGCCGCCGCCTGGTGCGACCTCCCCTGCGCCAGGACCAACGTGTCGTCAGCGTAGCAAACGACGCTGACGCCGCTAGGGAGGTCGGCGCGCAGCACCCAGTCGTATCCGATGTCCCACAGATGCGGCCCCAGGACCGATCCCTGTGGGACGTCAGAAAAGCCCTTATGAACCTAAATGTATCATGAATTCCCAGAAACTCCCGTCTCGTAGATGCCGACAGACTGAGCTTAGAAATAAATAGTGCTGCTACAGTGAATTATTACTAAGACATATTATTATATTATGTTGAGGTGAGTTCTAAGAGTATTGAGGTAGCATATTACACTCGCTTAAGTAGAGATCATAGTTTGTGATAGAAAGTGTGCGGAAAATAGGCTGTTTGGAAGCTATATATATAGAATGAACAAACATGAAAATGTTGGTTTTTTAAAAATAATTTATTCTCGCCTTCTGAAAAGTTTATCTTGGTCATTGACATCGGTGAAAGAAAACATCGTGGGAAACCTGGATTAAATGTGTAATCGTCAACGTGGGCAAGTGTGGTAATGAATGCTCGTGCTTTCTCTATATGAGCCTTTGCCCTACAGTGGGTCAATAATAGGCCAATATTATTATTATTCTGAAAAAGGGTTTTCCTTATACAAAAGGAAACAATAATATTTTTTATGAATTTCAATCCTTCTAGTATTTAAAGAAAATCAATTTACGATTTGCAAGAATTATGTTACATTTTATACGTGACTGTACCAAACTAAGCTACACACACATTTACTTTTCAACTTATCGCCATATTTTAAGTACCTAAATAATTTTTCAGGGCCCTAAAATTTTTTGAACCTTTTCATTTATTTCAAACAAAGATTGAATATTTCCAGAATGTGGGTAGAAAGATTAGGCTTAATCTGAGTTTAGAAGTTAACAAACCTTTGTGATAACTTTGTATATGATCGAAGTTAATATATTTCTCTTTGAGTAAATATCTTTCAATTCATCCATTTAAAATTAATAGCCTTAAAAGAAATCGAGTCAGACCAGCGATTCCTAAAATTATAAACACGAAACTTTGTTAGAAAAATTGGGAAAATAATGAATTGATTCTGTTCCAGCGAACTAAGAATGTTGGTAATTATTCAAAATCTCTTGATTTTGTATTAGTTCATTAAGATTATGCTGTTTTTTGTAATTTTGATAAATAATTAATTACACTACTTGCTTAAAATATTTCTAGACACTTGAATTTTATAACTGGACCTTTGTCACAAATAAATAGATTCTTATTCCAATTTCTTCGTTTAAATATCCATAGAATACAGTATATAGGTGAGCAAACTTATCTCTTCGGAGAATTTCTGCTGACATTTCTAAGGGCTAGTGCGGTGCCCCTGATAACGCGACCATTTTCTTTTTGTGGGAATCAAACTAATAGTTTCCCGAGGGCTTATAGAACGTAATAAATTTTATTTCATCTTGACGTATCTGCCTTTTTCTATTAGTTGCGCAGTTGCGATCTATCCGACCGGAATTGATTTCCTTTATAAAACAAAAAGGCGCATTTATCTTCATAATCTTCGAGGCGTTATATACTCCCGACCATGAGTTATAGACCATCGGATTATTAACTAAATTTATTTAATGATTTGTTATTTTAAATAGTTAAGTAATAAAAGCAAACATATTTTGATTAATTTACTATGCGATACTGTAATTTTCTTATGCATAAATTAAAGGCACGTCACCCCAGTAATAGCTAATTAAAATTTTAAACGAAACCGCGCAATTTTGAATAAGTGATTATGCGTTTTATGTACTACGAACAATAGCTCCAAATTAGTAATTTTATGCGAAATAATTTGCGAAACAAATTATCGGCCATTCCACAGTTTAGACAGAAGCTTTTTAAATCCTTAACATAGCCATAATATTCTTAATAAATTCATAACAAAATTAGGACATCATAAAGCTATTGTCCTTCAGTTCATTACGTTAGCCGTTGGGATTAAACATTGCCGTTAATTCGCCTGCGAAGACAATAAGTAAAGCTGACCCGTGGCCCCTTAAAATGGTAGAATCACCAGTTATCAGAGACCTATCTTCTAAATCCGACCTTTGCTGTTCACAATCGAAACCGAAATGAAATCCGGGGGGCAAGAGGTCTAACGTCGCTGGTGGGTATTTCTGTATGTGTGCGTATGAAATTGTAATTCTAAAACGTGGTCATTATCCATGCAGTGACCCTGGATATGGGACAGGCGGAGACAGGGGTCCCTTGACACGAGAACCAAGATTAGTCCCACATACAAAGTTTTAAATTAAACGCGGGCCCTGGATCGAGGATAAAATAGTGTGTAATGCGTGGGTACTTACCCAAGCGACTTGCCCGTTGTTTTATCTTTGTGTTCTCATAATTATTTTACAGGCTTTGTTGCCTCTCTACGACTGAATAGCTGTAGTTTTGAGTTAGACTCGTGTTGAATCACGTAGTATGTTTATCTAAATTATGATTATGTAAACTGTACTCAGTGAATACGTAACATTTCAAATTAACGTTTCGTGTTGAAATACGTTTGTATTACTGTAAAGTGAGTTTTATTTGTTTTGTAATGTATTTTTAGTTTGTTTAATGTGGCTATTTGGTTTATCCAATTGCTGAAAATAACTTTAAAATTGGTGGCAAATGTTTTATAAAATAAATGATTATCATAGTGCGAGAGTTACGATAAGTACCATCGCGGACACTAGCGGTGAACCGCTTTTCAACTTTATTATTAAGGGCATAAGTGTGAAAAGTAGTTCACTGCAAATGTCCGCGGCTGTACCAACCTACACATTTAAAAATACATAATAAAACGGACTAATGAAAAATCACGCTTTAAAAGTATTAAAAAAGAAAATAGTTCAGACAGAAATCAAGACATAGGTTTGCATAGGTACAAAAATGGTCAAAGTAAGGCCGTGGTCGCATACCTGTACACCTACAAAATTATAATGGCATAAACCATAGCATAAATTATAATCGTGATAAAGTACTTACAGAGCCGCTTTAATTTTTTTTTTGTTTATCTTTTTTTTGTATAATAGGTATTAATTTTACTACAATTTTTCGCGCCGTACGTAGCACAGTGTCACTTTTGTTTGTTTTTAACAATTTCAACATATTTATTTACTTAGACAATATAATATGTATGCATATTTGTAGTGTGCTTGTCAAGACCTTTCATTTGATACCCAACAAGGCATATTTATTTTTTATTTTTTATTCATATCTTTGTCCTCTAGAGGGCGCTTTGTTAAATTTAATATGACGTTACATCGCCACACGTCTATAACCAGCGGACGATCAAGACGCTTCTAACGATACCTCATTTGTCAAATTATGATCAGTAGTTTAGAAGTTATGAGGTAACAGATTAACATACATACATACATACTTACATACATTCATACCGGTCAAAATCATAACCCTCCTTTTTGTTTCACCGTAGTCGGGTAAAAATAATAGAAAGGGCCGGCCCGGCCCGCAACGCCCAAGAAGTCTGCCACCAAAGCAAGAAAAAACCTTATTTTAGGACCCGCTAAGTCCAGCTGCAATTGGCTGAGAGCTCCCATTCTTAGTTCTGGTTGATCCAGTTTGACCAAATCGCAATTCACCAGCTTTTAGTGACCAAGGCTTCGAAGAACACTAGTAACACAGTTCACATACGCAAGGTTTGAAGTAACTTGTTATTTTTATTTTGTAATACTGGCACCACATTGTCACGATAAGGCGAACTAAACTTCGCGCGCTCTCTCTTTTACACCACTCGACGTCTCGCTGTACAGCAGAGAGAGCGCGGAGTGAAGTTCACGTTATCGCGACAATGTAGACGTAGCATTAAAATCTCTCCGTGAAAACTTAGCTGAAGTGACAGCTGTCAATAGTGTTAATCCCTAGTATCAGCAGAGCTACTCTGTAACCATCTCATCATGAAAAATTTGGTGAAATGAGCTCGAGGCGAGCTGTCAGTCCCTAGCAGCAGGTGGAATGACAGCTCACTTCAAGCTCACTTCAAGATCACTTCAAGCCCACTTCATCTAAGTTTTCACCGGGAGATTATTACAGAATATACCGGCAGGTGGAATGACAGCTCACCTCACCTAAGTTTTCACGATGAGATTTATACAGGATAAACCAGCTGCTTGTTATTTTGATTTTGTTACGAATTGCACGTGTAGCGTGCCGGGCGCGGGCGAAAACATTCTTCTGCACGCGCCATTACAGATGGCGCGCGGGGCGCGACCAATGAAGACCCGTGAATGGACAAGACAGATGTACTCGAATGCTGCCTAGCCATTCAATTTATGGAGTACTAATACTGCCCGCGACTACGTCCACGTGCAATCTCTTGTTTTAACATAAAATAATACATCCTACTAGCTGCATCCTGCGGTTTCACCCGCATGATTCGCGATCCCGTGAGAATATCGGAATAAAAAGTATTCTATGTGCTAATGCAGGTCATGGTCTACCCATGTACCAAATTTCATCTAAATCTGTTCAGCCGTTTTAGCGTGAAAGCGTAACAAACAACCTCACTTTCGCATATATAATATTACTAACTGCGCCCCGCGGTTTCACCCGCATAAGTATCGATTCTGCAAGAATATCGGGACAAAGGGTAACCTAGGTCATGGTTTACCCATGTGCCAAATTTCATCCAAATCTGTGCAGCTATTTTAGCGTGAAAGCGTATCAAACAAACAAACAACCTTTCGCATTTATAATATTACCAGCTTTTGCCCGCGATTTCACCCGCGTGGATGTCGGATATCGTCCCACGGGAACGTACTACCGGGTCTAAAAGTATCCTATGTCCTAACAAAAATCATGGCCCATCCGTAAATATGCCTTTCATCTAAATCCGTTCAGCCGTTAAGGAGTGAAAAGGTAACACACAGACAGCAAATTAATTGTAATAACCCAGTGGACCGATGTTAATGAAATAAAGACTAAATGTTATTTCAAGATATGGACTGTGACTATATTTCCCATCAATTAAATCTCTTTTAATGAAGTATATAAAAACATGTAAATCAAAAATCATCCCCTATTTTACCCCCTTAGGAGATGATTTTACAAAAACGCTATATGACATAATTCCGTATTCTTACCAAAAGCATAATTTTGAATTTTCATATCTAACCTAACTTAAGAAATGCTGAGTTACCCATACAAACTTTCATTCCCTATATCACCCCTATAGGATTATTTTTTAAACAAATAGTAGCCTATGTCCTTCCCCACGATGCCATCTAGAAATCCGTTCAGTGGTTTAAGCGTGAAAAGGTGACATTCAGACAGACAGACAGAGTTACTTTCGAATTTATAATATTAGTATGGATTAAGTTAGTTAAGAGTAGCCGTGGAGTTTCTTGCCGGCTCTTCTCCATAGGAAACAACCAATTGGAACCGTGCACCTAGCTTCTGACGTTTCATAAGTACACATGTAGGTTTATATGAAATAAAAATATTTTGAATTGAATTGAAAAAAAAAGATGACACTCGGCAATACCTAAGCATCCCATCAGTGAAAGAATTTACGGAATTGGATCAGCAGTTCCGAAGATTACCCCTACATACAAACTCACACCTCTTTGTAATATTATTAATACAAATTGCCGATAGGTAAACGAATAAGTACGAATTATGATTAAGAAACAAAATGTTTACCTTTTCTACGCATTTCAGTAGTTTCGGTTCGAAATTAAAAGCAGCACCAAAATTGTATTTCACCAAATAACCAATAATCGATCAACAAATATTAAGAAAAGTGTCTCCTGAAAAGTCTATCCTGTACCTATAGATTATTCACTTTGAAGTTTTTTGCAACATCTGACTTTTCTAGGACTCAAACCTCAGTTGGTCCGATAGAGTTTTTCCTTATAGGAAGCAGGATCGATTAACATCAAAAAAAGTTTTTGTTAAAGCTGCTCATTTTCTTGCTGACTGTACATTTTTTTCCAAAATGTCTCAAAAACCTAAAGACAGTCTCCTAAGATCGTTTTCCTGTAGTTACAACGGTTCAGGTAGCTGCCCATACTGCCCCAACTCAAAAATCCACGCTGATTTTAGGAAGTGTATAGAGTGCCGCTAGCGGCACTTTATCCCGAGGGATAAAGTGCCGCTACTTGCGACATAATAATGGCACTGCCTCGACACGACTAAAGTGCCGTAAGCATTGCATTATCATTGTCACTGGCACTTGTTATTTTGTTTGATTGTTGAGGTTAGTTCACCGCCCTTTGTATTGATTGATCGTATTTGTTTTAGATAATTATATCAAAAGTCACTACAATGACATAGACGAAAAATGAAGTAGCAAATGAAAATGGCTGAAAGGTAGGTTAGGTTAGGTTAAAACTGTGACCACACAACGCGACGCAAGCGAGCGAAGCGAGCGGTGCCACGGCAGCAGCCGGCGAGTGCCAGGGTCCGATAAGGCACAAGACAATGTAATATAATATTTTGGGAATGTGGTGTTTTACAGCGAACTAACCTCAACAATCAAACAAACCAAGAAGTGAAAATGACTCAGTGACAGTGACAATGACAATGCAATGCTTACGGCACTTTAGCCGGGCCGAGGCAGCGCCACTATTATGTCGCTAGCGGCACTTTTTCCATTTGGGATAGAGTACCGCTAGCGGCACTCTATACACTGCCTTAATAAAAATAATATGATGTTCGTTGTTAAGCGCATAACTTGGGAGCGACTGGAGCGATTTGGCTATTTATTATTTTAAAATGTTAATAATCCAAATCAGGTTCTTTTGGAAATATTTTTTTTAAAGTAGTCTGGTTAATTGGTGCATATTCTATGGGTATTTTGTATGAACTATTGAAATTTGGACAGGACACGTTTGTCGGCTCAGCTAGTAATAAACCAAACTAGCTTTCAATAAACACAAATTACAAACAATTCTATAAGAAAATTTCAATATACAAGACACTTCTAACACAATACTTAAAATTACACTAGTATTAAAAATATTCTGTTCGACTCGCCAGATAAAATGGTATTAACGACGTAACGAAGTCAACGATGTGAGCACAAAGTACAAATTTTATTACGCAGTAAAATGTGAAATTAAATCAAATAATTTTCGATATAACGCCTGCGTAGGCAGCTAGGAGCCGTAAACTGAGATGTGCAAGCGAAGGGCTTTTGAAATTCCATTTTATAATACTGGAAGTCGTTAAAAAATGAGTTTTTTTTTTTGCTTATGTGTGGCTTTATTTACTTTTACGTCCTAATTGAAGGTTTATAACTTCTCATATGGCCAATATTATTATTTTTGGGGTTTAGTACAAATTAAAAACGGAAAAAAAGGATCAATTTCGTTGTCGATGGATAGTGAAATATTGATCCTTTACCAACCAGTGGGTATATACTCGTAGGTAGGTTGTATTTTTTCAGGAATATATATATATATATATATATATTTTTTAAAAAAAACGTTGCCCCTCACTAGGAATTTCTCCTGTGTCGTGGGTGCGTTTACAAACATTTAAACTCACATACACAAACAGCCAAACCCGGAACAACAACAATATTGTATTGTAACCATTACAAGCACCATGTGTGCCTGTATCTGTGCAGTAATGACGAGAATGTTCCAAATGCGGAGAATGTTGCAAACGTGCAAAAGAAAACCTAGTTCTTTAATAAGCCAGAGGTGCTGTTACTAGGCAGCAATAAAAAGAGAATTTTAAATATATTTCCAGTTTATGTAAATCACTTTATATCAAGTAAAAACGTAAAATAAAAGTCTCTTGGAATTCCTTTGTTCCAACTCCTGGCTTAAGAGGGTATGACATTGAGTGGGTAAGTCTCGTGAAATGTCACATCTGATCTACACAATAGAAAGACCGTTAAACATTACTACTTTGTACTTTTGTATTTATTTATTTATAAATTAAAACTTTATGCACAAGTAAAAAAATACGGTAAAAAGGCGGATTTAATGCCTGAGGCATTTTCTACCGGTCAACTTTGGGTTGATGCAGAGAGGAAACATGGCAGTTGCAACATAAGGGATTGATTACACGAAAATAACTATAAAATACAATAATAAATACATAGATATACACATACATACATATAAACAGAATAAACTTTTTCAGGAGAAATAACGATCGGTAGAGAAGAAATAAGGATCAGTTGAGGAAAAAACGAATCCAGCAAATCAGCGCTGGGATGTTTCAGCTAACTTTTTCTTGTATCCTTTTTCATCATTGTGTGACTGTACCTAAATTACCCTAGGCTGATAAAATTTTCGTTTTTCCTAATTACATTTATATTAGTGTTTGAGTCGGTTCCCCCTTAGGGGGAAGTGCCGCACCCCACCCCGTGCAGCACTGTAGAGCTCGTCTCCAGACTGGACACTCTCCCACCGTTATAAGAAAGAGAAGAATTCCCATAAACTAAACTGCCCTGTCCCGACTTAGAAAAGCTAGGGGACAGGGGGGATACAAGGTGAAGTTAATATTGGGAATTCACAGTTAGTAAACATAAGTATTATAATACTAATACAATATGAAGCTAAGAAGATTAGAGGGTATGCAAAATAAATGATATATATAATTTAGTATAATAAATGTTGGAGCGCCGACGTCTCCTCCTCTCGCAGTTGAGCACCTATATCTGCAATACAGTCTTGGTCAAGTGAAGGAGTAAAGGGATCGTTACGCTTGTGCTTTATATTATTATTTATAGCTACGTTAATTTGTCTGTTTACAATGTACCCACTTTAGCGAGACCGGGAACCGTTTAACAACGTTTGCCTCATTATACATGATCCGTTAGACCTAACGCATAGAACCTCTGAGGAACTAGAACGATTCTAACGGAACACATTCCCTAATCACAATATAAATATCTTACTCAATCCTAAGACAGAGTACTACGAAGTCCAACTGTTATTGAGTAAGATAAGTTTAGCTTTGAGTAGTTCTAAACGCGTAGTACTGTACAAGACTCCCTTACGGTGGCCTAGCCCTTTTACTAAATTAACACAAAACTAGCGCAAGCGCACCGTAGACTCAGTCTCTAGCAGAACTCATTACGATTGCACTTGGTGAACGCCGAAGAGGAATTTCGTCTCTTCCCATTTCCTTAATCTGCCCCATTTAGAGGATGCTTGCAATGTAATCGGCAGCCGTGTGGATCGTCCTTATCTGACAACGGGGCGTTTCGATCTGGGCATCCAAATGACGTGTCTCGCTAATATAAATTTGTGAGAGGCCCGAAAGCCGGTTGTAGCTTAACGAGACACGATTTCTAGCGTTCCTTAGAACGGACTATCGATTAAGTTTGGGGTACTTGGTGAAGCCTACCCCCTCTCCCGGAAATGTACGTCAACAAGCCTCACGCAAAGAGTTCTGGGGCGAGGCCTTTTTGGATACAGAAATCATCATTAACATTTGGTTGTTTTATAATCCAATTACAGATTGGCTTTATAGCCTAGTTCAATTTTATATGAACTGTGAGTATTTATGGTTCTGCCTTCCAAATGTGGTGCGTCAGCTTAAGGTCAACAATCGTCAAAAGTCTGGAGCGTTAGTGCTCAGTGTCAAGTATGGCGGAAGGCTTTCGCCATTTCCCTATAACTAAATGCAAATGACAATAATCTGCCAAGGTATGGATTAGGACATAGACACGTAATACACTAGAATGTACATTAGTTATAAAACACGATACTAGATAAAAGTTATTTCGCCTTTCTGGTATAAACGAACAATAATAACTCGACAGCGATATCACCTAGCTGTTACCTATAAATACAATACAAATCTAAAGATAAAAGTTAATTAAAGTTGACACTTACCAAATAATTCCTTAGAGAGAATTAGATTACAACTCACTTACAAAATACTGCACACATTACCAGCATAGCCTCGGGCACCGCCCTTACGTCTCGTCTTTCGCGATTCAAAATCAACCGCCTGTTTAGTTACAAGAACTCTAATTACATCACCAACCTAGAATAATTATTATAATGAAAGACTCACCCAGTCGCACCAACAAACACACACACATACTACGTTATACTACATTAGTCTAATCCGGGCTTCAACCCAACTATATTTAACTTAATAAATAATACTAGTTATCTTACGACGGCCACTGGACATGGCCTTTTTGGTATTCACCAAGTCTCCTAATATAACTCGCCTAGTATATTACATCCGCACCCTACCGTGGTCTTAAAAACCAATCCTCCTAACTTAACTCCCTGGACACTCACGTCGTTCGTCTTTCGCGATTCAAAATCAACTGCCTCGTCATCATCCCTCAGCTTTCTAAATTCCTAAAACACCACGGTCCGGCTTCCCACAGTTTTGCAGAATAGATTTATTGCTGTTTTTGTGTAAAACTCAATTGTTTCAAAAGGTTCGTTACCTACGCATTTATTACCGCCAGATGTGAATGCCCGCTGCATTGCATCCAGGGAATATCAACCTTTTCCGACGGAAGATTCAAAGTTACAATTTGTATATATTATATTTTTAAATCATACTTTTATGTTTTTAGCACAAAACCTAATTAAAGTATTTAAGCTATCTGTTAGAATAATCAGTCAATCAATACAATAGCATAACAACAGTTATAAGATAATAAATAGTTATATCCATTGGAGCATTGGCTTTGCATGCCTTTAGAATGGCTCATAAGTAATTGTCGTTTTAAGTTTCAAGCATGACTCTAGATTTCTATTTTTTTTTGTTTCCTTACTTTAATTATATTCATGTAAGAGCACGCTTGCTCGCACTAAATTTGAGAACCGCATGTTGTCGAACTCTGCCATCATGTTTCCCAGAAAGTATAAGTGAAATGGGATTCTAAGAGGTTCAATATTGCTTTACAATTTTAAAGAAATAGGATCGTAATTTATTACGCTAATGGGTCGAGCTGTCAATGTGTTTCTGAGTGGCCCAAATCATGTGCCGATTTTAAAGTAAATATAATATTTCGTTATTCATTTAGAGTAAATGACACATAGTCACAATTGCATTATTTAGCGAGTTAAGATCACTGGGAAAACCGCTATTGGAAATAATCACTTTTCATCATATTTTGTACCATAATTTGTGTATTGTGCATAGTACCTATTTTATTGAGCAGGTTTAAGAAAAAAAGCTCTCCGAAAATAGTTGGTTCTACTCGTAGACTCTTTATCATAATGCGAAATGTGGGTGTGCTATAGGTACACCTCTGCCTTACTCTTCAGGAAAACGAGGCGTGATTTTATGTTATATTAGATTCTTTATATCTATTGGCATTTAACTTAGCTATATTACAAATTGAAGGGTATTGACGCTGGTAAACGATGGATCGAGGAACGATGAGACCACTGAACTCAAAAGACCATCACAGACATTAAATCTGCATGGTCCTCATATGGCCACACCAACTTTAAAACTGTGAGACAGCTCTTTGTTCTTGGCACCATTCTGCGCAAACATCCCTCTGTGATATACAAGCCGAATGCTGCTAAAAAGCGTAGAGGCTTCGAGGTATACTCAACTCGCGGATGTAGAACAGCCCTTGCTCAGCGTCATTATGATATTCTGTCCAACCATTTATATAATAAAATAAACAAAGTATGCACCATAGCTCCCATGTGCCATAATGGATGTAAGACCAAGGTCACAAAGTGGCTACTGACAATGAGTTACGATAAGACTGAAGATTTACTACATGTATCAATCGCTTAACTTTTAAGTAGTTAGTAAATTTATATTTTTATAATTACATTTACACAGACTTATATACACACAAGTTTTCACCATATTTTATCTCTCTCTCAATACATACACAAACACATTCCCCTACATAGGTACTTTAACAGACACGTCATGCATTTTCTAGTAGTAAGTAGTTTCCTTAATAATAATATACTGTGCTCGTCATACAACTACTGTTATATGTTCAAATTATAGGCGAGGACGCTGGCACCCTAAACACAAGTTAAATCTTACTCTGGGTGCCAGAGTTCATCGAAAACGCTCTTTATTTTAGTTGTTACGATGCATAGTGTTTAGCTAACTGTTTATGTACAATGGAAGATAATAAAAAAAAAAAAAAAAAAAAGAGACGGCCTCTGAGTGACCTCTGAGTTTGTTTCAGTCTTTTTTCACAGATTACTCAATTAGGAAAATAAACTCATCTGATTTAAAACATAAGTTATTTTTGAAAGTGTTATTTTGAACCAATTTATAGAAATAAATATAAAAGAAAAAGAAAGAAAGAAAGAATAATATTTATTTGGACACAGTTCGTGAAACACATAATACCAAAATAAAAAGTGAAAATAATCATAAAGCAATAATAGTGTGTGCCTCACGGCTGCGCCAAAAGGTTCATTTCAGCATTAATGCCCGACAAATGATACAGCCGTAATAGCAATCACGTCATTTCGTTTAAAATACGTTTTTATTTTTATTAATTAATTTATCTTTATATAGATTCTTCTCAATTTTGTGAATGTGAGAACGCTGTAGGCCTAGCGGACTGTAGATTTGTTCACCATCATTATTCTGTTAAGTACCTGGTACTTGTTGAAAGACCTACACTGTCCTCCCATACCTAATAACACTGTTATTTGTAAATATTGTAAAAGCCCATTATTTTTAAAAGAGTAACCGTGGAGTTTCTTGCCGGCTCTTCTCCATAGGAAACAACCAATTGGAACCGTGCACCTAGCTTCTGACGTTTCATAAGTGCCCATGTAGGTTTATATGAAATAAAAATATTTTGAATTTTGAATTTTTGCTGTCTGACGCTGGTTTTCTAATGAACCCTTATGGACAAGTGACGGGGAGTACCAACAGTTTCAACATACCTAATACATAATTTTTATACCTCTAAATAAATAAATAAACTACATAAGGTTATAATTGATCATTATCACTTGTCATCTTTCATGGTAGAACGTGAGAAATCAAATCAATCTACTAGAACAATAACAATAGGCTGTTAGATCTACGGCACATCAATCACATGAATGCAGCAAATCGTGCATAAATACAGATTGTATTGCTACATAAATTGAATATTAGCAAAACAATGCCCAATTAATATTCACGATAATTCTGATGAACGTAGGTACGTTCACAATAGATCCATTCAGTGATGTAAATCAATTTTGATGGATAATCTCATATTTTAGAATATCTCCATCAAACTTGATCTGATTCTGAAAAAGAACATCACAATTCGTGATTGAAAATATAACTTTTTAAAGGGTTTTATTAAGAGACTATTCCCACCGTATTGTGGCGTGTTTGTATCGTTAGACAGCTGTCATTTCTAGCACTGGGACAACTCAGAAGAATACAAAAATAAAAAATCCCAATGTAATAAGCTCCATTTAATTATTCAAGCGACACGACACGAACATGACGACTAAAGGTAAACGTCCACTGGTCCGCACCAGCCGCAACGCACCCAACGGCACTCAATCGATTTTGGTTTGCTTTGTATGAAGAAATTAACTACATGATAGCACTGTGTAGACTATCGGTACCGCCCGCAATGAGCGCTAAATCGGTAGCGCTCATTGCGGGCGCTATGAATTCATACGCACGGCACGCAACGGATTTTGGTTTGTTTTAAAATAAAATCTTTTGCGAGCCGTGCGTACGTTGCGGCCGGTGCGGATCAGTGGAGGTTCACCTTAAAAGCCTATCACCGTGACACATTAAAGGTCTAGCTCAGGGTAATAGGTTAAGTTAATATATCCCCTAAAATATGTATGAGAATACCTAAATCAAGTTCAAAAAGAAACCCTAGACTATTATAAATAAAACTTCCAATATTAGTTGTTATCGAAGAAAGAAAAATGCAAAGTAGATTCAAATCCCTATGAACGAATCTCATTATTTTCTTGTTAAACAAAAATATTTGCAATATTCACGACAGGCTCCGATAACTCTTCAAAGTTTTCAATTTATAATGGAAATACATTCCATCAAAGTTACCTTATCTTGATATTTTTATACAGGTTATTTGAATAGATTTAACAAGCGACTCGACGGTGGATTTGCATAGATTGGTGTTGTCCTTTGTATAGAACTAAGAATTTGCTTGAAAAATAAAACTGATTCAGGCATTTTTATGAACTGCAAAATATAAATGAAACAAGGGGAGGCTTTTGTTTAGAAAAGGATCAGAACATAAGCTAACAAAAGTAGGTAGCGCTAATATTAAACGCTCAAAACTCCATTGGCACGTTAAGAGCCGTTTTGCGCGGTACGGTTTATCTATATGTGTAAACAACACGGTACACACAGAGATTGCAGTTTTGCATTTCACTCACTGTCATAAACGCGTCGCACTACACGAAACAAAAATATATTTCCGTCACTTTTGTTAGAGATTCTTGCCAGTTCTTGGCATAGCTAAAATTCGAGCAGTACTTGTATGAGCTGATAGCACTTGGCGTCAGGGGTTGGACTGTGATGTAGCTGGCTTAGGTTTTCATCTCGTAATAAGCAACGCGTTTTTTACAAATATTATTATTTTTGTTTGTAATAATATTATTTTTAAAATATTGCTCCCTTTTTATGAATGTTGTTATTGCAATAAAGGTTTGAGAATAAAAAATGCGTGATATGTAATAACAAAACTACTATTATTATGGCCCAAGTAGCTAACTGGCTTAACAATAACCTGCTCACACTTAATACATCTAAAACAAACTACATATGTTCTAGTATTAGTAAAAACACAATACCTAGTGAAGATTTTATTTAACATAAAAGTTCATGTATGCGGTGATACTAATAATAGACACTGTAACTGTTCGATTATTAAACAGGTCACACAGACAAAGTATTTAGGCGTGATACTCGACCAACGGTTATCCTGGTACCTTGATCAAGTCACGAATAGACTTAGGAGATTAAGCTGGATTTTCAAGACTCTCAGACATATCGTACCAAAACAAATAAATACGAACAGTAAACGAAACCCGTCTAGAAACATATTAAATGAGGTTTACGTAGCTCTAGTCCAGTCTGTCTTGATATATTACATCCCCGTTTGGGGTGGGGCTGCAAAAACCAATTTTATCAACGTAGAACGCGCCTAATAAAGACCATGTATTTAAAAAAGTTAAGATACCCTACTGAAACCCTGTATCAGATTAGTGATTTGCTCTCAGTTCGTAAATTATACATTATCCAAATTATTCAAAAAATACAGAAAACCCTAAAATATGACTCAAGCAAAGCAACCCAGAGAAGAAAAGACCTAATAGCACAAATTCCCCATACAAAAACTGTATTTGCCGGGAGACAATACAATAAGCGATCAGCTTTTCTTTATAATAAAATTAGCAGTAAAATTAACATAAACCCAAAAAAATACTACGAATGTAAAAACACTAACAAATTGGATAAAATTATTAAATTATGATGACACGGAGGCACTCTTGGAACACATTAAGTAAAATTTGTACTAATTAGGTAGTAATAATCACACAACTTATCCACACCTTTATCTATAAACACCAAATGCACAACACACACACATCCACACAAATAAGATAAGTAATAAAAATAAAACCACTAATAACACTCAAGATTACTATAAATTACAACATTATCACTATTAAGTATGATCATACTCAAACACACAATCATACACAACTTATCACTGAACACACACCTGCAAGCGAGGTTTTGTTCATAATTAAATTGTTACTTCTTGCAGACAGCATACTTCTGTAAATATATATACTTACCTATTGTTTTTGTAAATTCCTAGTTCATATTTTGTATTGCTTAGTTATGGAAGAGCGGAGTTCCCCAACACAGGCATTACTTGCTTACAGGGGAGCTCCAAACACAAAAATTATAAATGAAAAGTTTTTGAAGCAATAAACATTTTTTTTTTCGTATTTTTATTACTTCAGCTTATTCAGATGAAGTAATAATAATTATAGTAAAATAGATGTCAAGAAATGTAGAAGCAATTTCTATTCCTTTTACATAATTAAAATATGAAATATTTTAAATGGATTTATTTCACCATAAACATTAACAGCCTTATTTATAAAAATCTCGCTAATCACTGCTTAGCCACTGTTTAGCTAAGCAAATGGTTAGCTCTTAATCAATGCTTAACTTTTCTTTATTTATAAACGCTAGTTAGCAAGTGATTAGTTGCGAAACGAAATAGAGGTGAAATTATGCGTTCGGCACAGATTATAACCAAAATAGTCGACTAAAAAACAGAATTTTAAGAATAAAGTTGTCAAAACCACGATTTCTGTATCTGTCGTGACTTTGACAGACAAAAGTCAAAAATGTCATCGGAAAATATAAAATTGAATAATATTACTTAATAAGTTTATTTAATTGTTTTTGCGATGATAGCAATGAAAATAATAAGCTCCAATAATTGGAGTAAACAGGAAAAGGTATGTATCTCTGAATTTATATCTACTTACTAATAATATAAACTGACCAAGTGAATGTTAAAGTAGAAGTAACAATGTTATCACTTATGTATTTTCATATCCTTTTTGCTTCTTAACACGAATATACTATTTTAGAAATGTATGTAACTACTTGTGTCTGTTTTATTAATTCCTATTGTTTTTGCATCAGGTTTTCAGTATCTTTTAATAACAATTACTATACTTGTTTACAGCAACTTTGACTGCTGCTATGAGCCACTAAATATGATTCAACCTCGTAAAGATGAGCGAGGAGACCATGCTACGTGAAAACGATGAGGAATGCGAGTGGCATGACAAAAGAATGGCACCATGTCTTTGGAGGAAGAATATTGGAAATCAAAAATAATGAATTTATAACAAAAATGTAGCTTTATTATGTATCAAAATAAATTGTTTTCTATAAAATGTCTCTTGTTATTTGTGTGACTGCCACAACGTGGCTTTTCTTTAGTCTGGGCCTTAAAGCTAGCGCCATAAGATGAGGGGCACATGGGAAAACACATTGGATAATCATTATCTCCGATGAGCTCCCTCATGAACTCATTCTCTTCAAACCACCTGAGCACCTACTGAGCCTCCTTCTGATTGAACTTTCCCTATAAATCCTTGTATAATGTGTACTTCGAAAGAAGAATATTATCAACATAACATAACATCACGCCTGTATTTCACCGAAGGGTTAGGCAGAGGTGTACCTATAGTACACCCACATTTCGCCAGTTATGTTTAAGTCCCATGTAATAGGGGGCGAACCTATTGCCATCAATAGGGCACAAATCCAGACCCCGGGCTGCTACTGAGAAATTCCACACTGAATAAACCCGGGACCTCATGCTCAGCAGTAGCACTTGCGACCACTAGACCAACGAGGCAGTCAGAATATTATCTAGTAGGTGTCTAATCATCCTCGTAAGGGATATAAATGAGCTTTGTAGGTCTTCCTCCGTGTACTTTGCGCCGGTGTTTCAAAATTATTTAATTCTTTTAAGTGGTTCTGAAATCCCGTAAAAGATTGTCGAAATCCATATTTACTATTTCGATAAATAATATCGGCACATCTCGGTAATAGGAACAAAATTACCTCGAAGCACACATAATTCGCATTGAATCGATCAGCTGATTGAAATAAAATCCGCCATCTTGCCTCTTAGCATCCTCTTAACAGTGGACGGGTGGTGTTTAATTTTGACAGCTACTAATCAATTGCTTAGCGACCTTTTAGCGCTAAATAGCGTTTATGAATAAGAATTTTGCTAATCAATTGCTTAGCAATTGATTAAAATTTAAGAGGCGTTTATAAATAAGACCGTAAGCTTCGATCATGATCGAAGGAATTAAGCAATAAATAAGAATAAAAAGACTACTAAAAATATAAAAATAAATTGTTTAAGTACTAAATAAGTGATTTTAATGACGTGTTTTATCATTCAGAAAAATGTGTCGATGGTATGAAACCATTTGTTTCATATTCATTATGTGACGTCGCTCCTCCTCGATAATAAGACTTACAATATTTCTCTAGAATAAAGAATATCATTGTATTTATTACACCTAATAATTATTTATCATTTACTAATCGAATTAAACCTAATAATGAATTTTAAACTTTATTTAATAAGGCATCTTCTGAGTAAAAGGATTAACAATACCTTTGATTTAAATTTATGTGTGGTAAAATATGAAATATTTAAATGATAACACACACTTAGTCCGATTCCATTAGATATTTGTGTAAATTACATCCACTTTTACACAGCGCAAAAATATTTGATCCGGCTTCAATATTTATGTTTGAATGCATTTTGAAAATAACCACAACACCTCTCTAATAGATTTCAATACTCATCACCAATAATGACCCACGAACCAACAACGTTCTATTAGGTGAATACTTGTAACGAACTTTATCTGTGTACCTCACAGAAATCGAAATTATTTACTTAGTTTTTTGTGACCTACTTACGTTTATTATTTATGTGAACAAGACGAATGAAACAAAAACTAATGGTTATCGAACTACTACTAGTCAATATTAGAAAGAAACAAGAACTATATAATAGTAATTTTAAAAAATATTACATAAATACGCAGGTGAGATTCGAACCCTCGGCTCGCAATAATCACAATTATCAAAGCACGTTAATCACTGAGCTAGCATGCCATATACTGTGTTAGTAGAAATTATGAACTACTATGAGTTGCTGACAAAGTGAGTGTGTGTGTGTGTGTCTATAGTTTGTTGTAACAACTTATATAATAAGGTCTCAAGTCAAACCGACGCGTCAGTCTATTGCTTTGTAAGATTGCTTATGGACTTATGAACGCCACTGTACCTACTACTGAAAGTATCCCTAAACTTACTTTACACTGAAAATAATCATTTTATTTAAAAACCTCGGAGAATATTCGGAAAATTCTGAGAAAATTTACATAGAATAACAATGATATGCTTACGGCACTTTAGCCGGGCCGAGTCAATGCCACTATTATGCCGCTAGCGGCACTTTATCCGTTAGTGATAGAGTGTCGCTAGCAGCATCTATACACTGCCTTTTTTTTAAGTAAAGCGCAATGATTATGTGTAGATAATCAAATTATTATTCGAAACACACATATTTGTTTACATTTTTGGAAACTAAGTTGCGAACGCGGAATAGATATTTAATTCCATAAGTATGATCTATGTAAGTATATGGATATAGTTACACAGATGTAGGTTATTATTGTATCATGTTACGAGACGCTCCCGAACTGAACATTGCTCGGAGCTACACACTGGAATTGACGGTCCGTGCATAAGTAATGGAGCCAACTGACAGTTATTGATCAAATTAATTTATGCGGATATACAATTGTATTGGCGTCTTGATTATTAATAACATGAGTTTAGATGTTTCAGGTAGATTGGTTTAATTTCACGTAAATGTTACATTATGTTCATTTCAAGTTACATAGCAATGAGGTTTATCACAGCGGAGCTGCAGTGTTGTATGCTTAAACTTTTATGGGTCCAAATAAAACCTACCGTTTGATAAAATAATGATAAATTATATTGTTCTATGTTCTATATTAAGGGGTTTGGTTTCCGCACTTAGTCCGTCAGGTGGACCATTGTACGTGGGCCATAGCGGCCGTTTGGTGGTTATTCCAACCAGCTTATCTCCCTCCAGAAGTTGATTAAGTCTCCTGGTCTGTTTAGAACATCTGTGTATGATCTGGGTGACCCGAGGGTTTCTGTAATAATCTAAATTATATTTTGATTTCTGTAAATTGGTTCAAAAAACACTTTTACACGTTTAAAATAAATTCTATTAAACTAGATGAGTTCGGTGTTTCCTATGGAACTAATGTCCTTCACACCGAATTTTGACCATGGCGACCAATCTCAGCGGAGACTAGGTTTCGACGCGGGAGATATTATAGTGCACGAGTATGTGCGCAGACAGAGTTGCACTCTCTCTTCCATCACTCTCATAATACGATGGGACGGCAATCCGACACGACCGGAGAGAGATCAGACACAGGACCAACGGCTTAACGTGCTTCCCGAGGCACGGGGGTATCACACCGCTAACTTCCAAACTCCGGGCTGTTACTAAGAACTTCCTACCAACCAAACCAAATTCCTAACACTGCCCTACCCGGGACTCGATATTGAAAAAGTCGCGCTTACGACCACGAGACCAACGGGGCAGTCCAAAAGGGCCTATCGAACTACTGTGGCAAGAAATACCTAAACAAATTCAAAGGTCAGTCTCTTTTCTTCTAGTTCTGCTACTTCTTGTATTACTATATTTCCCACATAACGACACCTATTGTATAATTAATGTGTTTTTAACAATAGTCAAAAGTATAACAAGCACAGCTTTAAAAATATCATTTGAATTTCTGACGCAATCTGAAATTGTAGACACTGTGGGTATGGGAGACCGAGGGGTTTTGACACAGAGGTGATTTGAAACAACACTGATTTCGCGGAATTTAAAAACGTTAGCGAGCTGGTACCGACAAAAATCAGCCGCTCCCCACCACCTGCCGGGCCCCACAGTTCGCGTCCGTGCCTCAGACACGCGGTTAAGTCGTTGTGGCTGCCACGTCGCAAAAATCGTGAAAAGTAAGATTTAAACGTTTTTTTAAGATACCTGTATTTTGATAATGCGTTTGTATTTTAGCTTGGGTTTTATATGTTTCGAAAGCTCATTAACTAACGACTGAAACCATGGCGCTGGTAAAACTAATTTATTTGTGATTTGCTTCTGGATTTTTGGTTGTATAAAGATTGGGAGGATTTTTCTCACTGAGGGGATTTGAAACAGACTGTTTCAACTCACCTCGCTTATGTTTTGTATGGGTGATTGCTAATACGGTGTGGTTTATGCATATTTTTTTTTGTTAATTTTGTTTCAGTAAAAAGGAAGACTGATAGAGGTATGGCGAGTCGCGAAATTTACACATTTGTGAGATTATTGTTACAAATTTAGACTCCTTCATAAGAAATATTAAGACTGATTGTAGTGATTCTAAACGACTGAAAATTGATAATAATTGAGTCAGTAAGATTTAGTTTTGTAAGAATATGATTGTAGATTCTAAACTTGTTGCTTTAATTAATATTTTAATTTGTTAATTATGATCGCGTATCATACTACTTAATTATTTAAGAGTTTATGTTCATTTCTTGGGAATTTATTAAGAAGAGATGATTATTTTGTTCAAGATTCAATTAGTTCACAACAAAATATGTTAGAATGTTTTATTTTAAAAAATACCTTCAAATTGTATCGTCGTTTCCACTTTACAACCCTTAATTCAACTCAAATATCAACTGTTTCAACTCACCTCGACCCCTGTTTCAACATACCTCGGTATGAGGGGAGTTGAAACAAAATGACTTGTTACATTCGAGTTCATTTTTTCAACACAAAATACATACTTACACGTTCTTTGTGACAGGTATTTGAAAGTGTAAGAAATAAACTATCGATTGGCACTAAACTCATACGATTAGTGTTTGTAGAATTTTGTGTATGAATTAAAATGTCAAAATTGTTTCAACTACCCTCGGTCTCCCCTACTACAGCTGTTGCGTGTCTTTCCTAATATCTCTCCGTAGAAACCTAAACAAGAAACTATCTAGTTACTTCGGAATTGAAACATGTGAAGATCACGATAGATATTGATTCAGGACGGTACAGACTTTATTTTTGTTAATGTAGGTGGGTCAATGACCGCTGTTGCCACGCGACAACTACTTAATTTCTGTAAAAATCGACTATGATCTACTCTAAATTAAAGTTGAGTAAAACTAAAATCTTAATGGAATTGCTAATATAGGAACGAAATTATCACATTCATAAAGAGTTAAGGCGAAAGCGCCAGGGTAGCCGCGAAATACAAATTTTCTTGCGTTTTTTGGAATTTGCAAGTATCTAGTAGTATATTGATCTAAATATGATTAGCGGCCGTAAATAATAGGTCTTTACCTATGAAATTGCCGTTTTGTATGAAAAAATTTAAACGATTTTTTTTCATGTAGGTATTTTTTATTTGTATTAATCGAAGTAATTACCCATGCAATCAATGCATCTTTGCCAACGCAGTGGCAGTTTATTGATGCCCTTCTTAAAAAAATCAGCTGGACGGGAGGCAAAAAATTCTTCAAAGGCATTTTGTACTGCCTCTCGGGTATTGAATTTTTTTCCCGCCAAGAAGTTATCCAAATTCTGGAAAAGTAGTAGTCTGTAGGTGCAAGGTCCGGTGAGTAGGGCGGATGACGGAGAGCTTCCAACCCCAGTTCTTGCAACTTGGAGACCGTCTGCTGTGCAGTATGAGGTCGCGCGTTGTTGTGCAGAAGCAGCGGAGACGAGCGATTGACCAATGCTGGTTAGAGATGTGCCAGCTTCTCCATCATTGTGTTCAGTTCTTCACAGTACACATCTGCAGTAATGCTCACCCCGTTTGGTAAGAAGCTGTGATTAATCACACCGGTGCTAGACCACCAAACAGTGACCATCACTTTTCTAGGGGTAAGTTTTCGTTTAGGGCATTTTTTGGTACTGAACCAGGATCCAACCAACTTGCTGAGCGCTTGCGGTTATCAAACAGAATCCATTTTTCATCGCAGGTAACAATGCGGTTCAAAATTCCTTCATTTGTGTGTCTGTTGAGCAGTGCAAGGCACGTCTCGACGCGTACTTCGCGCTGGCGATCATTGAGTTCGTGGGGCACCCATTTGTCAAGCTTTTTTACCTTGCCAATTTGACGCAAATGGACCAATATTGTTTTGACGCTAACGTCGAAAGCTGCTGCTAATTCAGCCGTAGATTGTGTATCATCAGCTTCCACAATCGCCTTTAATTCGTCATTGTCGACCAAAGTCTTCGGACGACCGCGAGGTTCATTTTTCAGGTCGAAATTTCCAGAACGGAAGCGAGCAAACCAATAACAGGTGGTGCGTTGGTTTGTAGTGTTAGCTCCGTAAACGTCGTTGATGTTGCGTGCCGCTTGTGCCGCGTTGCTGCCACGACGGTACTCATATTCCATAATTACTCGAATTTTTAACGTATCCATGATGACGAAAAATATTGAAATGCGATGAAAATGTAACACTAATCAATAAACAAATGACTACTTTTGGAAAAAAAAATCCATGTTTTTAAAATAAAATTAATTTGAAATTAGAATTCTTAGCCAAACAAAAATTATTTTGATTTGAAATGGCTAGTACTGCAGAACGGCAATTTCATAGGTAAAGACCTAATATTTATTTATAGAATTATAATCATAAAAATCACCAATACAACTCGTCTAAGGTCATATAATCATATTGAACGACTATTTCATAAAATCATGAGATTTTAGGATGATTCTAACATAAGGAGTTGTATGACTGATTCTAATAATTATAATTCGGTAAAGCCATATTTGTTACGGTCGCGACTCATATTTTCATCAAGATACAACCTGTACTTGTACATAATTTATATATTTTAGTGTTAGATGTATATTATAATTATTTAAGATGATAAATGAAATAAATGTACGGTTATTAGATACAACCTAACATTGACATACAAATTGCAAACAACGTAAGAAAATTTTAATGTCGCGGGCTACCTTAGCGAATCCCCCTAAATAACAACATTACGCCAAGACAATTTACACATAATCTCGATCCAATCTCGACGGGCCCTTCCCTTTCCTTGAGGGGTCGTCATTCGCCCTTTACACAGCTTTCAAGCCACAATTTAATTATTCGCAAACACGTAGTCTTATGTAGATGAAGGCGTGGTTAGGTAGCGGCCTGTGTAGTGGTAGCGGAGCGGGGGCATGCTTGACATGTCTGTCCGCTCACCGCTGGCTCTTGTCTGTGGACATACTTAGCACATACGTGGCACGCTAGCCTACTAAAACCAAGTTTTATAATATATTTGCGCGGCTATAGTTACAAAATCTAAATGCGAGTATTGAGAAAAAACCGACAAAAAATTCACTAACTCGTCACCGGTTTTCAGTCAGTAAGCTGAAGGGAACAAAAAATATATGGCCCGTCTTTCAAGAGCTCAACTTTTAGCTGAGCTGGTTTTTCATTGCAACTAGGCGATGCTTGGTAAGGTGAAGCTAAAAAGACCGACCAAAT
Organism: Xanthia icteritia; assembly: GCA_949128155.2. Taxonomy (NCBI): domain Eukaryota; kingdom Metazoa; phylum Arthropoda; class Insecta; order Lepidoptera; family Noctuidae; genus Xanthia; species Xanthia icteritia. Next base: position 15,783,849 of record OX421942.2, read on the forward strand.
GCGTGTCGGACCACGCACAATGAACAAACGAACAAATGAACTACGGAACCCAGTTCGGATGAAGAACAAACTTAACGTTGTAGTTGAAAACCATTTTATCCCATACATTCTAACTGCAAATGTAAGTTTGCACGCACAATATTGAGAGATTTACTTTGATGTTGTTACTTTCAGACCATACACTTCTTGTAGGGTTCCCAACTATATCTATAAGTATAGATCTACCGACTGTATTTTTTTCATAAATATAGGCTCATATCAATCAGTTAAATAGTTTTTTCGTTTTGTATAAATAAAAAAAAGTAGTTTTTAAAAAGTTCATATAAAAAATATAAATTAAAGTTATTACTGACGTGTTTGTAAGTGGTGACTGAAACAGGAATGAATAGTACCGCATTGTACATCAAAGTTGGAAAACCCGTTGTCTATAATTGTGTTAGTTCTTGTATTGCTTATGCTTATTAAGGGTAACATACCTATGGAGGAGAAATAAAGTGAAATAGAATTTTGGGGATTGGTTTTAAAATCTATGCTGAAATTATCGAAAATCATTGCCGTTGTTACCGTATATCACTGTGTTTATGTATTATACTCGTATAGCAACATTGGCTAGACATCGTGGCGACCTATAAATAGCAATCAACCGGACATCGAACATTTCAAAATGATTCACTCACAACGCCGTTTGTAGCGCCCGGGTTAACTAGACAATACCTTTACATGATCCACCTGTGACAGCATTCTTAAGATTGTGACGTACATACGCGATTGATCCCCAACCTGGATAAGCTGGAGCATCTAATCTGTACACCTCATCAAAACCATCAAGTTCAAAAGTGTCACTATGACATTCCCAGGTTTCAACAAATAGTGCGGAAAAAATAATACTTAGATCTATGATGACGTCTGGTAAATATTTGCGCAATGATTGCACGTTGTGAAATACAACTTGAATTACGTAATCGTTTTTTTTCTTAAGTTTCTTTTAGTTAATTACAATGTTGTTTTGTGGTGAACGCTGTGCATACCTATAGTAGGCATACATACCAGTACTTTTATTATGCTATTGTTTAGTTTTAATGTATGTACTGTTGTTGGTGTACCAAATAAATAAATAAAAATCCTTTACTTGTGCTGAGAGACCTTGCTTCCTGCTAAATTTCATGATTCTAGGTTAACGGGAAGTACCCTGTAGGTTCTGATTTATTTTGCGAGTATCAAAGTCAAATATGTCATATAAATGGCGGTATTTTTTTATTGCGTTGATTTGATTTTTTTAGAGCTCCAAGGGAACATAGGTAGATCTACGTATTTGTTATTAATTTCAACTTGATACCTCCACGCGTGGCTGAGAAAATGGGTCTTGACAGATTGACAGTCGGACAACGAAGTGATCCTATAAGGGTTCCGTTTTTTTTCCTTTTGAGTTACGGAACCCTAAAAATAGACAAAAGGAACGTCCACTCCCGGTTTGCACCTTTTACGCCCAGCATCACGCTGTCGCCTTGCATCCGCTATTTAGTTGTACGTAGCCTTACAGTAGTAAAGAAAGAGCTAGTTCACATGACAAGCGTTTGACGCGCGTATTCACAACGACGCGGTTACAGCTTTTCTAACTGTATTCAAGTCGTACACATGTTAACGGAAGGGGTCCAATAGGACCGATGCCTGCCGGGGTTGTGGGAAAGTCCGAAAGGGATACCGTGGCCCCTGGCAACGTAAAGGCAACGGAAGGAACACGGGTGGGTTTTAGTCAGTAAGAGTCTGACACGCCCTCCCGCTCCACCCAGAGCGGGAGAAGTTATTTGATAATTTCCCACCCAAAAAAAAAAAAAAAAGGCGTACACATGTTAACGCGTGTTTTAAGTAAACGTGCCTTCAACGCTGCGCCAGCGCCCGACTGTTGTACATGTAAGCGCGCGTCAACGCGGCTTTGAGATCATTGGTTTACCGTGCTACCATTCAGTTGAGCGGGCGCTTGAGGGTATTATCTATGGCACTGTTGACGCAAATGGACGTATTTTAGGGATGAAGAACTCGAAGCGCGCACCATGTGTACGCTATATAAAAACATACCGCGCGTTTAACGCGCGGTGAATGCTTATTATCTGAACGTACCAACAGTAGTATTAAAGTTTCTTTAAGGCGTACTTGGAGTTACTTTGTAAAATACAATAATGTACCTACAGTGGTAGTACGTAAGTTACGTTTTGAGCTTTCTCGTGTACCTACAAAGTGAAATTACAATTCCGCGATTAACTAGAATGGATAGTTTTAGTTGTTGTGTGAATTCGACTACGTGGAAATTACATTGTATTCGAATGAGATAGGTAACATATTCTGTTTTAACATATATTTAATATTATAATATTAAACTCAAACTCAATTGATTCTCAATCTCTCAATTGATACTCAGGCATTTATTTCATTGGGCAGAGCATCGCCGTGTCCTCGTGGAGGCGATCGGTGGCGGGGATCTCTCGCGTCCGGCCCTAGTCCAGGCCATGGTACGGAGCGAGAGGGCATGGGAGGCCGTCACCTCTTTCTGCGAAGCAGTAATGCTCGCAAAGGAGGAGGCAGAACGCGTGAGGGAGAGGCAAATTTCGCGCCCTCACGCCGCTAGCCGCCGCAGGAGACGCCCTGGGCGTCGGGAATCGCAGGCCGATTCCCGGCCACCGTAGGCGCGGGCTTGCGGACGGTGAGCAATGGGTAGCTTGCCAGGCCCGGGTCGACGGCGCGTTGTGTTCCACGCGCGCCTCAAAGAGATGTCAGCAGAAGTGAAGGGGTCCGTTAGGATTAGGACCGATGCCTGCCGGGGTTGCGGGAAAGTCCGAAAGGGATACCGTGGCCCCTGGCAACGTACAGGCAACGGAAGGAACACGGGTGGGTTTTAGTCAGTAAGAATCTGACACGCCCTCCCGCTCCACCCAGAGCGGGAGAAGTTATTCGATAATTTCCCACCCAAAAAAAAAAAAAAGGCATTTATTTCAATTAAACCATTTAGAGGCACTTTTGAATTGTCAAGGAGTCGTTCAGTCAGAAATTTGAAGCTACATTCGCCATTCCAAAACGTAGTAGGACCTATGGAAAAGAGTGAGCAAGAAACTCCCCACGGACAATCTTTTAAACAAAAAAATTGTTACAAAATATTGGTTACATAATTCATGTTGAAATTATACATGTGAGAACGATGTATAAAGACGTGCACGTTAGAAACGTCCGTAATAAAAACATAAAAATAATTCAAAAATTAAAACAAGCCATGGCAGCTAAGAGATGACCAGTTCCAACTGAAGGGCCCGTTCACCACGAACATGACGCATGGATAAGCAACTTTCAGCTCAACTATTTTGAATTGAGCTAAATGATCCAACACACGCGCCACCATCAGCGAAACATCTGAGTGAGCATGACATACTCACAGCTGCCGGGGCACATTCAAGTCAATGAAAGACTTATTACCCGGTAAATGGTAGCTTTTTAGTACATAGTACTCACACATATGCTATGCAATTATATAAAACAAAGTAGATTGACTTATACAATGCAAATATGGTCTTACAATCTTTAGCAGCTCCAATAGTATTTTCAAATGTTAATCAATTAGTTGTGGTTGTGGAGCAGGATCAGCATTGAGCCAAGCATTTTTTTCAGCAATGTAATCCCCCAACTTATAATATACTTGCATAGTGTGCGTTTTATACAAGATTTGAATTTCGTCTCATTTAGTTGAAGAGTATGTGGGAAGGAATTTTATTGTAACATTTTAAACAGTACCCCATGAAAGATAAGTCTACTTTAGCCACTCTGAAACCTGGTTGAACAAATAGGTCCCTATTTATTGTACTATAATTATGTCTATCACATTTCTTACTATTTTTTTTTCTTACGTATCTTATGTTTTCATAGAAATATTGACAAAGTAACGTCATGATGTTAATATTCTTAAACAGTTCCCTTAGTGAATCACGCCTGCGGAGATAATAATACGGGTGTGATCGCTCTTTTCTGCAGAATAAAAATAGACTCGGATGTCTGCAGCCCCTCCCTACAGTAAAATACCGCAAGACACGATACTATTTTTTTTTTTTTTTTTTGAAATGTATGTTACCTCATATCTCCGTCATTTATGAACCGATTTTGAAAATTATTTCTTTATTTGAGAGGATACACTTCCCGATTGGTCCCATTTTTATCAAAATTTAGTTCTGATGATGGAATCCATGAGGAATTGAGGGAACTCCTCAAATATTATAGGCACACACATAGCGATTTAGGTATTTTCAGCAACAAGTTAAGTATTTGCATTCAGAAAGTATCATTTAGTGAAGTGGAACTGATGAAGAAGACCACAGATTGCCACCGGAATTCCTCAGTGATAGGTATTTCACGGGTGGCGCCATTTATTTCCAAGTTTACGGATTTTTCTGACAGCATATGCTGCTGAGGTATAAGCTGTTCTGCAAGAGATGTTAAATGAGGACCCTTGTAGCTCTAAGTCGAACGTGATCCCCAGGAAAACAGTTTTATCGAAGAATTCTAGTTCTTCTTGATTCAATACTATCTCACAATAACTACTTTTGGCATTTGGTAAAGAAAACTTTATGCACTTAGTTTTTTTCCATTTAAAACTAAATTAGCAGTGAACCAATTTTGAACCTGCAGTAGGGCGTTATTTACGTCGTCAAAATTTGGAGCACGTCTATCTACCTTAAAAATTAAGGAAGTATCGTCAGCAAGTGGTTGATTTTTTAAATAAATGGAGTAGCTTATTAATTTACACTAAAAAGAGGAATGGACCCAAAATTGAGCGTTGTGGCATATCCATTTTTAATTTTAAACCTAGTGAATTGATACCGTTTATTTGAACTTGCTGCTGTCTATCATTTAAATAAGATTTTACTAAATTGAACGCGAGTTTTCCAAGTCCATAATGCTCAAGTTACAAGTGTAAGATTTCGTGATCGACGCAATCAAATGCCTTGGAGAGGTCACAAAAGATTCCTATGGCATCTTGCGCCTCTTCCCACGCGTTAAAAATGTTTCTTAATAAGGTAACACTAGCATCTGTTGTACAACGTTCTTTGGTGAAACCATACTGTTGATCGTGAAGGATTTTATTTGTGTAAAATGATTGAGCATTTGATTAAGCATTACCTTTCAAACACCTTGCTGAAAACGGGCAATACGGATACGGGTCTATAATAACATAGTATGTAGTGTCTTTACTGTCCCCGGATTTGAAAAGTGGTATTACCTTACTGTATTTAATTAAATCCGGGAGGACTCCTTGATCCACACACCCTCACGGCCTTAGCCTTAATGTTTAATTTGTGTTATAAGGTAAGTTAAAAATGGACCGTAGCTCATTACCTACATAATGCCGATGCATAACCGAAGATCTTTGAAGAATGTCCACTAAAGTCTGTAGACTCCATAGAGTACATCATCCAGTCATCAGAGTCAATTTTGGACGGCTTATATTCCATTTTAAATAACTGGAATTTAAAAGTACTTACAAGATCTCGATAATGATGATGATATAATAATAATAAACTATGTTATATGATATAAGCTTTTTTGTACACCTGACCTAATTTTTGTCAACTTTGCTTGTAATCAAAGAAACTCTATCATAAACTATTTCAACATCATCAAAGTTAGTCAAATCTCTTACTAAAAATGGTACAATAGCAAAGACATTTAAATATGTACAATAGTAATCATTAACACACCTAAAACGATACAACACATAGCATTAGATGTTAATACCTCGTATATACATAAGCCTAGATACCGTATAGTTTAATTAATATCAATGAAAACAAATAACTTTAATGTCACGCAACCACATATCAAGTATAGGGCTTTCACTGCATTCTGTTTTATTCAATAAGCTATAAAACAATCAATCTTTAAGGCGCCATTCGAGAAAAGCTAGGCGAGAAAATCGCGGCAATTGTCTCGCCGTGCCATCAAATTCAATAGAAACTCCATGAATCAATTTCCACACGGTGATATCATCGCAGCGATAATTTGAAGTCCCAGCGTGACTATCGCCACGATTCTCTCGTCCGTGGAGATGGCGTCTAAATGTGAATTGGGGTGCATTTTACTTTCACAGCTAACAATACATGAACCTTCTTTTACCCATTTTAAAACATAGATCGTAAAACACAAAATATAGGAATAGATTTTTATTTGAGCTACTCAAACCGGTAAATAAAAATAAGACATACTATAGTTAGTACGTATCGGAAAATAGAACAGCAATAGGTTTTTGATTGTTCATTTTCATACAAGGAAAGACCAATTCGTCAATTATATAAAAAAAAACTTCATGTACGTGCTTATTTTACGCAAGCAAGAAAACGCGTGGATAGAAAATATTATTTCTAAGAAATATTATTTCATTTGAAATATTATTTCTAAAATATTATTAGTGAAGAGAAAATATTATTTCTAATCACTGTTTTTATTAATACTCCTAATTACGATTATAAGATATTATTTCAATTACCTACTCGATTGAGAAGACAATTACAATGTGCAATGAAATATTCAGAAAACTCAAAGAATCACGACATAAGACTCTCGGCATGCGATAGCCCGAGGATGACTTTTTTTATTTAAAAGAGTGTCCGTGGAGTTTCTTGCCCGTTCTTCTCCATAGGTACCTACTACGCTTTGGAATGGGCAACTAGCTTCATATTTCTGACTGACCGACTTCTTGACAATTCAAAAGTGCCTGTAAATGGTTTAATTGAAATAAATGCTTTGAGTTTGAGTTTGACTTGAATCTGCTAACCGATGAAAAATCCTGCCCGATGACCGCTCAATATCCGGTGGATTCTGCTCTGATAGTAGAATTTAGTTGACTGTTTATAAACCATAATTATAACGCCTTTACAGAATAATCCAAGCCGATGTTATAAGTCACAGTGTCTACACTTTACTAACAATAAAATGACCTGTAAGCATAAATAAACAGTTATCTAATAATATAACAATTATATAGATACCTACCTTTCTCAATTTATATTTATGCCATTTGCATGAATCCCGGCAGCTTTTGCTCAAATATATCCTCCGATACTGTAAAATTGTCAACAATACGTGCGGCTCGTGATATAGGTGTCAACTTGAGTAGGTCCTAGCAGCAGTTAACATAACATAGCAACACGCCTGTATCCTCGAAGGGTTAGGCAGATATTTACCCTACACACACATTTTACCAGTTATGTTGAGAAATTCCAGATAGGTAAGTAGGACCTCATGCTCAAACACAAACACAAAAATTGTCAATTCACTATTCGTGCCACCCCTAAACTTATTGGCACGCCATCGCAACAGATTGTTATCGTTAAATGGAATGTAATTGATACCGTTGACGACTCATTTAACTAACAACCTCCTTTATTATAACTAAGGAGGCTTATAATTTACCTCCCTTGTTACGTCATATCTCCTTATGGTATATTATAATACCATAAGCTTGGCTTGATAAGGCGTTTATATTATTAATTATTTTGTAATCATTTTTGAGAAATGCTTCTGGGAGGAAAATATTTACAGATCTACAAGGTTACAAAACAACAAGCGAGCGCGAGCGTTCGAGAGCATATTCGCAAGAAGCTGGCAGTATCATCACAACGGTAATGGTTTCCCATTGTTTGTCTTATTTGTACTTATATTTATATATAATTGGTGTATTTAGGTGTATTTATTATATTTATAGTTTTTAATAGGTATATATGTATATCTTTATATTTAATTTAAATATAAAAAAATCTTCAATTCTCGCTATTGCACCGACCATTGTTTGTCTCTGCATCACCCGAAATTTGACTGGTAAAAATGCCTATGGCATTAAGTCCGCCTCTGTACATTTGTGTGCTTGAAATATAAAATAAACAAGACAAGTAACATTGATAATAGTTTTACTCCATTGGAAACAAATCTACCAACCCGCACTCGGCCCGCGTGGTAGATTACAGCCCACTTCCTCCTCGAATAGAGGGGGCCTGTGTCCCAATAGTGGGAACATTATAAGCTGATTATGCGATGCTAAACATATAGTAAAAAGGTTTTTTTATAGGTAACACTTTTTTATTTAAAAATACGTTAAGTATATGTTTTTATATCTGGAATTTCTTAGTAGCAGCTCGGAGTCTAGATTTGTGCCCAGTTGATGGCAATAGGCTCGCCCCCTACATTTCGCCATTAAGTCCCATGTAGGGAGTTAATGGTGAAATGTGGGCGTACCTGCTACAAGTACACCTCTGCCCAACCCTTCGGGGAGACAAGGCGTGAGAGATTTTTATTTTCGATTTTTACGATAGTGTCTCGTATTAATGTATGTTAACTTTATCGTTATTTTATTCTTAAACTACTCCTGCTTGAGCACAATTTTTTAGTTAGATTTATAATAATAATAGTATATTATTTTGTAATCTGTCTATTGTTAAAAGCCCAAAAAGACAGGTTGTCTAACCCTCAACGAATTAAATGATCATAAAAATAAAAAAAATGTTTTTTTTTACCTTTTCCGGTTAACAGGTTAACACTTTCCGGTTGACCTAAAATACAAAGTAATGAAAACATACATAAACAGAAAATATTCATCCTTTTAATAAAAGTTACGATCACCTCTAATGTTTTTCAGCTTCTAAGAATAAATTTTATTCTGAATATAAATAAAGTTATAAATAATAAATCAGATTAAAAACATCATAAATACAGATTAAAAATTTATAAATAATCTAGACGTCTCGCAGGCCAGACTTATAAGTGCTTGCATTAATAGAACTTAAAAAGCCTTTTTAATCTCTTAAATATTATTAGCTTTTATGGATCATAATGCTGTGTGGCTATAATGTTCCCATTTCTGGGACGCAGGCCCTGTCTGTGAGAGTAAATAGTAATTCAGACTAAAATATTAGTTTTTGTAGTTGAGTACAATGGCCGGATTCATGTAGTAAATATCCTTTGTATTCTTACGGTTTCTAAACATTTCAACGTATCTCACAGCTAGAGAGATGCTTACGTATACAGTTTCACATGTTAGAAGGTACTTATTGACAGTGACGCTGATAATGAGTTGCTATCATACCATTAGAACCCAGTGTTAAGAAAGATGAATAAGGTGCCAACAAGGACATGCATACTGCTTCTTCACCGTAAGATCAACGTGATAATACAGACATATTTAGTTTCAACGAGAATACAACGACATTCCAAATTAGAACACCGATAGCCGTGATGATGAACCATTGGCTGCAAAATGTGTTCACTGACAGTATAGTGCAGCTTGGTGTTAATCTCCAAGATAAATACGGATTGGACCGATGGCCGTTGAAGAAGACGATTTCTTGGTCTCCAAACTCCAGCGCGAGATGCATAGCGTGGCATGTTCCTCAGTGATGACAGATCAGTGAGACTGGTTTTTGGTCAATCTTGTCAAGAGCCTTTACCCAGCAATGGACTACGATAGGTTGCATTGAGCGATATATAATGATTATTGTTAATGTCACATTGAGTCACAGTGAGTGATCATAAGGATCAGAAGGTTCTCGTAGGTACCTAAAAAACGTTCACATTCAAGTCGCAATTTTTCAAACTTGTCAAAAATGTTGGTGATTGTATTTTTGACAGATTTCGAATGAGATTAGAATGCGAAAGTTCTTAAAAATACGGGACTTGCCCCTCTGCGAGCACCTCTGCTCTGGTATAACTCTGACATAACATTGTGTGGTAATAAATACGACACAAAAACACAACATAAGGCTCGACCATCGTGGTTGCGGGAAAGTCCGAAAGGGATACCGTGGCCCCTGGCAACGTACAGGCAACGGAAGGAACACGGGTGGGTTTTAGTCAGTAAGACTCTGACACGCCCTTCGGCTCCACCCAGAGCGGGAGAAGTTATTTGATAATTTCCCACCCAAAAAAAAAAAAGGCTCGACCATCGTCTTTGTTAATCATAAGTTTACCTCTAAACGTGTAGAATATTATCCTTAAAAGCTACAGAAACAGTTGTCAAAAAGCGAAATCGGCCGTTATACTCAAATGATACACCTAGGGGGGCAGAATTATTTTCCCCCTTTTTTTCTTCCTTTTGATATTTATTCGGTTAGTTTATGATAGGAAAATAAGCATTTCGTAAATGAAACACATTTACTGTATGTTTTACGCTTAATGGGTTAAAACTTGTAACTCTCTAAAGTTTTTCCAAAGTTATTTTAAAGGAACACTGAATGAAATATCCTGTATTCTCCAAAAGGTTATATAGGCAGAGGCGTGCCTAGTACACTCACATTTCGCCAGTTATGATTAAGTCCCATGTAATAAGGGGCGAGCCTATTGCCATCAACCGGGCACAAATCCAGACTGAAAGAAATATTTGGAAAAAAAATAATTCTTTGGGTATTATTTTACATAAAAAAAAAACCCAGATATGTTATTTTACTATCCTTAGATATCAAGAAAAAAAATCTAATATCCAATATAACAAGTAAAGTTCGTAAAACATCTTAAAGCAATCTCCAATATACTCGTATCTTCTCTAAATTTATAACTTGACCTGTAAACTAAACCGGTAAGTAAAAAAAATTTCATTTGAACAAGAATTACAGACCAACAAAAAATATTCAACACATCGCTCACAAACTACAACCAAAGTTACATAGCAGTTAACTAAATAAAGTAGAAAATAAAACACCCTGTTTACCATACACTCGGTCCTAACGCGGTCTCTCTTTAATCAGTAGAGAATAAATAAGCCCCGACTATCTCCAGCGAGATTCTTGAAAATCCACATAACATAGTGGACCTCGCTTTAGCGTTTGGTACAAGGTAATACTTAAATTGTTTAGATAAACCATTGAGGAAAAATACTTTTGTTATAAATACGTAGGTAAATACTAACTTTCGTTTTTCTGTTATAAAGCCAAATTATTTTTTATTTTTTTTGTTTCGAATTTTATCTGGCTGTATTTATTTTGTGAAACTTAAGTTCGCTTTCTGCTTAATGCTGAAGGATACAAGTAGGGCCCACAGTGTAAGGTACCTTATAAGTTATTTAAAAAAATGTTGTAATGTAATGTCAATAAACCTGACGCCTGATACCTGCCGGCTAGATCAATTATTTTTTTTAAAGTTCGTTAGTAAGTATACCCTGAAAGTACACAAGTGCCGACTTCACTTGAAAACATTTTCCACAGTTCCCTAAAAAAATTCTAAAAAAGGTCATTCTTGATAAAAATCCTAAGTAAATAAAATCTTTTTTTCTGTATCACTTTGGGGCCTCGGTTGAGGAATATCTCTAGCCTCAACTCAGGCCAATAAACACTTGACGAAGGTGGCTATCTGTCAGGACTCAGGAGTAGGGGGTGTAACCGCTCGATAGTATGCCTTATCACAACATTGGTAGGAGTTATCGAGGCTGTGAGTAGGTACGTGGTAAAACGCGATTTATGTTATATCAGAAGGCTAATCCTCCTTCTTAAAAAAGCTCAAATTCAATTTCAGCGACAGTCAAAGTCAAAAACCTCAGGTTTTTTGACAGACAGAGATAAGATAAGATGAGATAAGATTCACATTATAATCTCAGAATCAATTCTCGTTCTTAAATATTTTTTTTTCGCATGTTTACTCACATTTCACAATATTGTTACTGAATTACCTTACTTACTATACTTAAAATCGATATGCGATTAATTAAAATATTTTTTTTTACTAAAAACCGAAGCAAAAAGAATCAAATAAATGATTTACTCAACAATACCCGCTCATGTTACTTCTACGCTATATTACAGTATTTTCAAAAATACAAAATAAAAAACCAAAAATTCGATGTAAGTTAGATTTATTAAAATTCACCCATGTTTAGAAGACTCATCCTGTATGAACTGACCACAGATAAAAAATGCGTCCACCCTGAAAGAAATTTGACCCTATATTTTTATTATTTTACGTCCCTTACTAAAAAATATAATTTTTAAATTGATAAATGAAAAAGATATTTCAGCCATCTATTTTTTAAATGAAGAATCATAACATAACAGTAGCCTGAAAAACAAAGTTTAACATGCGCAATAACAATCCATTGAAAATCTAAACTTTTTGTTGAAAGTCGTGGCTAGTCCCGGCTGAACCCATTGGCTGGCTTTTTGTGCCAAGGGTCGCGGATTTTTCCGGCGAATATATTTTACCTTACGTAAAATATATTTTCATGACCTACATAATTATACGTAGTTTTTCCTAGTCTGCGTCTAAATGTAATAAAATTTTATGGTCTTTTTCTCTTTTAACCCGATTGCAAAGAAGGCTTTGTCCCAAGAAAAATGCCTTTTAATACCAAAGTAATGGATTTACCTTACCAAGACCCACAATCATGACGATGACCATCCATATCAAAGCAATAGCCACAGGATACTGGCCTTTCACGATCAATACTAGCGGTATTACAATAGCAAGTACTAGCTGTACACACAAGTACACTATACTGAGCCAGATGTAATACGACATTAGGTGTGGGTTTTCCTGAAAATAAAACATAATATAGCATAACATCACGCCTTGTTTCCCGTAACGGTTGGGCAGAGGTGTACCCATAGTACATCCGCATTTCGCCAGTTATGTTATGTAATTGGGGGCGATCCTATTGCCACCAACCGGGCACAAATCCAGACGTTTGAGGCCATGTCCGAGGCTACGTTTTCCGGTACGCGGTTGCCACTCCAGAACTTTTCGCCCCAGAGCAGCTTTGATACCTAAGACGAATACAATTTAACCTCGTATTGAAAGCCATGAGTTCAATCATTATAGTCCTCTATACCAATGAATTGCCGAGCTTTATTGCTGGTCGACATGATGCTTCAAATATGTCTCTCAACAGTCTCAACTGACGGAGAACTCAGTGAGGTGGTTCTCATAATACGAAAAAATCAAAATTGTTTGGTTTTCTTTCAAGAAAGGTTGAAAAATACACTTATAGGGCCTCCTGAAATGCGAAACCTCGTCCTCTTTCAAAACAATTACGAAAAGAAAAAACTCGGCAATTACGGGGAATTATGAAAGTAAGTTAAAAATTCTATCTATTATTAAAAAGTAAATATCTATGAATCCCTGAATATTTGGCTACCAATTTTCTATTGATCCTATTACTAGACATGCTGATTATGTGCTTTTTTTCTACGTCAAAGGGCATTCAGGCACTTTTCTCAGAAATCTTGTCAACTATTACAAGACGATGTACACATAATAATGATCTACTATATAAATTGGCTCAAAGACATTATTGAGTTCTGTTTGATGCCGATAATAGGTATCAGGAACCACGTTTTGGGAAATGAAATTAAGTTAAATTATTTATTCTGTAAATAGGATATCGGAATCACTTTTATACGTCATATTAAAAAAAAAAAAATATAAGCTACATGAGGTAGGCATTTCCTATCTGACTACCGTAAACTGCCCTAACTTTGCCTGGCGTCCTAAGTTTGCCTATAATGAAAATGATGTAATATCTTTTTCATTTTACTTGTATGGCAAAGGAAACTTTGAGATTGTATAGACAGCTTTAAGTTTCGATTGCCATACAAGTAAAATGAAAAAGATATTACATCATTTTCATTATAGGCAAACTTAGGACGCCAGGCAAAGTTAGGGCAGTTTACCGGTACTCTGAAAAGAAAGGCCAAAACAAACTGCGAGGTCGCAGTCTCTTAAGTCCAGAGATAATCTTAGTCAGGCCATATGAGGACGATGTGAGCTTAGTGTCTGAAATGGTCTTTTGAAGAAAGAACCACACAGATTTGAGTGGACCTGTCCAGTTAGTGCAAGCATTTGTCAGTAATTGTGGAATTCAACGATAAAAATAATCTATAAACTCAATCAAATATGGTTATGGATCCTGTTTTAGTTTAGAATAGAAGAAAGTCGTTGTTAATTGGGGTTTCGGAAGAAAATGTCCCTTAAATTAACCTGCTATAAAGCAGTGCAGGCTACTTTGAATCCCCTTGGAATTTCCGTATTTAAATTACGTTACAATTTAGCGATTCCCAGCATTGAGCGATTAGCAGCCCGGAGTCAAATCAAATAAAATGAAAATATTTTTATTCACATTAACCTAGGTGCATGGTTCCAATTTGTCGTTTCCTATGGAGAAGAGCCGACAAGAAACACCACGGTTACTCTTTTAAAAATAATTGGATTTTACAATGTCTGACTTAAGTAGAGTTTGGATTTGTGCCCGGTTGAAGGCAATAATAGGCTGGCTCTATTACATGGGACTTAAACATAACTGGCGAAATATGGGTGTAGGTAGGTACACCTCTGCTTAACTCTTCGGGGATTACAGGCGTGGTGTTATGTTGTTATACCTACAACGTTGCCCTTGCCAGACATATTATGACGAAACCAACGCTGCCAACCGATGACGACAAAAGATGAGCAAGTTATGACAGTTATATTTTCATGAAGATCCATTTTCATAAAAAAATTACCTTTAGGATATTATGATTTCATACTCACATCTAAAGCAGCCATGAGCAGCATCACAGACGCCATTACAAACATGACGGTGACAATGACGAAGATTGACAGAAACACGACTAGTATCAACGTGGTGGTCGTATAGTTCTTTCTGTCCTTCACTAGTAACATCGCTGCGCATGTGAAGCCGAATAACTGAAACAGAGAACATTATTATGAAGGAGTTATATGTTTTTTACCCGACTACGGCGAAGCTAAAAGGAGGGTTATGATTTTGACCTGTATGTATGTATGTTCATCTGTTCCCGCATAACTTACTTAAACTACTCATCATAATTTGACAAATTAGTTAACCTTAACAAATTAAACAAGACAAATTAAAAGCATGTGACTACAGATTTTTAATTTGTCTGTCTGTGATGTCTTGTTTATACATTTTTAGATGATTTTTTTGTCGTAGTTGGGTTTTCGTTTTATAACTTTTTTTTTTGTCTATTTGTCTGTAAGTATGTTGGCAGAAGGCATACAACAGGTGGCCGATTTTTTGAGGAGCTAAATGGTACAACAGATATCGAATATATCAACGCACGCGTCCTACTTTTACAAAAGTAAGTGATACAAAAAAACCTTAAGTATGAGCATATGACTCTTCTCTTCTACATATGACGTTTTTGGTTGTTGTACGAAATTCCATCATTTCAGCGCTAGAGGACCTTTTGTACCAAAGTATAGTTTTCCTATATCAAACAAAGATTACGAGTGATCGCTGAACGTGGCGACAGTTTCTGATAACATCCAGTATTTGCTCAATACGACATTTACGAGTACTAGCTGCGCCCCGTGATTTCACCCGCATAAGTCTCGATCCCGGGGGAATGTCGGGATAAAAAGTGTCCTATGTCCTAACCCAGGTCATGGTCTACCCATGAAAGGGTAACCAACAAACAAACTCATTTTCGCATTTTTTATATTAGTTACGATTGCAGATTATCCCTACTTATATTATATATATACAATATTAACGTGCCTTTATTGACTTATAGTTCAACAGGTAAAGGAAGAGGAATGAGGGAAATGTGTGTTAAAGTAAAAGCGAAGATTGTCTGTAAGAGTAGAGAAAGACTAAAAAAACAATGGCTGGATTGTGTGAAACATGAAGAAAGGGAGAGAATAATGAGATGACGGGAGATAGAGATGTTTGAAAGGAAATTTGTTGCACCAACCCTAAATAAATTGGAATAAGAGTAACCGGATTATAATAATAAACAGAGAAAGAAACAGAGATAGGTTCAAGAACTACATACGTCATGGCATTCGAGTTTCAAAGTGTGCACCTAGCTTCTGAAGTTTCATAATTGCCTATGTAATCTACGTTCACAATTTATTTGCCAAACATGTAAACAAACACGGGTTTTAGGAAAAACAACTGTAATGCCTACACATAAGGTCCAGTTTGCGCTACAACTTCATATTTTTAGGACGTTTTAGTCAGTATAAAATCAACTTTATATACACTAGCATAAAGTTGATGTTTGTTTAAGTGGAAATAACATTAATTGGAAACAGATTATAAAAATAGACCGTAGACTATTGTCTTAAGTTGATAAGTACATTCTGTAAAATAAAATATTTTGATTTTGATTTTGAAAGGTCGAGTAAGGAAAAGAAAGCACAATTTTCCATTCATAACACAATGCTGGTTTAAACAAACTTATGCTCTTTGTAACTTTAGAAAACTTGAAACGTATGCATAAGACATAGTTTCAAAGCTGGGTCATTGCCACCAAAGTCAAAAGTTTAGAGAAACTATTATAATCTAAATAATAAAGTTAAGGGTTGAAAATTTTGATGACGTTTTTCCAGTTAGTTTTTGAAAATATCTTTTAACATTATTTCTTTTATTACAAAACTAGTGGCTCGGTAATAAAATAAATAGATAAGAGAGAACTATTAAAGTAAATTGCATGTCTTTCTAAATTCTAATTAGTGTCAACAACAGAATGTGTGTACTGTTGTTATTATTTTCAACGAAATTACAGCTCTAACAATAATACAAGTTCACTGAACGTTTAATAATGATTGGATTTTGATATTACCATAATCACTTTAAAAGCATGGATTATTATGATTGGGGATCATTTGACTGAAAACTATGATTCATCATTATCATTCTCCTGCCCTTATTCCAATTTAATTGGGGTCGGCGCAACATGTCCCTTTCTACCATACTTCTCTATTAGTCGTCTTTTTGGTCTTCCCCTACTCTATAGCCATCGACATCCACTGTCTACGTGTTTTTTGGTATATCGATAAACATCATCTGTCTAGTGAGACCCTCCTCTCAACATCGCCGCGCGCTGGCGGCAGGTCCGGGGACAACGGCGAGTCAACCGACCGCACGGCAATCCGCGAGCTCCCGCGCCACACGGGTCAGCTGTTGCACGCCTCCTAGCACGGCTGCGCTTGCGCGTTTGAATAACGTACATATTTCTTGTTTGGTTTTTAACCGAAACCGTTTATAATTTTTACTTCTTTGTATACACTTACTTGTTATACAGTCCACTAATCTTTAATTTTACTCCACCACGACCTATCATAGCGATCACTAGGCTTTTCCCAGCACTATGTTGGGGTCGGCTTCCAGTCTAACTGGATGCAGCTGAATACCAGTATTTTACTTAGAGCGACTGCCTATCTGACCTCAACAACACAGCTAATGGGTAATACGATACTCCTTGGTGAGACTAGTTGTCAGACTTTTGGGTTTCTGACGACCCGCTACGACTGTCAAAGATTTATTTATTTATCACAAACACTGCTATCATTACAGGAAATTCCTAATGCGGTAGCGTGGTCCTTAATTAAACCATCTTAAATAACATAACACATACAATATTATTTTTGTGAATTCATTCAGAGAGCAGGAAAATAAAGCGATCCTGTCAGCCGTGTCATTCAGTGCGTGCAAGGCGCGCGTCAGTGGCGCTTTGCTGAGTAAGTTGGTTCGTGCGTGTGGCACTGCTAGTAACCGTGGCTTCCGGCGCCGTGATACGTAATTTTCAGGCACATTCAGACAAATCTCCTTCAAAACACCGGAATAATAGGTCTTACCACGTAACAGTTTGAATACATAATTATGTGGTTATAGCTAAGTCCCTCCTTGTCTCGAGTTTGTTGTACCCGACCATACCGATAACGAATAAAGTTGAGTACATCAACGGACAGAAGGGATAGACATCGTATAGTTTCATGTACAAAAATCTGGTGAATTTGTTTTGTATGCGCTCTAACATGAGAGTATATTTAGTCTTATGCGGAGCCCATATGACAGCATTATACTCAAGCTGCGTTCTTATAAGCGCATTATACAATGCTGCAACTGCTATTATATTTGTATAACCCGATGCCCGTCGAAGAACCAAACCCAGACTACACCCAAACAAGAATGATAGCCCACGGCTTAACGTGCTTGCCGAGGCACGGAGGGGTTTCGGTAAGTAAAGATGGTCACCCATCCACGGACTGACCGCGGCAAGCGTAGCTTAACCTGATCGATAGACCCGTGCAGCTGTTAGTATGTAACCACGGGCCCCTCCCTCCCTTGGAATATCTATAAACGAAACTAAAAATACAAGCAAACTTTTGCATAGTAACTGAAATTATAGGACGTTCTATTATTTTATCTACAGCAGCAGTATTGCCAGTAATATAACGTATTTCTTTTACAAGGGGTTTATCCTAAAAGTTGACAACATTGCAAGTAGCAGTCAAATATTTACCTGTTTTGATTAATTTGGCAATAATACTGTATGGAAATATGAAATGTGGCTAGCTAGCGAATTATAATATGAATAATGAATTGCAATAATTAATATCATGACACGGAATATTTAGTTTTAGACGTAAAAAAAGTTTTTGAAAACTTTCCAAATGTCTTTTTTACACCTAAAACGGTTACAACATCAAATTCAGTGTTATAATTGCAATTATAAGTAGAGTTGAGCTAAGTTGAGTCGAGTTGTGTTGGTTGGTTCGACTCCTATCTTAAAGGCCGCTCGCAGCGGGTTCGTCTCGAAGAGTCTTCTTATGACTGGTGTTCTCTTACCGCGGGTGTGCCTCAGGGTGGCGTCTCTTACCTCTTCTCTTTTCTATTTTCATTAACTCTGTGACCAAAGTCATCTCTTCCCACTTCCATCTCTATGCCGACGATCTGCAGCTTTACACTCACTTTTTAAGGCAAGATGCGGAAGCAACAGTGTCAGCCATGAACAGTGACCTGGATTTGATTAGCAAGTGGTCGCGGTCCTTTGGAAATTCCAGGCCATAATGATCGGTGGAAGGTATATGCGGAGTGGGCTCGACGTTGCGTCGCTGTCTCCACTTTGTCTGAATGGAGTTCAAATTGAATACACAAATACTGTTAAAAACCTGGGGGTGACCATGGACCATATCTATCGTGGACTGCCCAAGTTGGTCAGGTCAGTCGTAAAGTGCACTACACGTTCCATTCGCTGAAATGCCTCCAGAGCTTCTTGCCCTTGAGTACCAAAATCTCCCTTGCTCAAACACTCATACAGCCCATCTTAGACTACGCTGATGCCAGTTATTTGGATACCACCGAGGAGCTTTTAAATAAACTTGAACGTTTGCAAAATATCTGTATTTGTTTTGTTTTTTACTTTTCCTGTTGACAGCGATGCGGACGAATGTTTTGATACCCTATGATTATCCCCCCCCCCCCCCGCTTTTATATACTTGTACATGTTATTATTATTATTATTTTAAGTCTGTTAGTTTTTAAATCTTGTAAATACGTGTGTGTAAATAAAACTCTACTTATAGGTGCTTCTTATTTTTCTGAGTAAAATGTTTAGAATAATACTCGTAATTACGTTATACTAACTATCAGCTGTGAAGCTACCTTATCTTAAATAAATAAAATAGTATCTAGAAGATGCAATTTTATCGCCTTGAGCTATATTTTATAGCCACAAACAAACAAACACTTTCTTCGACGTACCCGTTTATTAATAATCCTCCAGACCGTATTTCAGCCATAGTGACTAAATTCAGCCGGAGGCTAGCCTTCGGCGCGGAAGATATATAGTACACAAGTGTTTGCGCAGACACAGGTTCATTCTCTCTTCTCTCATTCTCGTAGTCCGATGGGACAGCAATCCGAAACGACCGGGGCGAGATCAGACGCAGGACTTAACGTGCTTTCCGAGGCACGGGGGTATCACACCGCTAACTTCCAAACTCCGGGCGGTTACTAAGAAATTCCTATTGAAAAAACCCAATAACAAGTTGCCTCACCTGTGAATCGATCCCAAGACCCTACACTACGCTTAGTAGTCGCGCTTGCGACCACAAGACCTACGGGGCAGCCAGACGTAATTTAATAAGCCAGGTACAAACCCTACCGACAGACTGGAATCCAATTAATAATTTACGCACATTACATATATCAAGATAGGGGATCAATCTGTGTGTACTAAGTCCAATCATAGGTAAAGAAAAGCAAGAGACAATAAGCACGTCATGTCACTACCAATAATATGTTTGAAACTAGCGATATTCTCCGGCTTTTCTCGAAAGATTTAATTATATGTTGTAGTGAAAAACAAAATCAATCTGCCTAGCCTTTTCCCAGTCTAACCGGATGCAGCTGAATACCAGTATTTTACATGGAGCGACTGCCTATCTGACCCCCACAACCCAGTAACTAGGTGTAATATCATACCCCTTGGTAAGACTGATTGTCAGACTTTCGGGCTTCTAACGAGCCGTAACGCCTGTCAAAGATCCACGAATGACAGCCGGGGCCAACGGCTTAACGTGCTTTCCGAGGCACGGAGGAATCTCGATGTGTAAAGATGGTCACCGATCCACGGACCATCCCCGGCAAGCGTAGCTTAACGGCTGTTATTATTAGCCACAAAAAAATCTTCGTCCAAAAATAATGTGATAAATTGTGAAAACCGCATCATACTGATCAACTTAAAACTCAAGATCAGTAAAGAAGAAAAATGTAGGTAATAATTGGCATTCCCTTACCAACCAGTTCATAACCACTGATATGAATTACAAAGTACATACTTACCCAAGAAGACACAAATCTTTAGAAATATGTCTGTTTCTTATCATTGAAACTTTTAATTGGCATACACGTTCAATGTTTTGTGGGTACTATGTGGCTTAAAATGAGCGACACGGAAAAATTCCTCTTGAAAACCCTCCAGGCTACTTTTAGTTAAATTTGGTTGGAATTGTATGTGCTGTATTTCTAGGAATTGGCTCTTGAGCATCAGCTCTAAGGGCTCAAAGTGTAACATTTTGCAAAAGGAATTTTAAACAAAGGCAAACGCAAAATCAGCCTTACTCACAAAACGCTTAAATTTCTACCTACGCCTACACGTCACGTCAGCCACGCCTAACCATTATCCTAGATTTCAGTCTAAGGACGCTATAAAACGGGCCTTTTGTTCTACTAACGACGTTTACGTTTCAAGATAAGGCGGAATTATCAAAGAAGAATATATGTTCTTACAATTCCCAGTATGGCAATGAGTCTGGTCCCGCACCGCACATTCAAGCCGGGAAAACATGTTTGAGCTTGCGGTATCTTCTCCACGAAAAAAGTTTCGTAGTCCACATCCATTTTATAGAAAAACGTATAAAAATAAAGCTATAAAATACGTAATATATAAATAAATGTAAACTCGATTAAAACATAAAATAAACATAAACTTCCAATATATAAAAAGTACTCTGTGACATAAACTGACAATGTAAAATAAAATGTGACTTTTATTTTTATTTTTGGTACCAACCATGTACCAACAAGTTTAGTAGGTATCCAGAATAAATTCTTCTTGGTTTTAGTTGTTTCAATACTACTTACTTTTTGTATGTGTATTTTATTATCTCTTTTTTTGTAACGTGCGTTTTGTTTGTGCAGAAAAAACGTTTTTTCTTTCTTATTTTTTTTTCTTTCATTATTTAATACACGAATGGGATCCCTAGAAAGTTATTTTAAACGACCAAGGTATAAGCACCAGTTATGTCTCAAACAAAAACTCTAAGCCCAAAAACAATAACTTCTCTACTTAAAGTCTGCTCAGAAATCCAAAAAGAAATAGTGGAAAAGAAGCCTTCTAGACACCTGTGTCACAAAACTCATGAGGGCGAATTTATCCTCGCAAGTTGGAGTTGTTTGCCGAGACTGGCGGTAAATCAAATGAGCGGCAAGGCAGGGCTTATCGCCGGGACACGGTGCACGCTATCACTTGCGCTTCCATGCCACACTTTTTGGCACTTAATGTATGGATGAGAATGTTAAACAGGTTCCTGGTTTTTTTTATTCCGGACTAGCGACCCGCCCTGCTTCGCACAGTGTACTGATGTGCCGACATGTCATCACATAGATATTTCTGTGCTATTTCGAAGTGAAATATTAATATTTTATTAAGATACACCTTTATATATGATAATACCTAAATAATAGATATTTTAACATCCAGTTGCTTACGATTCACCTGCCAAGAAAATGTAAATTTAAATAATCTTATCTATTTTGAATAAAATAAAATGTAAGCGCTTTTATTAACATTATGAGGAAAACCACGGAGTATAGAAGAAAGGAAAACCGCATCAAAATTTATTGCGGGTTTATAAGAACAACGCGGTCACACGAAAAGTGTCTTTGTTTTATCTATACTTATTACTTTAGATGATTTTAGTCTGTGCTAAATAAATGTATTTTCTTTCTTTCTTTCTTACTTATAATATTATAAAGAGATAAAATTTATTCGTTTGTTTGTTTGTAAATTTGTATGTAGGGGGTAATCTCTCCGCAAGAGACGCCCTGGGCGTCGGGAATCGCAGGCCGATTCCCGGCCACCGTAGGCGTGGGCTTGCGGACGGTGAGCAATGGGTAGCTCGCCGTCCGATAAGGACCAGGCCCGGGTCGACGGCGCATTGTGTTCCACGCGCGTCTCAAAGAGATGTCAGCAACTGAAGGGATCTGATAGGACCGATGCCTGCCGGGGTTGCGGGAAAGTCCGAAAGGGATACCGTGGTCCCTGGCAACGTACAGGCAACTGAAGGAATACGGGTGGGTTTTAGTCAGTAAGAGTCTGACACGCCCTCCCGCTCCACCCAGAGCGGGAGAAGTAATTTGATAATTTCCCATCCAAAAAAAGGGGGTAAAATAGGAGATGATTTTAAAATTTATATATTTTTGTATAATTCATTAAACCAGATATAAGGGATGGAAAATATATATTCACCGTCCATATCTTGAGATAACATTTAGTCTTTATTTCATTAAAATCGGTCAACTGGGTCAAAAGTTATTACAATTTATTAGCTGTCTGTCCGTTACCTTTTCACTCCTTAACGGCTGAACGGACTTGGATGAAAGGCATATACATATATATACGATAAAGAAAAAAGAAGATACTTGATAATTTGCCAACCAAAAAAATTAAAAAGTTGGTAATCTCTGGACCAGCCGGATTTGATAAATTATTTTTTGCATTGGATAGCGCAATTCTCGAGGAAGGTATAGGCTCGAGGACGTCCTTTAGTAAATAGATATTAACGGTCAAACAAACAGGTGACTCACCTGATCGTAAGTGGTCACCACAGCCGCCTATGGTAGTTTGCAAGTCCTGCGCCGCTGGGGGTGCACTTTTTTTGGGCGTGTCAGACTCTTACTGATTAAAACCCACAAGTGTTCCTTCCGTTGCCTGTACGTTGCCAGGGGCCACGGTATCCCTTTCGGACTTTCCCGCAACCCCGGCAGGCATCGGTCCTAACGGACCCCTTCACTTCTGCTGACATCTCTTTGAGGCGCGCGTGGAACACAACGCGCCGTCGACCCGGGCCTGGTCCTTATCGGACGGCGAGCTACCCATTGCTTACCGTCCGTAAGCCCGCGCCTACGGTGGCCAGGAATCGGCCTGCGATTCCCGACGCCCAGGGCGTCTCCTGCGGCGGCTAGGGGCGTGAGGGCGCGAAATTTGCCTTTCCCTCACGCGTTCTGCCTCCACCTTCGCGAGAATTACTACTTCGCAGAAGGAGTTGACGGCCTCCCATGCCCTCTCGCTCCGTACCATGGCCTGGACCAGGGCCGGACGCGAGAGACCCCCGCCACCGATCGCCCTCCCCGAGGACCCGGCGATGCTCTGCCCAAGCCAGGCAGACCTCCACCGTATGCTCCACCGTGTCCTCCAGGCGATCCACGCAGTGATGACACCCGGGCGTTTCCTCCCGCCTGATACGAAATAGGAACCTCCCGAAACAACCATGTCCGGTGAGGACTTGCGTCAGGCGGAAGGTGAGGACGCCGTGGCGCCTCTCTAGCCACTCGTCAAAGAGGGGACTTATCCCGCAATAGTGGCGTGCCCAGCACTGGGTTGCGACAATCGCACTCTCCATGATGCCATGAGATCCCGCCGGAGCTCTGTCCGCTGTGTCGCGATTTCTCGCGGCAGCGGAGTTATGCCCCGGCGTTTCGCCTCCTCGCGCCACTCCCAGATGTGCGCGAGGACTTGCTGGGGGTGGGTACCCCCAGCAAGTCATTGGTCACCCCCAGCAAGGAATTGAAATGAAGAAAATTAATAAGCAGGGTTGCTTATTAATTTTCTTCATTTCAATTCCTTCAAAAACCGTGAATGATTTTGCTGACGTTCATTGTGGAGTTCCATTCTTAATTCCGACTAGCTTTCGCCAGCGGCTTTGCCCGCGTGATATCTTCATAAATTACAAACTTTCGCCCGCGATTTCTCCCGCGTAGAGGTCGGAAATTATCCCACGGGAACTTATTACCGGGATAAAAAGTATTATATATGTTAATCCAAACTATAAACTATTTCTGTACCAAATTTTATCCAAATATGTTCAGCGTTTTTTGCGTGATTGAGTAATAAACATACAAACTTTCACATTTGAAATTAGGAATAATAGGATAGCCTATGTTAATATAGCTTGCTACTGGTGAAACGGTCCAGTAGTTTTTGAGTTTATTAATTACAAGCAAAAATACAAATCTTTTCTCTTTATGATATTAGTATTTTCGTCCATGACAGAAGTCAAATTGATTATATATATGCACTTTAGCTCTATAATAAACATTCATTAATACATAACAATCGTTCCGATGAACGGAATAAGGATGACCTAGTTGTATTGTTAGCATTTAGTCATACAGTCAAGTTTTTGTTTATACTGCCTAACGAATAAAGTTTTTATGATAGGCTGTTAGGATAACAACATGCTGGCTAGATCCTTTTTTGCTGAACATACGTTTCTGAACGAAGTTAGTCTAGTCTAGAAACGAGCTTTTCCTGATTTAAACGCCGTTTCGTATTGCCTTCTCTTTAACAACTGGTTCAATATAATGCAGGTATGTAAGTAATTTCCTTAAGCGGTTAAACCCTACGTTAAACGTAAATCAGTGTAAAATATTGTGACTTACAGTTTATCACGCAATTAAGGCTGGAGTGAGACAAGCCTCCCAGTCGCTGTACTTACGTCAATGTAAATTGTGTGAAAACGCCCTTAAATCTACGGTAAGCCAACAATAAGCGTTTAATTGAATCGCTGACAATGCAATTAAGGTGTAATTAAAACATGCTAAGCATATTTTGAATAGTTTTTTATGTTAATTAAATTCGTAATTTGTATCGATAAAAGTGATTAAATAGGTTTTCATTTTACATTGTGGTCGTTTGGTTAATTACATTTTGGATTTATTACTTATTTGGAACTAACGCATTGCCATTTTTTCAGCATTTCAGCAAAGAATAATAACTATTACTTACTAATTAAGAGATTAAAAAAAAAAAGGCCTTTAGCAAAACGCCTAGAATTCATTCATGAAGCCTGAACTTAATTATTCTAAGCGTTTAACAGACCAGTAAAAACAGTAAAATGCTACTTAGTTCCCTATCTAAATCCTCTACAAAATCCCTTCTGGACACTTCAGGATTCTACCAAAAATACACCTTTATTTGAGCATATTACTGCCAAAGGGGTTAATAAATTACTTGGTCCAGTGCTGATATGCACCGTACTCTAGGACCATCTCGGCAGGATGCCAACCGGGTTCATGCCAAAATAAGTGCAATAGTGCTTCTGCTAGATAAATAATGAAGACGACCTGTGTTGTTGTTTGTAGAACCTTTCTGCTTATGAAGAATTGTTTTGATGATGATAAAGAAATAACATATAACATAAAATCATGCCTGTATTCCCTAAAGGGTTTGGCAGAGGTAACACCTACCTTCAGTATACCCACATTTAGCCAAATATATTTTTACCCAACTGCGTCGAAACCAAAAAAGGAGGGTTATTAAGTGCCATGTTATAGGGGGCGAGCTTATTGCCATCAACCGGGCACAAGTCTAGACTCCAGGCTGCTACTGAGAAATTCTAAAAAAAAATATAAAAAATCAGCCCGTCCTGGGAATCGAAATCAGGACCATAAGGTCCTGAGTTCGATTCTGAGCATAAGCTCAGCAATAGCGCTTGTGACCACTAGACCAACCACCACATACCATATTAACCACCATTACTCTAGCTGTTACTCTTGGTTTTACTCGGGGGCCTTAGTGCGGTCCTCGGATCAAAAAAAATCTTCGAGTTTTTAGAAAATTCTCAGAGCCATCCTGGAATCTGGATTCGTACCCAGTTAATGATAATCGTCCCTGATTAAATAGACTCAGTAACATAAACTGGTGAAATGTAGGTGTACAATTATCGTCAGACAATTACCCCGATGGGAACATATGGGTTTTTTATGTAATGTTGAGGAAACACACATGCTTGTATATTGAACCCTCATATGCTCCCATAATTCTGCATAATTATTACCAAAGTAAGTAAGTATCTATACATCTGGGCAATATAATCCATTCACTCGTTTTCAGAAAACAGTCTAGGACTGGAAGGCGAGGCAGCTTTAGTTGTTTTAATTAATTACTCCCCAGGGCAAGGCACTTTAGGAAGATTCGCTACGGTTAAGGTCAAAGACTCTTCTATTTGTTCAAATATTGCCAAAAGTTTTAAAAGTTTTGTGAAATATTTGGAACCTTTGTTTTATGAAAAATACTTTCATCAATGATTAATAAGACTTTTAAATAGATGAGCTGGCGAAAACAAAACCAAAAACTGTAGGCATCATAATCATAACTAAAGGCCTACATAATATTTAATATTATTATACTCGAAAAACACTCCACAGTGTAGTAGAAGATTCGGAGTAAAATCGCGTAATGTCTGTTTAACGGTGTTTTTCGAGTTTGCGCGGAAATCCTCATGATTTCCGGCTATACACGGCTTACTCATAATTAATATAACAGTAATTACAATTATTATTCATTTGAACTGACAGAAACATATGAGCATTACAATAAAAAAAAAATGAATTGCCTTTTCCTTTTAACCTCATCACGATTTTAAGATACCAGTTCCTCCGGTTTAGTCCCATCTCGGCACCTTCCCATCTCGGCACCCATGAATTAATTTATCATCTTTACGAAAAATTCCCATCTCGGCACTCCGTCATTAGTCGTTGCTAAGTACAGTCATCAAAAAATGGATACACTGTATCAGTATAGTGAGTAAATCAAATTGACCCAAAACTAAAAAATGTAAAAAAAAGTACCTATAAAATAAGTTTAATTTGAAATTTTTAGTGTTTAGTGGACAAAGTAAAATATATTTTCATGGGACTTAAAAAAAATACGCAAGTAATAAGTAAGCAAGTAAGTGTCATATTTTCTGGCTATCTCTTTCGCCTTGGTTAAGACAGTCAAACCAAAGTAAACCTAACGACTGCTCATTATGGTTCATTTTTGTGTAATACTAAATTAGAAGTGCTCAGTCCAGATAGTATAATAAGATTTCTTACAATGTTGATTTATCTGTGATATAGAAGATTAAAAAATAGTCTATTTACAACTGTTGATTAGTGTAATATTTTTTTTTTAGTTTGTTTTTTGTATGAAGAGTAACAACTTGACGGCAACAAAATTTGACAGCACGGTTGGCGCAGTGGTTAAGCGATTGACTGCTGCACTGCGTGTCGCGGGTTCGATTCCCGCACGGAACAAATATTTGTATGACCTGCAAGTAGTTGTTCCGGGTCTGGCTGTTTGTGTATGTGAGTATATATGTTTGTAAACGCACCCACGATACAGGAGAAATTCCTAGTGTGGGGCAACGTTTTTATTAAAAAAAAAAAAAAAAAAAAAAAAAAAACTTGCGGTGATTTTATTATTTCAGATATATTTAAGACTAATATTTTTTTTATATTTAGATTTTTTACCTATTATGTAGGTATGAAAATATACAATTCCGATTTATGTGATAATTAAGACTGAAAATGAATGTACAGCGAGTTATAGCAATTAGCTGACCTCCTTCGCAATTATTTTATATTTTATTTATTTGAGCGAAGTAAATAAAATATAAAAGAATTGCAAAGGGGGATCAGCTAATTGCTATGACTGTACAGTGAACGCGTAATCAAGCCTAATCGTATCATTTAGTACCAGTATGAAAGTGCTCAAAGTATGGACGCCCTTTTGCCTACGTCCCGGTTATACTGATTAAACGTTAATTGTACATAATACTGTTGATTTTTGTAATATGTTTTTACATAATTGCTGGAAAGATTGTAAAACAATTATTCCTACGAACCGTGAATTTTTCATATATTTAAGATAATGGAGCCTCTAAAAAGCGATTCAAGGGCTTGTCTGTGAAAATGGTAATTTAAAAAGAAACAAAAATGATTTAATAAATAATATAGTTGATTTACTTACTATACTGATACTGTGTTTCCGTTTCTTTTTGTGTACCTTAAAATGATTCATGAGAGGGTGCCGAAATGGGAATTTTTCGTAGACAAGATAAATAAATTCATGGGTGCCGAGATGGGAAGGTGCCGAGATGGGAAGGTGCCGAGATGGGAATAAACCGTTCCTCCAATTATTATCTCCTTTAAAACTCAACAAAAAGCTTTTCACGGCAACTCAAGAAATTCCACAAAATATTCCCACTTTAAGGCCCAAGCTTTAGTATTTGAAAAGTGTCGGCTATCTCGACAATTAGGCCGACACATCTCCTACGGGAGTCATAATCACGTAACAAGAAATAACTTGAAATAAGGTTCGTGTTCTTTTGTACTTGCAGAGTATCTAGTTTTCTACTCTCCCGCGTTTTTGTTAAGAATATTTTATTACGCTAGAGTTGATTTGTTGGTAAATTGTAGCTAGTGATAAGTAAGAGAAACTTTATTATTTTTTGGTATATTATGGTAGTCTTCGTAGGTCGGATTCTTGCCAATCCTTGGTCTCTGGGGATTATTGGCATTAAAACTCTGCTGCACAACAATAGCACATGTGTGAGCACTATGTACAGTCACGGACTTTAATTGATGAGCCACTTGCCACTGTTATTATTTTAGCCGTGTAATGCAAATCGGGTTTAGTCGGTTATACTCGTACATCCAGACACGGAAAGTCATACGTCTTCGTATTATAGAAGATTTTTTTTTCTAATATCTTTGAGTGTTTGACAGGCGTGTCATTTATTTAGGATCGCTTGTTATCAATGTTACACTTTCATGCAATATCTACGGTTGGCTTACCTGAGAACCAGAACTAGAAACTTGACAGCTGAGTCACTACCCAAATTCAACCAATTGCAGTTGCAACAACCGTTACCTAGCGACAATTGTTTAGCTATTGCTTAGCAATAGTAACGTTTAGTGTACGGAGAAATTATGATTGGCCATTTCGACATCGGAAAAACTCGGATCCACGATTTTATCCGAACGTGTAGCGTCCAAGATCTCGTTCATGACAATTATGATACTTTGGTCTTCAGATAGGTTTTCAGAAATAACAAGTATTTAATGAGCTTTTTATTCAAAGGAGGTCAGTATCAAATAGATTGGATAAACGTATGCAACATTATATTGATTTATCATTGACAACTTATAAGTCAACCTTCAACCTCTATGGATAAGACTATTTTCGATTATTAGTAATTTGTCATCTTGTTGACGAGCATGCGATTTGAGTTCGTGTTTAATCGTGTAATCTCGTGAATGTATAAAACTGCAAAATTGTAAAGTTTGAAAGTGGCTCATCAATTAAAGTCCGTGACTGTACCTACTATAAATCTACCAGTTACTGAGTACGTCTTTCATTGACTTGAATGTGCTTTGACGGTTGAGAGTATGTCATCCTCACTCAAATGTTTTGCTGGTGGTCGCATGTGTGTTGGATTATTAAGCACCCTTCAAAATGGTTGAGCTGAATAGTGCTAATCCATGTGGCATGTTCGTGAACGGGCGCCGTCAATAGGGACTGGTCATCTCATAAGCGGACAAGACACTATCAGTAATAATAACATTACATTTAAGTCAGGTACATGCAGCTATTACCGATCCATTCCAATCATTTGCAATTTTTACGCTACTGTAACGATTTATGCTGAAGACACGTGACGAAACACGTATGTTTGTTCATTGAGCATTGCAAAAACTTACGTTAGTGTGCGTGGCATCCTGGGAAAGAGACAATATTTGTAAGTTTCTGTGATGACAGCGAGTTCATCGGCCGTGTGGTACAAGTCCTTGTTCCTACATGCCCGCACCTCAAATTTTTGCTTAAAACTTTTTCCAGAAATATACGAATCCCGCAACTGACAACAAGTCTAAATTCTTAATTTAGCATGGTATTTCACATAGTTTAAGTAATCTAATAGGATAAAACTTGAAATTTAAATAAAGCAGTAATAGCTTCAATGATTTTAATAGTGGCAGCTATTGCCGATCCATGGGTCAGTAATTGCCCTGCACCTTATACACACATCAACACGGTCTAGGGATATTTTTAAAAAAGCGAATTACTATCAATGTGTTAATTATTTATGTGACATGTATATATATAAAAGATACGTTATTTAATATTGTACCATTTTTTAATAATGGTTAAGGTACTTCGATTAAAATTTCAGGATTTTATGGAAAAAAAATGAAGCATAGACGGAAACCGTATATGAATTAACTTTTAATTTATGAGTAAAAACTGAAAAAAATAGAAAAATCATTTAATTTGTGTTTATAAACTTGAAGTTAGTAGTCTGAGAAAGCGCCCATGATGTTCATAACACATCGGCAACGATTCGGCATGCTCAGAACAAGGTTGTCAATGTCTTGCTGCGGAATATTGTCCCATGTCCTTCTGAGGTGCGCAAAAAGTTGATCTTCTGTAGCCAGATTTTCAGGAACTTCCTTCAGAGCTCTTCTTTGCAGCATATCCCACGCATGCTCAATGGGATTTAGATCTGGCGATTGAGCAGGCCAGTCTAAGGCCCTAACATTGTGTGTATGTAACCAAGCTGCTACCGTTCTCGCCGTGTGTGCCCGGGCATTGTCGTGCATGAGCAGGAAATCTTGCCCCATTTGTGTTCTGTGGGGCAAAATTACGGGCCCCAGCACCTGTTGGACGTATCGTTCTGCCGTCATATTGCCCCGCACCCAAACGAGATCCGTCCGTCCTCCAAGACGAATTCCTGCCCAAACCATAATTGTTCCTCCTTGGTATGGGTGAACTTCCTGAGGGTTCTGAAGACGGCTCCATCGTCCAGGAACTCGCCAAACACGCGTCCTTCGTGAATCTGGATGGAAGCCGAACCTGGATTCATCCGTGAACAGCACATTGGACCATTGCTCACGGCCCCAGTCCACGTGGTTCCGAACCCATTCTAATCGCCGTCCACGATTGCCTCTCCGTAAAGGTGGGACCCGGAGTGGTCTACGAGAGCGTAGATTGCTTTCATGCAGTCGCCTTCTTACAGTTTGGTCACTCACAAGCACTTGGTGTTCCACTCGCAGCCTTTGGACCAATTGAGTCGCCGTTGCATTTGGTTGAGCTCGCGCAGTAATTTGCAAAAATCGATCTTGTCTGGGGGTAGTGATGCGACTTAGCCCCCGGTGCCTCTCCGCTACTTCACCTGTGGCACGATAGCGTGTCCACAATCTTGAAATTACATTTTGGTGGGTCCCTATGGCCTCAGCAACATTACGCTGAACAGACCCAGCTTCCAGCATTCCCACAGCTCGTAACATCTCCGCCCTCGTCAAATGTTGGCGTTGCATGGCTACAATACCTCAATTTTAACTTTATCTTTCGTTTAAAAATGAAAAAAAACTGTAACTAAACGTAATTCGTATTGTTTTCTAAATTTCGCACAAATGAAAATTCCCTCTCCTACACATCAAGACATTTTTATGCCACCGAAACAAAAGAATTTTCAGTAATTTGAATTTGGAATTAGTCTGAGATAAATTACAAACAAATCGGTGTATGAAAGATTACAATGCGGCCAGTACTTTTCGAGTTATTTAATTGAGTATGAAATATCCCTAGACCGTGTTGATGTGTGTATTTGGTTTAAAAAACTCTTTCCCGTCGATATATGACAGTAAAACAATTATTTTAATATGACATTTTATTCTCAAACAACCAGCCTTTGTTACACATAGACACTATTAGCGACCTATACTATTTTGTCTAGTTTACTCATTTAACCGTTTTATATTTACCACGTATTATAAAATTATTCATTTATTGTCATTGTAAAGGACATTATAAAATTACCTTTCTTTGTATTATATTCATTAATATTATTTGCTATATCAACTATTTACAATCCCCGATATATGTAGTTAGAAAAATCAAGAAAAATACAAATTACCTAGTTTTTGTGAGTCGGTGAAACATTTTCATATTTGTACGTACATCGTTTAGTGCCGATCCATATGAGTCGGTGATAGCTAGTATGTGAACCTATCACCGATTCTATACAGATCATTCTCCTTAATGTAACGTTACACTTACACTCTTTACAGAAAATTAAAATGTTTTTTTTTAATCATTTCCTTCTTGTCGGAATCATAATCATCCTCCTGCTGTTATACCAAATTATTTGAGATTGACACAGTATTTCATCTTCCTTAAATCTTTGTTAGCCGCTATTTCAGTTGTCATCTACTTTTGAATTGAGATATTAACACAATCCAGTTATGTTTCACTTACATTTATACTCAAACGGAAAGTAACAGAGTTGTAATAATTGTTCCTGAAACCTGCTGCCATTTTGAGTAGACCCGAAATAGCGTGCTATGTTGCGCTATGGCTCCGGAACGCCGAAATTGCAGATCATATTTTTTATTCTGGTTTTAATAATATAATATTCTCCAGCATCTGTTACAATTGCTCGACTTTCCTCTGAATCTTAGGTCCATCCATATTCGTCGACTATAATTGTCTTCGTCAAACTGAATACACCAGGGTGGCTAAGTAGCTTTTCCTACGACGATTGGTATGAAAGTGCAAGCCTACATCCCTTTCTTAATCCATGCTAATTTCTTTCACGAAACCAGATTTGCTTGTTCTTATTTAAACAATATACTAATATATACATACTCTTTGTTTCTTACACTCGTTAATAGCTTCATAGCCGTTCCTATGGGTCGGTAATACAAACAATCGATTTGTTTACTTAATATAAATTTATTTTAAGAAAATATTCTACTTTAAGGTATTTAAGGTAATAAATATAAACTGGACAAGCAAGCGTTTCATATAAAAACAAAAATCTGGATGTGAAAGCAATCACCACTCTTAATAATTCACATTTAATTGGTATTACTGATAATAGCTGCGTTTACCTTAATGTCATTACTACTGACAGTGTGGTGGTTGGAATGGTGATGTGATCTAAATATTTGAAAAGTTTAACGTCAATATTGGAAGGAATGACAGTAATATTGATGTCATTAATACTAATAGTGACTGGTCCGCTTTAGCTGCCACGGCTTATTTTAATTTATTTTTACTTTTAGTTGTTTTTGTTTTTATCTTTTTTATCACGGACGGTTTTAACGTGCACGTCTTTTTATATTGTTTGCACATATATAATTTCAACATGAATGATGAAACCAATATTTTGATTTAAAAGAGTGTCCGTGGTGCTTCTTGCCCTTTTTAAACTTACTACGCTTTGGAATTGGCAACTGGTTTCATCTTTCTGACTGACCGACCAATTGGTAATTCAAAAGTGCCTGTAATTGGTTCGTTTGAAATAAATGCTTTGAGTTTGAGTTGATCTGAAAGATTAAGAGCATGAGAGAGACGTTAGGTACCTAACGTCCCAAAGATACTATACTGGACAACCTTACCCGACCTGCTGTAATTTTCAATTTTTATACTGGTCCCTCCCACTGTAAGCCTTGTGAAGACCACAGGAATCCGCTGGATACGAGAAGCACAGAACCGGTCAATGTAGCGCGTGGAGCAGTGGACGTCTTTTGTCTGAAATGATGATGACACACCAATTCATACAATTTTAAATCAAAACTTCTAAAACCTATCTAGCAGATTTCTCGTATTTGTTTAACATTCTCATTAAAAATAGGTACGTAATCTAACCTCCATTATTTATCTAAATCTCTATTTTCTCTTCATTTTCTGAAACCTACTATTTACTTAGCCATCGAGTTTCCCAAAATCCCGAGAAGACCCAGGACCCATACGCCCACCCCACTTACAAGTATTTGTTGACAGTGTCTCCTAATAAATACATGGTGATGGACAAACGGTGTCTATTACCTTTACCAACTTTATCTTGGAAACTGAATTTACAGAGAAAATGCCTTCTTTTTTTATTTCCTTTTATTGAGATATCTTTTCTTATTTATAGATAAAAACCGGGATCGTTTGATTTACCGCGCTCATGTCAAAAGAGGCGAAAATGTGACTGTCAACGTCAGTAAAACGGTTTTTAATCAGCTCAGAAACTTTGGTGTTGAGATAAACTTTTGCTCACACTGTAAAGTACAAGTAGGTACAAGTTCTATACAAGTACGGAATCCTATTGAAAACTAGGGATATAAATTAGTTTATTTAAATCATCGGCACATAAGATAACATAACGTAACATTACATAACATAACACAAGCTCATTTGTCTGTCGTGATTTATTGCAATCGACGTGTTCTCGGTTCACCGACCACATGTACATCAGTTTAATTAAATCCTATTGAAAACTATGTCAATTCCCAACAAAGTGCCTCTGTGTGAAAAAACAACGTAGTCCAGCTACTTGCTAGTAAACATGCATGATAACAACATTTACAACCCATACTACCAACTTTAAATTTTTAGGCTCTACACCAATTAATATTCTCCACTCATTCCCACCCCTATTAACTCACCCTAGTCACAACCTTAATAAGTATACTTACATTGAAAACCACTGAGAAAAACAGCAAACTAATTAAACTGTCCCCCAACAAGCCAGCGCCGTATACACAAGGGTTACAAACATAGCAGCCGGTCTATTCTGTAATAATCTCACGGTGAAAACTTAGGTGAAGTGAACGTGAAGTGAGCTGTCATTCCACTTGCTGCTAGGGACTGACAGCTCCCTCTGAGCTCACTTCACCTAAGTTCTCACGGTGAGATGGTTACAGAATACCACTGCAGGTCCCGACAAAGGAAAATACTAAAAATACAATCCAGTCGTTTTACCTAATAATGTGAAACATTCCCATGACGTTTACCCTCTCAAATACAAGTAAACAAGAGAGTATGAAAACAAAACGAACTGAAACGGATCCCTCCAGTTATGTGATGTTATTCTGTTCTGGAGTGCGCTAATATTATCCGACTTTTCCGCACTCAGCGAAAAAAATCTTTTCACAACAAAGTTTACAGAGGTTTCAGAAATTGTACTGTGCAGCCTTTTCATACGTTCCAATGGTATTTGTGCGTTACAGAGAGCTTTGTTTCGCAACAAGGAAAACCTCTCTCCCGCGGCTCACGCTACTATGAAAAACCATTTTAATTACAAACGCAGTATGTTTGTGTGGCAGGGCGGTGTTTAAGCTACCTACCTTTTGAACGGAATTACGTAGAATCCTTACTTAAATCTCAGCTTCGTGTTTCGCTTTAAAATGGAAATGCAGGATAATGCGCGGATGAGAACGGCTTACTTGGCAGCACCCTGGCAAAAAGTTAAATAAGGAAAACCGAAAGAATATTATTTCAATTACCTTTAAAAGCTCTGGAGGGATATAATTGTGGTTGATGGAGCAGAGGTCTCCTTGCTCCAAAACGTTTGGACTTCTATGTAATTTTACAAGCGTAACGTTTTTTGGGGCAAATTCATGCCCATACTGTTAAATTAAGGGGACAAAGGGCTATTATTTTGAGAAGGACGAACTAAGATTAGCATAACATAATTATTTAATTAAGAAAAACACGAGGGTAAAAGAGAAAAAAGATATCCAAAGTGAGTGTAGTCCGAGCAAAACAAAAGCTAACCACGGCTAATGAGAGCTCGTTAAGATAATAATTTCCTCGTGGAAGGGAATTTCTGTATAATAAATCATTCGGTTTTTACGAATCTTTGCGTTGTCATACTTTGTGAAGTATATCATGGTTATAATGATTCAGGACTATTAGGTTCCATTAGCCTAATCGCCGTTTTGATTTACTTTATTCCATAAGATTTATTTTTGTATAAAGTCATACTTATTAATGATTATGATAATTAAAAAGAAAATTTTAATGTATCTTCTTCGTCTAATTTATAGTATATTATTCAAAACACCCGCTAGATTTCACTACCAATTTAAAACTTCAAAACTCAAAAATCTAATTCATGCAATTCCCTACCAAAAAATGCATGCACTTTTAAAAGTCCAACGGACTGTCGCAAAATATTTCCGTGCATAAATCGAATAACTCCAATCCGTCAGTCCGTCAAACATTTAACGTCGATACGTCGATACTTCGAATAAACTACATTCATATTTAAATGTATTCAGCATCCTTTATTATTCATCCAACGAAGACTTTCCGGTACAAGGAATCGCTTTTTCCTACGTCCTACCCATTATTGTACAGAATGCGTCGGCAGATAAATCTTTTTCAACTTTAATGCAAAAATTGTGTTTATGCGTCGGAGGAAAGTACGTTGAGGTTCTTCATTCTTACGTTATGTATATGTCGTAGGATGATTTGATAATTCGAATTTTCGCGAAAACCCTAGGGATATCCTAGGGATATTGCGAAAATACGGATAATTAGACAGTGGTGAAAACATTTCTGCGAGCAACTTGGAAGTAGCACTCGCTCGGCTCGAGCGCGGTTTGTCACAGATCTAACTTTTTTTTATTTTTTTTATTCCGTTTTGGAAAATCCTCATGGATGTCCTCCACCCTGGGGCGGGTGAAGGGGCCTGCCAGACTCCTACTGACTAAAAAGTACCGTGTCCTCCCGACAGTGGATGCAGTGATGGCACCAAACATCCGGCTCTCTGTTTATGCGACACAGATACTTCCCAAAGCAGCCATGCTCCGAGAGTACCTGTGTCGCCCGAAACAACAGGTAGCCGTGGCTCCTCCCGAGCCAAACGTCGAGCACTGGTCGGATTGCGTCGACGGTAGCGAGGTCGGCGGTAGGACGCAGAAGCCTGTTCCACCATTCCGTCACCAGGACCTCACGGAGCTGTGATCGACGAAGCTCGATCTCCCGCTGCATCAGTCCACTGCTCCGCGTTCGTGCCTTTTCGCGCCACCGGTACAGTGAAGTGAGGGCTCTCATTTCTAGGTCCCAGGGTGGGGATCCGGCCAATGATCACACAGTTCAAATGACCAAATGGCCAGTTCTAACCTTTTTTTTTTTACGGTGTGAAATCCTCTTGGATGTCCTCCGCCCTGGGGAGAGCGGAGGGGTCTGTCAGACTCTTACTGACTAAAACCACCCCGGTGCTCCGTCTCACACTTGCACCGGGGATCACGGGATTTAATGCGACTTCCGCGATCCCCGACTAGTGCCGGCCCGCAGAGGCGGGCCACCTCGAGTTAGGGGGGAGTGAGGTGTTAAACTCCCCCCTTACGTCATTGAGAGGCACGCGTGGAACACTACGCGCCACCATCTCGGGTCCTAAGGAGTAGGGGGCGACGGATTTCCCCAGATCCGTCGCCCCTGGACCCATTTAGGGGGGCTGGAAGAGGGCGTTATCCGCCTTCCGCCGACGTCCGGTGCGTCTGCTGATCGGGTTAGCGGAAGCAATCTCCCGCTCCCTTTCCGTAGCCTCCTTCTGCGAAATGACTGTTTCACAGAAGGATACCACCGCGTCCCAGGACTTTTCGCTGCCGACCATCGAGTCGACAACGGCCGGCAGCGACAGGTCACTGCCGACTCCTGAGATGAGGGTACGGCGCGGCTCCTCCCAAGCAGCACACTCTGCCAGCGTGTGCCGAGCCGTGTCCTCCCGACAGGCCAGTTCTAACCTGACCTAATCTATTTCACCCAGTTCAAAATGACGAATACAATCTGCCGCAGAAATGTTTTCACCAGTGTCTAATTATCTAGTCGGAGGCAGATTGTATGATTCGTCATATTGAACTGGGTGAAATAGGTTAGGGTTATAAACCCTCAATTGACCAAATTATTGTTTCAAGTAAACTGACAACAAGATACCTAACTCTATTACCTGATCAAAGGCTATGCGCTTTTTTTTTTCTGTGCTGGAAAATCCTCATGGATGTCCTCCGCCCTGGGGCGGGCGAAGGTGTCTGTCAGACTCCTACTGACTACAACCACCCCGGTGTTCCCTTCTCACACTTGGACCGGGGTCATGAGATCTTGTGAGAGGCTTTGCGCTCAACTAGCCCAACAGACCTGAAAATCTTCACAACAATTACATACAAGAAATTACTCCAGGCCGGAAAAATAAATAATCAGCCTATCCCAAACCCGAATAAAACCTTAATGGCCACCAAAATTTCCTACATCCTAACGACTTAACATATTGTACGGTTTAAGAACAAGTCGTGAGATAGTTCTGTCCGTCCCTTCACCAAGTCGGCCATAATCCCTGGCCCAACATGGGCCCAACATATAACCTCTTTAAGAGCTTTGTTGGCTTTCAAGCAATCAATCTTTCCCGCTATGACGTCACAGGTGTCAAGGTTACTGATGAACTGTTGCTCCCTTTGTAAATAACTTGTTCATCAATCATTGCCTATTTACGTGTGAAGAAAATAAGGCAATATTTTGTTCGCTCGTTAAGAATGATTTTTTGTTGGGAATGTAGTGTGGATCGATGAGCTGTGAATTTGGTTTATCAGGCCATTTATCTAGGGTACGAGCCCTTTGTATTTTTTTTTTGACACTGCCCCGTTGGTCTCGTAGTCGCAAGCGCGACTGCTGAGCGTGGAGTTCAGGGTTCGATTCCCGGGTCGGGCAAAGTGTTATTTGGTTTTTCCATTAGGAAATTCTTAGTAACAGCCCGGAGTTTGGAAGGGCGGTGTGATACCCCCGTCCCTCGGAAAGCACGTTAAGCCGTTGGTCCTGCGCCTGATCTCTCTCCGTTCGTGTCGGATTGCCGTCCCATCGGACTATGAGAGTGAGGGAAGAGAGAGTGCACCTGTGTCTGCGCACACACTTGTGCACTATAATATCTCCCGCGCCGAAGGCTAGGCTCCCTTGAGATTGGCCGCCGTGGTCGAAATCCGGTCTGGAGAGCTATATTTTTTTTTTAAATAACGTCATCAGTCTTGAGAAGTCCTGTGCCGAACATAGGCCTCGCCAATCGCGCCACTATCGTTGTTCCACCAAGCTGGAGTATGACGACAACCTACCCCACTTTTGCGGATTTGCGGCAACAACATTATTTTATCTTTAATGTGTAATTCATGTATTTAATACTAAGAATCACAAAATAACGAAACTACGAAATAAATTTCACTCGATATTTTATTAAAACGTGATGTTTTACAGGTTCCGTCTTTTTAGGGTTCCGTAGTCATTAACCCTTATTTTTCTTTCGCCATGCCCGTCTGTCCGTCTGCGGATTAGATCAGAGACTCTTAGTACTATAAAACTGTAATTTGGCATGGGTATACATATTAATCACGCCGAACAAGTGGTAAACTAAAATCACGTAAATCACGCATTTTATTGGGGATATTTTTTTCCCGTCTATCCCATGTTGTGGGATGTCGTTGAAAAGGTCGTTCAAAAATATTTTTTTGCGTGTGTGTGCAAACCATTTTTGTGAAATATTTAGCTTTAAAGTGCAAATTTTTTTAGAGTCGAGTGTGTCTACCCTGCCAGCAAAATGGTTGGTTCTGGATAATGTGAAAAAATTCACGGCAGTAGTACATATAACTAAATTAAAAGGAAATCTATCACAGCTAAGTAGGCTCTACAAGTTAACGAGTAAGGGTCAGTTAGTACCGAGACCTGACGCGACGCGATGATGCTTGAAGAGGCCAGTGGTTTCGCGCTGCGCAGCGGGATTTCGCGAGGCGCATTGTGAAGTCGCTGGCAGCCCCACGCCTCGCTGCTTCGTGATGGGTCGCGCTACGCCGCAAGGCATCTCGAGGCGCAGCGCGGCGCAGCGAGGACCAGCGCTACGCTGCGTGGCATTTTCGAATTATCTCAATTAAATGTGTATCTTTTTGAGTAGTAAATAAAGTTATATTTTGTATCTCTATCTTAAAAAGTGGGGTCTGCGTCGCTTTGCGTCACGTCTCGGTGTGAACTGTCCCTAATATTCAACCAGCTTACATTTGCAGTTGCAGCTGGTATGTATTCTCCCATACAGAATGTATGGGAGAATATGTGTGTAATGTTTTTCAACTAAAATGTTAAGTCTGTTCTTGGGATAAATTCATCCAAACTACGGAACCTTTGATTGTGCATGGTTCGACACGCACTTGGCCGGTTTTTTTTAAGTTCAGAACTTTGTAAAGTGTGTATATCAATAATAACTGACATTACCATATTCATGTACTGTATCAAAGAACCACTCTGTAAAAATATCTACTTTGCATAAAATAAAATATTTACCCAACTAAAAGCCTGGAGATAAAAATGTCCCACGTACGAGTAATGTAACGTTAGAATGTCATGCGTTCACTCAGATGATAGATGCCTCTAATAGCCTCTGATTACGTCAGAATGTCCCCTGGGCCACTATTATATTATATTTTTCTGTTCAACAAAATAGAGGCATAAATCAAGACTATGCTTTGAAAATAAATATGAAGGTTTTTTTTTGAAAATATGGCGATGACATAAACGTTAATGACACTAATACGAATAAGTTCAAGCGAAATAATAATAGAGATTGAAACGTATATTATAAAATTATTTCAAAATATATTATGTACCAAAAACAATGAGAACTAAAAACGATGGAACTCAAACTCAAAGCATTTATTTCAATTAAACCATTTACAGGCACTTTTGAATTGTCAAAGAGTCGGTCAGTTAGTCAGAAAGTTGAAGCTAGTTGCCCATTCCAAAACGTAGATCTCTTTTAAATATAGAAATTACAAAATCCTGGGTACATTACTTTTGTTGCTTCGAACGATGAACGATTTGGTGCAAGGTGTAATCGTACCACTATTTAAGGGAAAAGCCACCAGGAGTGTAAAAACTACCGCGGCATTAGTCTTTTGAGTGTTGTCGGCAAACTGTATGCGAAGGTTTTAATCAAAAGAGTGACAGATGTGAAAATACCGAATGTGCGAACAGGATTTAGAGAGGGAATGGGCTGTATGGAACAGATCTTCTACATAAGGTGCATATAGCCGAAAAACATCTGGCAAAGCACAAGAAAGTCTACTGTGCTTCTGTTGACTTGGAGAAGGCCTATGACAGTATGTGGAGGGTAGAACTGTGGTCGACATTATCCATGTAAGGCACTTGGTACGGGCACTGAAATCTTTATACAAGGATTCCAGTGCTTGTGTTAGGATATGAATGGGACATACGCGAGCTGGTTCTGCATCTCGAGGGCTGTTAGACAGGGTTGTGTAGCATCACCGTGGCTGTTCAACTTGTACATGAATAGTTGTCAGACAGATTTGAAAGAGGGTGAGTGCGGATTGAGGTAGAATGACTTGCCTGTCAATTGCCTTCTCTATGCAGATGATCAAGTTCTAGTGATGATCAAGTGTTTGAAAGACAAGAGGATGTATCGGTGTGTGATGTGAAAATAAATGATAAGAGTGTGGAGCAAGTAAATAAGTTAGTAGTAGTAGTTAGTAGTCTATTCACAAGGGATGGAAAGATTGATGAAGATTTGGAAAGGAGACTAAATGCGGGAAATAAAGTGAATGGGATTATACGGCTCGAC
Source organism: Xanthia icteritia (assembly GCA_949128155.2). Lineage (NCBI taxonomy): Eukaryota > Metazoa > Arthropoda > Insecta > Lepidoptera > Noctuidae > Xanthia > Xanthia icteritia. Next base: position 15,825,594 of record OX421942.2, read on the forward strand.
TGGCTGTTCACAATGGTGTGCTGGTGCCTACGCTTATTTTTGGAAGGTCTGGGTGTGGCAAAGAAGCATGAAAGTACTAAGCATGTGTGGCGTAGTGTGACTATGAATGATAGGCTGAGAAATGATGTAAAGGCAACGGTGTGGTTTAAAAGAAGATGTAGTGACAATTTAAAAGAGTATGCTTAGATGGATTCGTCATGTTGAGAGGATGAATGAAAGGCGACTAACAAAAAGTATTTACAAGGCATGTGTGAGTGGAAACGCCGGGAGTGGACGCCCTAGGAGGACAAATTGTGACCTTAGTGGTGATGTTTTCAGAAAGGCCAGGTGCGTAGCACTCGCAACTGGCGTGCGTGAATGACCAGATGTATGAACGTAAACCAAGCAAAAGGAGTAGGTATGTAAGGATCGTAACAGGGGGCGTTCTGTAGTTTTTTAAAAACGAAAAACACAATTCGTAGTTATGAAGCTATTCTTGAGTTTTCAAATCATTCGAAAAGCATGTTCAGTTGCTGCCTATCGTTCTACATTTTCAATGTGTCGTTAATATATTTTATTTTTTAAATAGCCATCCGACGATACATAAATTCAATAACAGGAAAACTAGTTTTGATTTCCGCTACGCGAGTAAACATTAATTATCAGAATCTTGTTATACCAACAGAATATGCTGATGCTTATCCACTCGATCTTTAAATCCAAAAATATTTTAGCTAAAAAAAGAAAAAAGTAAAAAATTGGTTCCAATCATGCTGATTAGCTTAAGATTGAAATCCAAATAATAGCAGTGGCGCATTTGATGAAATTGCTTTAATTAAAACAATTTTGATAAAACGATAACCAATGAATTATTCAACCGTCTGAACAATTTGGAAAGTATTTACAAATTGTTGAAGTATCTAGTAATTAGTTGGACATCAATCAAAGTGGATTAAAGATCTTATCGATGTTCAATGCCACTGAGACAGTTTAGGGAAATAACAGTAAAATATTATGTATTTCCTTTGAAAGTGATATCATTGGTCATTCGATTCCGGTCAAACCATGTTGTTTAATGTGTTACCGAATTCTAAAATAAGTGCAAACAGAAATTCTAAAGTAACACCCGTCAACTTTCAACCGCCCAAACGAAATAATTTTGTTCCGAAAAAGACTGTTTCAACTATACAGACAATAAAATACCTAACATGTGCCGCAGTAGTGTTCGCTATCAACAGATTCTACCTCCTAAAACCAAACAAATTCATTCTACTTCTAAGTTACGTCCACACAATTTTTATGCCCATTTTGGTCTGGTACATTATGTTCAATGCCGACGAATTGTCTACCACTTACTTTGTCTTCAAGTATACTTGCTGTATTGAGTATATACTTCTTATATCAATTACTATTTTCGCAAGCAAGAATAAGTTAATCAATCTTTTCCGTGATCTCGACAAGTTTGATGAGCTGCTGAACATCAGTAAAGATTTGAACGTCATCGATTCTGGATATACAAGTATCTTCTGGCTCTCTGTGTGTTTCTCCTACAGTTTTTGTGAATATATCGGCTGCTATTTCTATCTCTCTTTCTTTTTCAACAAAACTGTTCACTGCTTCTATATCATGCTGTTAGCGCACGACTGTGAACAGATCTTATTCATTGTTCTTCTTAGAACTATTTATACCAGACTTCGCGTTATTAAAGCCCATGTTTTGAAGGTGCTTTCTGCGGAGAACAGAACAAACAATTATAGAAAGAAGTTGGATAAAGTTGAAGCGCTGGCGAACAATGCGCAACTTGATATTAGTTCTTTGCACCGGGTCTACGATTTGCTTCACAAGTGTGCCGAACAACTCAATTCTATTATGACTTTGCCGGTAAGTTTTACGAAGAAATTATTTGGGAATTGAAGTTTTTAAATGCACCTTTTAGAATGTTCAAGGATTCTGGATTTTTTTAACACATTTACCTACATTGCATGAGTGGAGCATCATTTCTTTTTGAACCATAATATAAAATCTACTTTGAAATCAGTGTTTAGGTTAAGTATCAAGATCATTTTATAGTGTCTAAAACATGAAAACACTCATGGCAAGCAAGGTGTTATATTATATATTGTTTTTGTCTCTTTTTAAAAAGTAAAAATGTGTTCATGATGTTATTGGCCCGATTTCCATTTGCAGTTGTTGGTGATACTATTGACTGCATGTTTATCAACAACGATGCTGCTGAAAATGATGGTCACAGTGATACAAACAGTCACACTCAGTAATACCGTAAGTACGATTCAAAAACATAACATAACATCACGACTTTTGTTGTTGGGCAGAGGTGTAACTGTAGTAGGTACATCCACATTCAGCCAGTTATTTTTAAGTCCCATGTAATAGGGGGCGAGCCTATTGCCATCAACCGGGCACAAATCCAGACTCATGGCTGCTACTGAGAAATACCCAGATAGAAAAACCCATAACAATAAAATAACTAAAAAAAAAAAAAAAAAAATACACAACAAACATAACATCTAAAACGCAACGCTATCGCTGTGATGCGGGCCTTAGCAAAAAGGACACTATCACTCACGCACACTAACCTGCAGCGGCGACGTGAACTCGACATCGCGCACTTTGTTTCTATTACTACACTTATTTTCTACAACTACCCACTATACCTACTAATATACTGCTACTATTATTGTAACACGGTTTATTTGCCATAATGTGTACAATAACCCACTACGCCATTCGGCTTAATGTATTCTTACCTAATTATAAATATTGTATTTTCTCTGTAAGTGATTTTGTAAAATCTTTTGAGAAAATAAATGTCTAAAACCGTAAATAAAAATTCCAATTCTGAAAGACCAGACCATAACAATTATATCTACCACGCACTTACACTAACTTAAACAAGAACAATTAACTACACAGATAGATATAACTAACACAGAAAGCGAAAGGTTCGAGCGTCAATATTTGCTCGTAAATCCGCTAAGGGATTACAGACTAGCGGTTTTCAGGTTAAATACAATCCCCGTGAGGTATCATCATCACTTCAAAATAAAAGAGATAGCGGTGTAGGCGTGTGACCTTTAAACACTATCTGGGTCAGCAGAAGGCTTGGCAACTCTACTAATAAATGATAGTAGGAGTACTACATCATGTTTGTTTGCTTTTACCGGTTCCGTATGTATTATGTGATTCGGTATAATTACCACAATATGCTATGATCACTGATTCTTTAATACTTCACTTCCAATTTCATAACAGAATTCTCTCTCTTAAACTCGGTTCTGAAACCCCAGTTCTGAGAATATGGATGATGCCAGGGTCAAACAAAAGAAATTCTATTTAGTCCGTCAGTTAGATAATAAAAAAATATTAGACTCGTATTTTTTGCTTTATCATATTAATAAAAAATGACTTAGATAAAACGCATTAAAGTTGGGGAGTGGGGGTTGATACGTCACAAGTAAGTATAAAATCTACATACTCGTGACGTCATGGCACATTTTAACTCAATGTATCGCCGTAATCTTTTGATAACGTAAAAAAAGAAAAGATACGTGTACTTATATTTTTATAATCTACAAGTCAGACAAAAAAATATTTTTTAGTCGTCATCGCTATTGTAACCAATTTTGTATTTTTTTCTTGCCATTTCTTGGTGCCGCATTTCCTTGGCTATTCTTGTGGCTTCCTGAAAAAAGTGTCCCAATTATATAAGGTCCATTTTAGTTCTTCTTGTGACTTCCTGAAAAGAGAGCAAATTACAGAATTAGAGACTAAGTATATTGATTGGTTGCAGTTCGGTAAATCGACGATAATATACCTGTTTGGTCGCGGCGTGAAATACACTGGCCTGGTGGTGGTTCCCTGCTACTACTCCAGGGTGACATCCTCACAGGTTGCTGCTATTCGGACTAGTCTGCACGATGCTGTGAACTCGTTTCCTTTGGGTAAGTGGTAAATTGGAATTGAATGAACTTATGCCCATCGTCCACGACGCTACTCAGAAGTAACGCGTTTCAAACTTAAATCACCAATGAGTAGCTAGAATAACATAGCACCACTATTTCGATGGCGATCCGTAAACGACGCGACTCACTAACGCGTTATTATAAAGGTAGTTTGTGATTGGTTGCTTCGCGTAGGTACGGAACGCGATTGAAAAACTCGTGGCAGTATAAGCCTTGGTCTGTCAGTCTTATGTATAACTAGTTAGGCTTCGCCCGCGTGATATCTATATAAATTATAGCTTATGTTACTCAGTGATAATATAGCATTCTACTGGTGAAATAATGTTTAAAATCCGTCCTTTAGCTTTATACCTACAAATCTTTTCTCTTATCTTAGTGTAGATCGGTCGAAGAGCAGACATAGGCTTGATGAAAGCAGAGGTGTAAACTGGATGTGAAATTGAACACCAAGCTATACCAACTAGTGTTTCTTGAGAAAAGCCTATAATTATATGCAGCAGAGAACGGTCGTAGGCTGAGTTACTACGAACTGTAATAAAACAACTTAACCTAAGGCTGTGACTCGGCAGAAAATTTAGTCTTGTCGAGTTTAGATATTTGAGCTTTTTGGATCCGAGAAAATAAATTGTTAGAGAATTGGATGCCTATAAAATGCCCTATAAACCTAGATCTTCCACTCCACCTGTTCAAATCTTTCTACAGTAAAGAAGAAAAGTCTAAAGCCTTTACAAAATACTTTCACAAATCAATGAAGTTACTTCTTTTCAGATAAAATCGAGCGGCGTAAGGTGAAAGCCTTCTTCCAGCTGACTCGAGAGAATGAATTCACTTACGCGCTGGGAGGGGTGATTAGACTCAATATGTCTCTGCCCCTCAGCTATATGAGCTTATGTACTACGTATCTTGTTATATCTATACAGTTTTCTAAATTTTTCGACTAAAGAATTTGAGGCGAAACGCTTGCGAAGTTTTGGAACGTAAAGATCAGTTTCTAAGTAAATTTTGAGCCCCTATTAAGGATTGAAAATTGAGTGGTTTTATTAAATTAGGAGGAATGGTGAAATTATTATTATTAATATATTTTTATGGAATGATCGTCTAGTGTTACCAATAAGATTGTTTTATAGAAACTAAGAACTAACTTACCTAGCTAACTTAACTTTATATAGGTAATTACTTAGATTAAAATTGGTTTAATTTTTATTACAAGGGCACCTAACATAGGTTCTGAAGTCATGCAATGTGTACAATAATGTTAATGTACACATTTACTTAAAGATGATTTATAAATTCTCCAATGTTTAGTAATTATATATTTATAAAATCAATAAAATGACCTTTTGAAAACGTTGTGGTTTAGAAAACTATTAACTTTTACAGCTTGCTACGGTGACGTCGTTTGCTGCGGCGACGTAGCAAATATTGTACGAAATTTTATTCTAAAAAGAAAATACACACAATATAGGATCAAAAAAACTTCCATCATCATTTAACATGAAGTTACATAACTACTATTAATACATTGATTATAAAAACGAATCTTAAATAACTTGGTACCAATTAGTTCGGACGTCAGCCGTCGCATGTTTGTCACAAATATTTAGTTAGTCCGAGCTCGTTTTTAAAACGAAAGCGTCATTAAGAACCCTGTTGACTGTTATGAAGGGTCGAATGCCCCTACAAATTGCACGAAACACGTTCCCTCTTGATTAACTTTCACAAGTACCCGCACTTGGAATGTTAATAAAATAAAATTGCCTACCATCGATACAGTTCGAACTGTAGAACTAAAAATGTTTTAAGCCTATAAAATTTAAAGACCTAACCGCTTTTGTTAGGGTCCAATCAGCTATCGAAACCGTTTCTCTCTCTCATCACGTTCGATTGACGAGACTGTGACGTTGCGAATTTTCGATTTTCGGCAACGAATTTTCGTTAACCTGCGCCATAATCGTTGAAGCTCGAGAGATTTCGGCTTTAGTGAGCGAATGGCGGGTTTGGAGGCAGGGGAAAAAATTAGTGAGATAACATTCAGCTTTATTGCCTACCGTCCGTCTCCGCCAAAATTCAGGGGTGACGTAAATGGCCCAAGAGACTTGCTTTTTTATCTCTTGGAGTGGGCAACTTGAACATTGAAGGGGTTTTTCGGGCACAACAAAATATTATTTAACCTTTTCATTTGGGTCGGCGGCTTGGGTCCTATTAAGAGCACTATGTTACGAAAAATGTATCAGAATAGCTCTATTTATAGGAATATTTTTTAAAAGACTTATATAAGTTTTTATGTCGGAGCAAACAATTGTTGAATTAAAATTAAAGACCACGCTATAAATATTTTTTTGTCTGGAAATGAAAGACTTCTGGTAACCTATCTACGTCATAGCCGTATTGTGCTAAAAATATGTATCTCGTTAGGGTAACGTTAAATTTAGTTGGCAACATTTGCGATAGACATACAATTTAATACTCGTTCGTAACTACAATGTTATAACGTTTATGTTCACGACAAGTGTCTATGACTAACTGAAGAAAAGTGAGTATAGACTTGCATTATTAGCGTCTAATATTCCCTGCTGCTGAGTGTGCAGTAATCCATCACACACGCCCAGTGCCGAATGGTGGATGTCACATGTCTTCGAATTGTTGGTTCTAGGACATGCCGGTTTCCTCACGATGTTTTCCTTCACCGTTTTGAGAGCAGTGATGATGAAATATTTTCCACAAAGTGCCTGCCTGGTTGAAACCTACGACCTACTACTCGTAAATCGCGGCTGTTGCCACTGGGCTACCACTGCTCCAGACTTGGAAAATTTGAACTTGATTCTAATTGTAGCGAGTTGATAAGGTCGTTTTCCCGTATATTGCACCTATATTTTATTTTAACTCTTAGCAAGTAAACATTCAGTCTGTGGTCGCTTTTCGTGTCTTTGTGACCGCGTTGTTCTTCTAAACTACGCAACAGATTTTGATTCGGTTTTCACCATTATTTAGAGAATGTATTCTGGAAGGTTAGTGAGTATTTATTATTAAGCTTACTTAAAATGTTTTGTCAAGTCGTAAAAATCGTGTGAAGCCTCGTGCAGACAGGCGCGACGCGACACCAGTAGTTGTTCTACCGTGAAGTTTTCTTTAAAATTGTTTTGTTTGAGTTTCGCTGTCGCGTCGCCCCAGTCTGTACGAAGCTTGAAACGGGCTTATAGTTGGTAATATTATAATCAAGGTTTCCAGTCTTTAGTCGATATCTACTTTTTAAGGCTAAAAAATAAGACTTATTATTATGATACTAAGCAATCGAGAGATGTAGATAATTTCACTGCGGAAAATTATAAACATTTTCATGTGAGTAGATCCACAGGCAAAGTTACTCTCAACGAATAAATCGAACCAAACTCTTTTCAATACTTTAACCACGATTCATTACATCTGCATAAGAATCAGATAAAGGGGGATACAAATGTTTATAGCCTTATAAAACATCAAACGATCGGCCACAAAGCTAGATTCAAGGACATTCAACCCTTTTGCTCATAAAAAGGTATCTTAGTTCTGGAATAAAAATGTTAAAGAAAATAAGTAACGTGGAGTTCTGTTCAGTCAAAGATTGTTTTGAACGTTATGTGTAAGAATAATTGGCTATGTAAACATTTTCATATAGTTTGGTACTGAAACGTAACTTAAACATAAAATGGTGAAGACGAAAACTTTTATCGTAACGTAACGTTTTCTTCAAATTGTGTGATAAATGGAACTCATCTTAGTTTACTGTAGACTACAAAAAAACAGTTAACATAAATAACAGAATGGCTAATAATATTTACTCTAGGTGGTCTAAGATCCGACCTAGAGACGACCTTCGCCGTTCTGTTTAATGGATGAAAGTGTTATATATCAAATTTTGTATTTTTTTTAATATATCGCGAGTGGGCTGGCTAAAAAAAGTCATTTTAGATTTTTTTATTAAGGACTTTTTTTGCGAAACCACTAAATTTGATTTAAAATACTTTTTATCTGTTAAACAAATGGGTGAAAGCCGTTCCTAGAACGGATCCTCTACTAAGGGTCTATGTAAACCAAAATCATCTTTGTCAGTCAATACAACATTATTGTAGGTATTCTCGGAAGTTCGAACTACGAATGCCTATAGCATTGAACAATCATTTGACCCTTGGGAACGATTCCTATATTGCCTGAATACGGCTCGTGTCTGGAGCAAACGATATATCTTGACCAAACAGTGGATCTCCCTTATGGCCCTGAGCATTGATGGTGTTACGTTGAAATAATGGGGTTTTGCACATGATAACAATATTCGGAGAATCTATTGTAAAACTAACATGATAAAAAATAATGTGTAAATATGTAACGGGTTTTTTTTTTCATAAAAATTACTTAGATAGATTTAATATGTCAAACCGAACCTATCGTCCTGTGTGATGGTATGTGTTAGTGTGTGTGATGTGTGAGCGTTTGGGTGTGGGTGTGTGTGTGATATATGTGGGGTGTGTTGATGGCGATATTTGTCATGTAACCTCTTAAATGGCTGAATGATTTGGGCTAACCTAGCACACTATGTCCTAAAAAAACATATTAAATACTTTTTATTCGGGTACCCACATGAAGAAGTTCCCTGAGATGTAACTGAACCCGCAGGCAACAGCTAGCACAAAAATAAAAGTAACCTGTAACTACAGGAATGGATAGAAAATGCGGTTTGTCTGAATTCTCACAAGATCTTTTTGTATAAATTTCAAGTGTTCAATTAAAGACATCTTGAAGTACGGCTATCGTCCCATTGTGTTCAGTTTCTATTCAATAATCAGAACGACGATAAGTTGAATAGGCTTCCATTTTCTACAATTCAAACAGAACAGTATTTATAAATGGCTTCCCAAGGTTTCTGCGGAAGAGATAATATAAAATTATTTCTAGTTTTATGTATACCTACAGTTTATAAAAAACGCAGAAAATTATGTTATTGAAATTATGAGCGTTTTAGTTTCTCTACGGAGAAAACAATTTAATAAAATATTTTTATCTTTTAGTATGCCTAACCAACTAAGCCACAGATAATATAAGACAAGCTAACCTACAAATATGCAAGGTGCGTCGAGCATCAGTATCATGTGTGTTTGTTGATTTAACTATTATAAGATAAAAAATTAGTTTATTCGTAGAAAATAACTTTCTATAAACTGTCTAAATTAAACAAGATTTTGATTATTTCCCTAACACACACCCACACACACACACCCTCTCAAACTTGGCACGCACAACACTAACGATCACAAACACACCCCCACTGAATAATTTCTTATCGTCAAACTGATCCGATATCTTCGTTCTCTCCGTCTGTTTTCGGCACGTCCGAACCTTTGTCCGGAATTATGTGAGCTATTATCATTAGTCGCAGATGACGATCCTTCCAACTTACGTCTTATCTTTTATACGGAACTCCTTTGTCCCGTAATGGGTTTAGTGTCGGCATCGAGAAAGGCAGGATAAAAATCTTATATCGTGTTAAGAGAAAATCGTATACGAAAGTGCGAACCTACGCGAGGTTCGCACTTTCGTATACGATTTTCTCTCAATTGTTCCCGCATTTCGGTAAGTTAATGGAATTCGAATGTTTTTACAGAAACATTTTCTTTGTGCACTTGAGTTTTTAAGGTAATTTTCCTTTTAAAACTCTACTTGGTATCCCAATTTTCTTTTATGAATAATTCAAAAACTCCAAAATCCAGATTCATTATAATTAAGATAACAGTTGATTGCTCTCAAAGAAACCTTACTGACCTAATTTCCCGTAGATTTTTCTCTAATTAAAAGTAAATATACTGAGTGTACTGAACCATTTCTTAAACAATCCAAGCCCTTTGATTGTAGGTATTCTAACCTTACTGGGGACCAAATGGTACCTCCATTCATGTCACCGTAATTGGCAATTAGTGCGGTCGATTCTGTTTATCAATGCAGGAGCCCTGTTTAGTAAACCAACTCTGAGCTGAATATCAATGAGATTAAAAATTAATCCCATTTTTAATCTAGGTTAGGTGTTGTTTTTCGGTAAAATTATTTTGAAGATTCAATCGGATAAAGGAAGAAGTAAAGTTGGAGGGATTTTATGTAATTTGACGATCAGACACTGCATTAGGTAGAAAGAATTTGAAAATCGAATACGTAATTTAGTCATTAGGAACGTAGCTTTTTCGTAAAGCGGATACTCTTTAGAAAATCGTGAATATAGCAGCGAATCAAAGCAGCCTTGAAAGTCACCAACAAAATAAGTAGGCCATATTAATATTCCAACTTTCACTTATATTCGTGCCAACCCAAACAGCAATTGTAGTCGAATAAATAACCCTAAAATATGTGGGCCGGTTCACTCCATTTGAGATTCCAATCTCAGCCTCACTCACAAACTTCAACAAGGCATATAGTAGCAAAAATATAACATTTACGAACATCGCGTATTTCAAGAGACGGGCGGCCATTTCTCAGTATAAGTGTTGGAAAAAATCTCTAAATGCGTCATAAATTCAGTTTGAATATGAGGACAAAATATAAACGGGCAGTGCGCGTGGCGACATGTCCCCGCGCTGGGACACTTGCAATGAAATATGCAAAAGGGGTTTCGAGTAGTCGCTACATAGAATCTGTGCAGATGTCGCAGGGAGGTCCTTGGGAGTAGCCACCGTGGAACAGAGTAAGACCGCGTCCAGATTTGTGTTATTAGGATTGTATTCGTAAGACAAGAGGATGGCTGGATAATCTCTTGGGTTTATGGCAGTAGAGCAAACGAATTAATTTTCGCGAAAGGTTTTCCCCAACTAAGCTTTTTTCTTCTGATTGTCAAACAGGTTGAAAGTCTTTTGCTGATATAGCTAAGCCATGCGTACCAATCATCCTAAGGATTTCTTTATGCAGCCTTCATTTATCTAGAAAAAATTGAGTGCAAGGAAAAGTAAAGCAATTTAGACCATGTGCCTTTGAAACACGCATATATATTATATATACTGTTAGAGAAATCGTGAAGAAACGTCATCGTGGAGGGGGTAACAAGTGGTGGTAGCAAGTCTATATAAGCTCGTGCGCGCCTCATTCGACACACACTCTCAGTAGATTATTTTATGTCCTTAACGCACGCAGCAAATTGTCTCTTAAAGGCAAATTGCGCATTTATACTGCGTGCATCCGCCCCATTATGACCTATGCGGGTACAGTCTTTGCACAAGCAAAACCCCATAACATCCATAGGATGCAGACGATCCAAAACCGATTCCTCCGTAAAGCCACGGGAGCGCCCTGGTACGTTAGGAACGAGATGCTCCATCTCGATCTTAGAATCCCAACCATCCACCAGTTTCTTAAACGCATGTTCAAGCGTTACTTTGACTCCGCCGCCTTGCACCGCAATCCCTTGATTGTTGCTGCGGCCAATTATACCCCCTCGACCCTCAGTCAATTTCGCCGTCCACGGCATATCCTTTCCGATCCCGATGATCCAATCACACTCCTCCAGGAGTCTAATAGGGCCACCAGCACAGTGAAAAACAAACACACCCGACACCCGTCGTTCCGACCTCGCCGCAGAGGTCCACCGCGTGCGCGACCACCCCGAGTAATTACTCCCCCCCGACCCTTGTCCGATGAAACGCCAGCCCGCGCCGCAGCTGAGCGTGTAGCTTTAAATTCCCCATATAATAATAATGATCACTCCTTGATCCAGCCTGTCCCTAAACTTGCTGTCCTCCCCTCAGCGAATGCCCTAAGCCGAGGTTCGTACCCCACAGGGGGTGCCCTTAGCGAGCATTCGCTTAACTTTAATTTAGAATAGTTTTATGCCCCTGGCTGGAGGCCCTTAGTGTAGAAGCTATTGGCAGCCACAGGACAGTCCGGTTAAGCAGCCACGACCTTAGTGGTCACCTGCAAGATGCCCTAGTTCAAAAAAAAAAAAAAAAACATTCGACACATTTTGTCCGATGAAACGCCAGCCCGCGCCGCAGCTGAGCGTGTAGCTTTAAATTCCCCATATAATAATAATGATCACTCCTTGATCCAGCCTGTCCCTGAACTTGCTGTCCTCCCCTCAGCGAATGCCCTAAGCCGAGGTTCGTACCCCACAGGGGGTGCCCTTAGCGAGCATTCGCTTAACTTTAACTTAGAATAGTTTATGCCCCTGGCTGGAGGCCCTTAGTGTAGAAGCTATTGGCAGCCACAGGACAGTCCGGATAAGCAGCCACGACTTTAGTGGTCACCTGCAAGATGCCATAGTTAAAAAAAAAAAAAAAACATTCGACACGATTTTGCGGTACTGTCAACTTGCCTAAGGGGAACCTCTGCCTGTTTGGAAAGTCAACCTGCCTAATTTTGTAACTTTGTAATTTGTTTACTGATATTTCTTTTAAATTAATAAAATGTTAAAGTTAGTTCTGTTTTTGTAATTTGATTTTGCCTTGTAAACAGAATAAAAACCGTTGTAGTTTGAGTTATTGTTTTTTTTTTAATTTAATTTCCCTTCTGGTTCATAAAAATACTTATAATAAGCTGCATATTACGGCAGCCTTAAGTATAATAAAAAGTTATGGAAACAAGAAACAATCCCGACATTTCCATTCCCAACTCAGCATAAGAATAACAGAAACCCATACTAATAAAGACAATGTACAGTGGAACACATTTGGCCAATGTAGACGCATCCTTACTCACACATTTAAGCGGCGCCGAATGTACGTGTTCAGATTATGTATGTCCTATTTTTATTCAAATAGCAGAGAAACTATGAATTGTATTGAGTGTCATGGCAGTAATATCCAGTGTTTTTTTTCTTTATATGTCTTACTAGCTGCGGCCCGAGGTTTCACCGCATAAGTTTTGATCCCGTGGGAATATCGGGATTAAAAGTATCCTAAGTACTAATCCTGGTCAAGGTCTATCCATGTGCCAAATTTCACCAAAATCTGTTCACCTGTTTAAGCGTCAAAGCGTAACATACAAACAATCAAACTCGATTTCGCATTTATAATATACAATGCCGGCCATGGGCATGTGACCGCCCGTATTTTTCTGAATATTCATGAAAAATTATCGAAAATTAACTTTAAAAGGTCTATCTTTAATAATTTTTATGTTATTTTTTTAGTAGTGTTTGTGATATCTCCGATGTTATTGGCTTGCTTATGAGTTATTACTCATAAGCTTGTAGAAATAATAAACAGAATCCAAATCAATATAGGATTAAAAATCAATTTATTTAATTTAAATTTTGTTTATTATTGACGTAATCTACTCTGTACAGTTTTTGTTTTTTGTTTTTTATTTTTGTTTTTTATTTTTTTGAAATATATTGTAATATATGGTCAGCTAGCGACCTCGATAATTGATCATACTAATCTTGTCTGAGCAACCGGCAGCAAGTGTGCGTTGTGTTGCGTAAAGTAAATTATTACTATTGTATAGAATCATGTTCTTCTAACTATTCAGACAGCTGTGCTGCTGGGGAGTTTGTTGCGCCACTTCTTCTTCCCAGCTAAAGCACTAGGAAGTGGTGAAGGGTGGGCGTTTTTGGGGGACTGTCTTATGTAATTTTGACGTTCGAAAAGTGCTGATTTTCAGCCTAGTTTGAATAAATGACTTTTGAATTTGAATTTGAATTTGAAAAAACATTTTTTTATTAAAATGTGTCGACTATGAAAAAAAATCGGAGGTGAAGACATTTCTTTCAAAAAAAGTTTAAAAAAAATTAGGAAACGTGGTGAATTCAATATAGGACGGCAAAGAGAATCTCTCATCTCTCGCAAGGGCGTGTCAACCAAAGAAGTACGTTCCGTCCGCTCCGTCGTCTCACTGTCACATTCACAAACATGAAAAATATAAAATATCAACCGACAATTGTCAGCCGTCAACCCAGTGTTGCCGCCTTCACCAGTGTGGCCGCCTTCACCAGTGTTGCCACTTCCTATATTTTTTTTTTTTTTTTGGCGAGGAACCAGACAATGAAAAAAACAAGCAGATGATCAAATACAATTTAAAAAAAATGGAATTTTGATAGACGTGCACAATATACGGTACGACCAACGGATTAAAATTATTTATTAGTCTTATAGGCTAGATTATAATTAATTATTAAGAACCTCGTTCTCTTTAACAAAGATTAAAAATATATAGGTACAAAATATAAAGAAATATACAGTAAACATGAAAAAGAAATGGTCAAAGTAAAGCCGTGGTTGCATACAAAATTATAATCCACAGCTTTACCTTGACTATTTTTGTAACTATGTATTGATTTCTGTCTGAAATATTTTCTTGTTTCATACTTTTTAGTGCATGATTTTTCAGTAGTCGGGTTTTAATTTTACAGCCGCGCCGTACGTAGCACAGTCTCACTTCTTCTTGTTTTTACCAATTTAAACATATTTATTTACTTAGATAATATGATATATAAACATATTTATAATGTGCTCGTCAAGCTCGGCAATATTACAAAAAAAAGATGATTTTTGTTCATGGCTTTACGTCCTCTAGAAGTCGCCATATTGAAGTTAATGTGACGTCACATAGCTTTTAACCAGCGGACAATTAAGACGCTTTCAACGATACCTCATGTGTCAAATTATAATTAGCAGTTTAGAAGTCATGAGGTAACAGACACATACATACTGGTCAAAATCATAACCCTCCTATTTACTTAGCCGTAGTGGGGTATAAATTTAATCGTGTTTTACTACTTGTACGGTGTAAAAAATATTTCTCACCACATGATTCAGACTACCAATAAATGCTACGTGAACACACGAAAACAGAACTACCACAATCCTAATCTACCTAACAAAAGGCACCGGTTAGCTCACCCGGCAGCTACCACCCGCTAAAATTGTCTCTTAGAACATTTGCAATCTCTTAAACCAAGATTACAAATAGCAAATAGCTTAGGTTTGGATTACTTAAAGGGGAACAGAGCAATATGGCACACTTTTGGCTAACCTCACGAGCATCACCTGGCTCAAAGGCTAGTCGTAAATAAAGGATAATTAGTCTCGCACTCAAGCCTTTGCGGTATCAATTACGAACCAGATCCATCTAATAATCCAGTACTGCATTTCATGTCCCACGTATACTGTGGTGCTACATACGGATATTTTGCACGTCGAGTTGGCAATATAATTGCTTGATGTTCAATCAATCTGCCTAGCCATTTCCCAACTATGTTAGGGTCGGCTTCCATTCTACGGTTAGAATAGAAGCCGACCGACAAGTCAGTTACTGGGTAATACGATACCCCTTTGTTAGACTGGTTGTCAGACTTTTGGGCTTCTGACTACCCGTAATGACTGTCAAAGATCTACGAATGACAGCCGGGACCAACGGCTTAACGTGCTTTCCGAGGCACGGAGAGGTCTCGTATGTATGTATGATGAATGGTCACCCATCCACAAACCGACAGAACAAGCGTAGCTTAACGTACGATCGGCCCGTGCGGCCGTTATCATTTAGCCATAAGCCCTGATTTGAATTGACTTGCTTGATGTTGCTGGTTTAAATATAATATCGATGATATGATGTCAATTATTCTTTCTTGCTTTCTTTCTTTCTTTATTATAAAGTCTAAGTTAGTCAGCGAGTAGAAACGAGTTTACTTGATTGTGGATTAATGTAGATCGACTGTAGGCGTCATATATTGAACTAGCTTCTAGCCACAACTTCATGAAATTTCTTGTCGCCCCGACCCGAAATATTAGATTTCAGAAAGCTAATATTTTTATATAATATGCATTAAATATCAATTCAATTAATAAAAAAAACATTACATACACTACCATGCGTTTGACACACTCTATGGTTAAGGCTACCTTAGAATAATGACATGGCAACATGGAATTAGTATGAACTATCCTATCAAACTTAAAATTTAAATGAATTATGGTCGAATTTCGACCTCTGGGCGACCACTAGTAATAATAATAATATTCAATAAGTGATCCATAATTTCCACAAAGAAACACTATGTTAAATCCAAATTACATCTCAATTTGAAAACTATACCCTTTATTAATTCCTCACAATTCATAGAATCCTCTATGAATTGTGAGGAATTAATACAGGCTGCTTAATGCTATCCTAGTTTTGAAATTCAGTCGCCTTATCACATGTAGTTCTAATCAAACTTCGATGCATAATTTCCGCGAGAATAATCACTTTTGTATTCCAGTCGTTAACCTGCCATACAGAGTTATCCTTTATTATGTTACCCAAACTAAATATCAATATTTCCCAGTATAATACTGAATCAATGAACCAGGCACAATACACTCGCAAATTGAACACAATTGTCGCCGGCTTGCGCACAAAGGATAGGTTTTCAGCATAGACTGCGACATAAGGAATTCATATGAGTGAAAATTGTTCTAATGACACTTGTAGTTTATTTGAAATTGAACATAAAAGGCGTTTTAGTAAAAAAGTTTCATTCGACAGATTGGTTTGGGGATGAATTTATATCATACCTATTTAAGCTGCCGAGCAGTATTGTTGTGCTCTGATTCAGCATCCTAGTTGCGTGGCTATTATACGTATTGCTATTACGTACGTATTTATTTTAAATTTTTGAATAGTTCTTTGTTTTTATCATTTTATTACGGACGCTTTTAACGTGCACGTCTTTCTACATTGTTCTCACATGTATAATTTCAACATGAATTATGTAACCAATACTTTGATCAAATTTTTTATTTAAAAGAGTTTCCGTGGAGTTTCTTGCCCGTTCTTTTCCATAGATACCTACTACGCTTTGGAATGAGTTACTAGCTTCATATTTCTGACTGACCGACTTCTTGACAGTTCAAAAGTGCCTGTAAATGGTTTAATTGAAATAAATGCTTTGAGTTTGAGTTTAACACACTTTAGATCACAATCTGAATAATTTTGAAGGATATTGCTAATCCATTGCTTCGTATGTAAGAAAAAATTGTCTGCTCAACAACGTTAATAACGCAATGAATGTTGTTGAACTGTCAAAATGAAAGCCACTGATCGGGAACAAATAACAAGCACATGAAAGATTACAAGGACTGCATAAGTGAATAGAGGCTTTTTCAAGGGAGCAGTGGTGGCCCATTGGTAATGGCCCCGACTTACGAGTTGTAAGTCGTGAGTTCAAACCCAGGCAGGCACTTTACTTTGTGTAAATAATTTCATCACCACTGCTGGTGAGGAAACCGGCATGCCCTAGAATAAAATAATAAACAATTGAGGGCATGAGACATCTACTAACCCGCACTGGGCCCGCGCGGTAGATTACAGCCCTGCACAGGGAGTGCAATCAAACAGAGGAGGCCTGTGTCCTAGCAGTGGGCTCATTATAGGCTGATTGTATTCCAAGGGTTGTCACTGATGTTTCGATTTAAAATCAAATGAGAATGGATTGTTTAGCTAGTTAAGTTTTTCTAAAGCTGGCAATGCATTGGCATAAACATTATTCTTGAAGCAAAAAAAAATGTAAGAAAACATTCTTCCCATTTTTTCGCGAACGTAACAATTGGGTCAAAGTGGCAGGTACAAGTTTCCTAAGTGTCGTATTTATTCGCATTGATCATGCTTACTCGAGCGAATATTTCACTAATGACACGTGTCGTTCGTTACAGAAAAAGACTACGTAGGTACTGATTCGTTTTTTTCGGGTTTCGCTGTAAAACAAGGAAGATGGCCGTATTTGGTTTTTGATTTTAGTTCAAATATCACAGCTAGAAGTTAGACAGTTGTTAATTAATAAAAAGTTGTTAATAATTAGTTAATTTAATTTTGTATCCGCCCTTTAAGAATCCTTCCAATATCGGTACCTAATAAGCTATGTTTCAAGCAGGGCTTGAAACCAGTTTTGAAATACCGTTTAATATTGTTCATAAACCCGTTATAACACCGTTCATCGATTAACATGTACATATTTATTGGTTAATTACAAAAACGGTTTCGATAAAACCTAAATAATTTTGGTTACCGGTTATTATAGAGAATAGAATTTTAAAACTCGCGCAATACCTGAATAAACCGGTTTTCTCAATCGCACGCCCGCCGCCGCCGTTTGTTATACATATTAATTTGCGTATTCGTTGGCGTAGACTGAGAGCTTTGTTATTGTAGGTGTAAGAGAGATGGCGTAGGTAGAACTATAGATACCGTCGGAACTCAAATTAACTGGTTAATTTCGGATAACAGAATCGGATTTAGTGAAAATACGATTTCTCCCATTAACTGGTAATAATACCGGTAACTGAAACCTAAACCGCAATCGTTTCAGGTTCGTGGTCAATGACCAAAACCGGAAAAATAACCGGCTTTTGAGCCCTGCTCAAGTAACATAAAAACGAGGAACTGACAAAAACTTATACCTACGTGTCTGTCATCCTACATCAGAAGCAAAATAAAACCGTGTATTCATACAAATGTGAGATATCCCTCATGTTTAAAACATTATGTGTTAAAAGATTCTATTATAGAGGAGATTCTCTTTTACTATTATTACGATTCATGGAAAGCATCTCATAATAGACAGGCAGTTCAGTGAAGCCTTTAACAACAGTTTTCGGTGAATCTCTATGAATCGGGTTGGTTTTGAGTGTTCTGACCTAACCCTTTCACGGCTCAGTAAAGTTTATTCGAATCTACAATTAGGTGCGGTTAATTCCTTTTTAAGTACAGTCAATTATTTTGTGAAATGTTTGTTGTTTGTTAGTACAGTACTTGATGAATATTATTGGAATAAACCACTTACGAAGTTATTTAAAATTGATCTGAGACACATTAAATCCTCATCTACATAGTTAGTCTCTTTTCAAATACATTAATGAATAGATAACTTGTGTCGTGGTAGAACCAGTCAATTAGATGGTAGTGGACAGCCCAGAATCTACTAATGTTCTGGATCATTTAGATATCACTACTAGTGGAGGCTGTTTGCCAGCAAATTATATTCTGGAGACCTTTGTCCACCAGTGCATTGAGATTGGCTGAATTCAATATGCCCAAAGTCTGGCAGCCACATTCAATGTAGATGAGGAACTTACTTTTCGTTTACCCAGATTATTTGGACTTAACTAAGTACCTACACCAAACTTAATTAGGATCAAATTTCGCCCAGTAATTCAAGCTGCATCAATACATCTACAAATTCTACAATGCTGTCTGCGGCGTGATCATTATCTATCACGTCGATTACAAAGCCAACCCGTATTACTGACAACACGGCATATTACAGATACGTACACTACATTAAACTTACTTAGCGGTAGGCTTTTAATCTGTAACAAGTTGAGTAGGTAGCAATTAGTGCTATTATGTGAATTAATTCTGTTTGAAGATACCTTGAAGATGCCTTCATCGTCTCAAAACACAACGTCTCTTTGCCTGTCCGTTATTGCGCTTATGAGCCCCGTTTCCGATGTTTTTCATACATACATTTCCTCTGGTTAAGTTGTTGTACTTTTTCTATTAATTAGGAGATAATTATATGATCCAGTTTATAGTCAATCTGACAAAGGTATCGGATCAATTTGACGCCAAATTGATAGTGAATCCTCCGCTTCGCCGTCGTTCAATGATAATATCACTACATATTATAAACAAGGTCGCCCCCCGCCGCTCTGTCTGTCTGTCTGAACGCGATGAACTCAAAAACTACCGAACGGATTTTCATATGGTTTTAACCAATGGACGGAGTGATTCATGAGGAAGTTTAAGTAATTCATTAAGGTTTTGTGTAAATTGTCTGATTATATTATGACGATGATTATTGAAGACGTCGGAAAAAAATATACTGACTCGGAGCTTTACTAGAGTGCGCCGTGTAAACCAATAGAGCTAAATGAAAATATTGTATTCCGGAATGAATTCATTGTTTACCTGGATTAACACAAAAATTCAAAAATTCAAAATATTTTTATTTCATATAAACCCACATAGGCACTTATGAAACGTCAGAAGCTAGGTGCATGGTTCCAATTGGTTGTTTCCTATGGAGAAGAGCCGACAAGAAACTCCACGGTTACTCTTTTAAAAATAATGGGCTTTTACAATATTTTCAAATACAGTGTTATTAGGTATGGGAGGACAGTGTAGGTATTTCAACAAGTACCAAAGGGTAATCGAACTCTTTTTTGTTACGGTAGACTATTTTATAATTTCTTCTTCTTTTTAGATTCTTTACTTAAAAATATAGAATTAGAATATAAAACAAAAAAACAAATTGAATTGTTTTTCCATATAAAAAGAAATTCTATCCAAGCTTATATAGCTTGTCCGCACTGAAATGACGCGCCCGACTACCGCATTTTACACACATGGTAATACGGTAATGCGGTAATGGGGCGCGTCATTTCAGAGAGCTATACTTTAATCCCGGTAGTACGTTCCCGTGGGATATTTTCTGACATCCACGCGGGAGAAGCCGCGGGCATAAACTAGTTCTATCTAATAAATACTAGAAGGTTATGTCAAGTTCATTAAAGTTTATTCACGTTACGTAAATACCTAATATTATGAATGATAATAATGTCCATTAATCTTTGAGCTAAGCCTCTTCGACTTGATTCGTTGGGCGCCACTAGGAGCACGTTAATTCGTTGGTAAACTAATATCATTAGGTGATATTAGTTTTTGTGCAAGTCATGGGGTAGATAAACCTTTGAATACACAACGTATAAAATTCTTAGAAATTGAACTGTGAACAATATTATAAGAGATTATGACAACATTTGCCAATAATAAATAGCAAATAATTCTTCTATTTGTGAGCAGGGGCCCTGCAGTAAGACAACTGAAAGGTTACTTTTCGTGTAAATAAAAATAAAAGTCATATTACTTATATTTAACTTTTCTAGATAACAAGAATACTGAATAATCTCACTGAGTTCACGAAGTTTGGATCCAATTAGCGATGCAAATCTTACGACACCGTTTTTCAATAAATAGGTTAAAGTGACAACAGAGCGTATTTGCAATCTATCAAAAAAACCTTTCATTTACGTATATTTTTGACATTGATTGTCGCTGAGATGGCCTCAGAAAGACAAAATACAGGTGATCTGACACAAATTTACTGTATGCTGAATTACAACGCTACTCTGCTCGGCTGTCCTCGCTGTAACCTAGTGTAATCAGCCTATAATGTACCCACTGCTGGAACAAGGTCTCGTCTCTGTGAGAGGAAGTGGGCTGTAATCCACCACGCGGGCCCCGTGCGGGTTGGTAGATGTCACATTTCTTCGAATTTTTGATTCTAGGACATGACGATTCCCTCTCGAAGTTTTCCTTCACTGTTTTGAGAACGGTTGTGATGAAATAATTTACACAAAGTAAAGCGCCTGTCAGGGTTCGAACCTACGACCTGCATACAACTCGTAAGTCACAGCCGTTACTACTTGGCCAACAATGCAATCAATGTACAAAAAATCGCCACAAAACGAACAAAACAAAGCTCGAAATGCCAAAAGATATATTCTGTTCGAGAGTGCAATAATAAACGAGAGAGTTGTGCAACCGTACACTTATCCCCTGACCGAGGATACGCAAGAAATGTGTCGTTTGATGACGTCTTTATCGACACTATCTATCGTAGTCTCATCGCGAAGTCCGTCGTTTGCAGGACATAAAACGTGCCCATGTTTAATGGTTCATAAACTATGAGTATGACTTATCTTTAACTGCTTAACTGTCGTCGTTCTTATGGATAGTGGTCAGTAGCGGATCAAGGGGGAGGGGGGGGGGGTGCTAAGGGTCTCAAGCTTTCATAATCAATATTTCAGTTCACTAGTCTCTACAAAGTAATATTGCCAAATTAATCAAAATAGCGAAATATTTGACAGCTATTTGCGACGTCGTCGCCCACTTTCAGAATGCACGCTCTTAAAGGTCACCAATATCAAATCGGATTTATTAGAAGATTTTTTATTAATTTCCGCAAATCACAAAATCACGCAATCGTAAAATCAATTGCAGCACTGATCGCGGCATCCCGTATACGTATTGGTCTGCTGATTAAAAAAATACGACGAGGAGTTTAGGTGTTATGAGGGAACAGACGAACATACATGCATACATACATAGCCTGTTAAAATCATAACCCTCCTTTTCCTTTTGTAAGACTATTATTATCAAGACTATTGGCTTTTTTGACGACACCTGCCCAAAAAACAAACCATAGCGAATAATCTATCCAAAACGTATAAAGTTTTATATTTCTATTTATCTGTAGTAAATTAAACTGTTACGTCTTGCTTAACTCGACAACACTGGCTCCATATTCCTGCAAACCAAGACAACATATTCAAGGCCTTCTCTCATGAAATGTGATATGAAAAATGCAAAAATCGTTTCTGGGTGCCGTCGGTACAGCGTAGCTGTCGGCGACGATATTATGTTATACCGGAGATACTAAGGTGACTTTATTGAATTAAGTTACCTGCGATTTGTTTTACTGTTCTATTTTGTGGCGTAAGCGATCGTGACGGGCTTCCCGACCTTCTAGTTTCGATTATCTAGGTTGAGGGAATAGAATATAGTGCAGTTGATAGTGCCGACTCGAATAACCTTTCGATTAGAGAAAAATGGAGGTTCATTCTATACTATAATATGCTACTACATCGTCATTCTCTTATTCAGGGACATGAAACGTTAATCAAAAATACGTTACGCGTAATTCCGGTAACGATAATTTTTAGCGTCCTACCAAGATCGTAACAAAATTAAATCCTTGGCTAAAACGATACTAACAAACGGGAAAATATCTTAAACTGTTTAATAACAGTATTAACAATATACCGTTATTAATATATCGGTATAACGAAAAAATAACGTTATTCATTTCAATACGCAAGGTTTCCAAAAAAAAAATTAAGTTGACACAATCACATAAATATAAAAATACGAGTAGTCAGGTAATCACAACTATTCATTCACAACACTGTCTGTGAAAGATGCGCACTCTCGAATGAACTTAATGTTTGAACACGATGGTGACTTACCTCCAGCCTGCTGCCGGCCGCCGGTACGAGGGTAGTCGGTGGTGGAGGTGGGCGACGAAAAGTTCTTAAAAATAACGTTACAAAATGAATCTGTAACGTTATTACAAGAGGATATAAGCATAATGTTACGGATACCTATAACGTAACTTAAAATATTGTTCTACAAAAATGATATTCTATACCTTTTTTTTTAACAATTTTTTTTTTTGTTCTAAATTGTTACAAACTTTGGAACGTTATAAGATAACATTTCGTGTGACAGAACGAAATTCATTTCGTTTTCAAATCCTCGCTCTTATACCTTATCCCAATTTATTCGGGGTTGGCGCAACACGTCTTTTTCTTCCATACTTCTCCAGTAGTCGTCCTCTCGGTAGTCACTCCCTTTCTAGCCTTAACATCTTCCACACAGTCCATCCATCGTTTCTTTGGTCTTCCCATACTCGTATAGCCATCCAGATTCATACTCATCACTTGCAGGGCGGCTGAGTTCAGCCGCTTACGCTGTTTGGAAAATCCGCCAACTAACAGACGTGGATACCGCGAGACTGGTCTATTTTAGTTACTTTCATAGCATCATGTCTTACGGTATTTTGCTGTGCGGCCCGTCCGCAGATATTGATTCTATCTTTATTCTGCAAAAGAGGGCTATCACAGCCATCTACAACCTCCGCAGACGTGAATCTCTAAGGGAACTGTTTAAGAAAATTAACATCATGACGGTACCTTGTCAGTATATATATGAAAACATTATGTATGTTCCAAAAAATTTACATCTTTTTAGTAAAATAAGTGACAGGCATAATTTTAATACAAGAAATAGGAACAAATTAGATCAACCACGTTCCAGATTGTCTAAAGTGCACACTTCTTTTATGGGGTACTGTGTAAAATGTTATAATAAATTACCACTTTTACACAACTAAATGAGAAGAAATTTAAAACTTGCATTAAACGCACACTATGTAGACAAGCATATTATAAGTTGGATGTAATCATCCAACTTATAATATGCTTGTCTACATAGTGATTTTTTAATTTTATCTATGATATAATTATCATAGATAAAATTGCTTGGCTTAATGCTGGTCCTGCTCCACAGCCACTTGGGCTCACTAGTTAACATGTTTATTTTTGGAAGAGTTGCTTCCCCTTTTTTATTTTTTCTGACTTTACGAACTTAATGTTTACTTTTTATTTTTATTTAACCAAGTTTTAATTGTTGAATACTCCAAAAGATAATAATGTTTTTTTTTCTTTTTGGTAGTCAATTTCTTTTAATCTCACAAATACATTGCAAACTATAGTTTTGTAGATATAATTTAGAAACATTTTATTTTTTCTATTTTTTGTAAATGTGAGTACCATGGAGCCGTTTACTATGTTGTTATGTTGTATGTTGACTTGAAAGAGCATGGCAGTTGAGAGTATGTCATGCTCACTTAAATGTCTCGCTGATGGTGGCGAGTGTGTTGGATTATTCGGTTCCCTACAAAATGGTTGAGCTGGATGGTGCTGATCCACGCGTCATGTTCGTGAACGGGCGCCGTCGGTTGAGACTGGTCATCTCTTATCTGCCAATGCTTATTTTTAATCTTATATTTTTTATCGTATTTGATTATTATTTTATTTTATATTGTTCTCACATATAGAAGCAACAAAAGTAATGTACCCAGGATTTTGTCATTACTATATTTAAAAGAGTGTCCTTGGAGTTTCTTGCCCGTTCTTCTCCATAGAGATCTACGTTTTGGAATGGGTAACTAGCTTCAACTTTCTGACTAACTGACCGACTCTTTGACAGTTCAAAAGTGCCTGTAAATGGTTTAATTGAAATAAATGCTTTGAGTTTTGAGTTTTTTTTTTACTCAAAACTTTCCTGACGTCATTTTCCTCATTCCTTCGCACTATCACTACTACATACTAACTAGCTGCCGCGAGCGAGAGGGCCTGGGTTCGATTCCCAGGTCGGGCAAAGTGTTACTGGGTTTTTCGATTAGGAATTTCTTAGTAACAGCCCGGAGTTTGGAAGTTGGCGGTGTGATACCCCCGTGCCTCGGAAAGCACGTTAATACGTTGGTCCTACGCCTGATCTCTCTCCGGTCGTGTCGGATTGTCGTCCCATCGGACTATGAGAGTGAGGGAAAAGAGAGTGCACCTGAGTCTGCGCACACACTTGTGCACTATAATACCTCCCGCGCCGAAGGCTAGTCTCCGTTGAGATTGGCTGCCGTGGCCGAAATACGGTCTGGAGGACTATATACTAATTTATAAATGCGAAAGTATCTCTGTATGCCTCTCTGTCTATCCTTTCACGCCTAAACCGCAGAACCGATCGTTATGGAATTTGACAGATAAGTAGCTGTGACCTGGAAAAACACATAGGGTACTTTTTATCCTAGATATTTGTATTAAAAAAGTTTACAAACACACGCAGACAAAGTCGTGGGCCACAGCTAGTAAGATATAAAAATGGTACAGTCGCAAAAGATAATGGTTGTATGTACCAAGTCTTGAACGTCACCAAACCGCATTGCCTGCAGTTACTTAAATTCCCTAGTAGCAGTTTAGCTAAACACTTTCGATCAGCTGATTCAAATAAAATCCGCCATCTTGCCTCTTAGCATCCTCTTAATAGTGGACCGGTGGTGTTTAATTTTGACAGTTACTAATCAATTGCTTAGCAATTGATTAAAATTTAAGAGGCGTTTATAAATAAGACCGTTTATGTACAGCAATGACATTTTTTCACAGCGTAATTTGCATCGTTATTGCGGTCTACTAAAAAACCAGTTTCCGCTCATCCAAAATAAAAACCCTCACCACTTTGTACCGTACAGTTTAGGAGCTCCCAAATTCCAGACACACGTTTCCCTACTTTTTATAGCTAATTTAAAAACGTCCAGCTTATTAGACATGTTTTGTGTAACCGAGTGTCTCGTTTCAGCAGTTAGTTCATATTCTAGACACGAGGGGGAGCTAGGTATGCATTATTAGCTGGTTGGACTGCTTGTTTAATTATGCATGCCATGTCTTGCGACCGGCTTTTGTCTAGTCTACCAGCATGCGGTCTTTGTCAATTAATCTTGTTTCATATAAAAGAAAATTACTGTTGTTCCTGTAGCTAGGTAAGAGAAGCATGCATTCTATTGTTAAATAACCTCACTCATTTTAACACTCAAAACAAATTATGTGACAAACCCAGTCAGTGTTTGGCCGCTTGTATTTTCTTGGCACATTGTACATCTATACCACAATTGAGTTCCTTCAAAATCCTTCGGATTGTAATTGATAATGTGTTACTTTCATTGTTTCACTTTGATAGTGTTTTTTCATAATATATTTGAAAAATTCGTCTGTTCGACAACTTAAATGAAGCAATGGATGTTGTTGAATTGTCAAAAAAATTAAAAGCATCTGATTGTAACCAGGGGCGATGACTCCAAACAACTCGATTCCTGCCGGCTTCCCTTCAGAAATTCGGGAACACTACCACTCTATCGTCATTGAATAATCATACACCATAAAATTAAAACATTACAAAACGCCTACACATTTTTTTTTTGTCTTTATGTCCCAACAACAAAACATTTTGCTCTAAAATAACTCGTAGGCGCGTCCGGCTTATTGTGAATTCAATTTCTATAGAAAATAAAGTCCACTTGACGTCACTTCGGTCACGTGACACCGCTGTTTCTTAGTAGCCGGGTAAGCCGGTCTGCGCCGAGTTACGATGTAATACGCATGCGCGTCGTGAAACGAAAATGAATGAGCTATTGTTCGGTCAGTTCGCTCAGTTGTTCGTTTGTTGTCGTTGAATTTCGTAATGCGTTCGGCTCGGAGTTCGGACATCATACATTCATCATTCGATTGACATTATGTGTGGTTGTTTTTTGATGTAATCGCATTAGAACCATATAATTTGTACAAATTAAGTAGTTAATTTGCATTTTGTTCGCTCCGTATGAATTGAATTCATTAGTTTATTATTGTAGGTATAGAATAGTGATTGAGATAGTGTTTATGTGTTTTGAGTTTAGTGAAAGAAAAGATCGTTGTAATTGGGTATTTTGGGTAAGTAGATAGTTTAATAAGTTGAAATTATTTATTTAGAGTAGTTTTGAAAAGTAATTAGTACGATCAGTAGAATTAGGATGGCGGCATTAATAGTTTTATATTGTTGCTTGACAGATTATTTACTTTGTGAGGCAACAGCCTCACAAAGTAAATAAATAATCTTTATGCTTTTCAAGGTTGAGCTTTGAAAATAAGAAACACATCATTAAGTTAGGCCGTGCTCGTCCAGATATGATTATAAATTACAAACGACGTGATGGTTTTTTTCAAACATTTTAATGTTTCCCTTTACGATAAATATCCATGGCTGACTGGCAGTTGTAAATTAAATAAAATGTATTGTTTTCCATGTTTACTTTTCTCAGATTCTAGTAGTTTATGGAATAAAGGGGTTTTACAGATATTAATAATCTGACGAATTCAACCAAAAAACATGTTCAGACTGAAAAACATATTCGTAGCTGTTTAGAGTTACATGAGTTTGGGACTAGTAGGATAGAATCATTTTTCGCTAATTCTCATGAAGCTCATAATAGAAAAGTAGATCGAAATAGGAATTTAATGAAACGGTTTATTGACACCGTTATTTTGTTAGGTAAACAAGAAGTAGCTATTCGCGGGCACGATGAAGGTCCAAATTCAAGTCCAAAGTAACTATATCGAAACTTTGTTATATCTGAGCAAGTATGATACAATGGACTCGCATTTAGAACTATGTTCTTCAGTTCAGAACCATGTCTTTTCTGGTCTCTCTAGACGTAATTGGAAAATTTTCGCTCGATTTATTTTTTATTCGACAATCATGTCTTTATTAAAGACTATTTGAAAAAAAAACAAGATTCCTCGGCTTTTATGTCTAAAATAATTATTGACAGTAAGAAAATATAGTTTATTATCCAGATATGAGATATTTTTTCTCTAGATCAATTATTATTACTTGAATTATAAACGAAATAAGAAGTAATGTTTGTGTAGTGATTTTTAGTTCTGCCATTTGGCGATAGATGGTGTTAAATTCAGTTAACGAAAGAATTATTTTAAAATAAATAATCAATGTTTACTTTATTCATAAGTAAGCAAAGTTAGACCGGATCCGACTCTGCTTCGGCTTCCCTCTCATAAAGACTGACACTTCGCCGCTGTTGTAAACGTGTTACGCATTTACACCACTGACTTTTAAGAGCGTACATTCTGACAGTGGGCAACGTCGCAAATAGATGTCAAATCTTTCGCTGTTTTGATTAATTTGGCGTAAATACTGTATGGAAATAAGAAATATGGCTAACTAGTGAACTAAAATATTGATTATGAAATGCAATAATTAATATCGTAACACCGAATATTTAGTTTTAGACGTGAAAAAGTATTTGGAATCCTTCCAAATGCATGTTTTATACCTAAAACGATTACAACATCAAATTCAGCAGCGGCGAAGTGTCAGTCTTTATGAGAGGGAAGCCGAAGCAGAGTCGGATCCGGTCTAACTTTGCTTACTTATGAATAAAGTAAACATTGATTATTTATTTTAAAATAATTCTTTCGTTAACTGAATTTAACACCATCTATCGCCAAATGGCAGAACTAAAAATCACTACACAAACATTACTTCTTATTTCGTTTATAATTCAAGTAATAATAATTGATCTAGAGAAAAAATATCTCATATCTGGATAATAAACTATATTTTCTTACTGTCAATAATTATTTTAGACATAAAAGCCGAGGAATCTTGTTTTTTTTTCAAATAGTCTTTAATAAAGACATGATTGTCGAATAAAAAATAAATCGAGCGAAAATTTTCCAATTACGTCTAGAGAGACCAGAAAAGACATGGTTCTGAACTGAAGAACATAGTTCTAAATGCGAGTCCATTGTATCATACTTGCTCAGATATAACAAAGTTTCGATATAGTTACTTTGGACTTGAATTTGGACCTTCATCGTGCCCGCGAATAGCTACTTCTTGTTTACCTAACAAAATAACGGTGTCAATAAACCGTTTCATTAAATTCCTATTTCGATCTACTTTTCTATTATGAGCTTCATGAGAATTAGCGAAAAATGATTCTATCCTACTAGTCCCAAACTCATGTAACTCTAAACAGCTACGAATATGTTTTTCAGTCTGAACATGTTTTTTGGTTGAATTCGTCAGATTATTAATATCTGTAAAACCCCTTTATTCCATAAACTACTAGAATCTGAGAAAAGTAAACATGGAAAACAATACATTTTATTTAATTTACAACTGCCAGTCAGCCATGGATATTTATCGTAAAGGGAAACATTAAAATGTTTGAAAAAAACCATCACGTCGTTTGTAATTTATAATCATATCTGGACGAGCACGGCCTAACTTAATGATGTGTTTCTTATTTTCAAAGCTCAACCTTGAAAAGCATAAAGATTATTTATTTACTTTGTGAGGCTGTTGCCTCACAAAGTAAATAATCTGTCAAGCAACAATATAAAACTATTAATGCCGCCATCCTAATTCTACTGATCGTACTAATTACTTTTCAAAACTACTCTAAATAAATAATTTCAACTTATTAAACTATCTACTTACCCAAAATACCCAATTACAACGATCTTTTCTTTCACTAAACTCAAAACACATAAACACTATCTCAATCACTATTCTATACCTACAATAATAAACTAATGAATTCAATTCATACGGAGCGAACAAAATGCAAATTAACTACTTAATTTGTACAAATTATATGGTTCTAATGCGATTACATCAAAAAACAACCACACATAATGTCAATCGAATGATGAATGTATGATGTCCGAACTCCGAGCCGAACGCATTACGAAATTCAACGACAACAAACGAACAACTGAGCGAACTGACCGAACAATAGCTCATTCATTTTCGTTTCACGACGCGCATGCGTATTACATCGTAACTCGGCGCAGACCGGCTTACCCGGCTACTAAGAAACAGCGGTGTCACGTGACCGAAGTGACGTCAAGTGGACTTTATTTTCTATAGAAATTGAATTCACAATAAGCCGGACGCGCCTACGAGTTATTTTAGAGCAAAATGTTTTGTTGTTGGGACATAAAGACAAAAAAAAAATGTGTAGGCGTTTTGTAATGTTTTAATTTTATGGTGTATGATTATTCAATGACGATAGAGTGGTAGTGTTCCCGAATTTCTGAAGGGAAGCCGGCAGGAATCGAGTTGTTTGGAGTCATCGCCCCTGAAATTCAGTGTTATAATTGAAATTCATTATTAATATTCTAGTTCACTAGTTGGCGATATTTCATATTTCCTTCAATATTGCCAAATTAATCATCATCTGCCTAGCCTTTTCCCAACTTTGTTGGGGTTGGCTTCCAGTCTAGCCGAATGCAGTCGAATACCAGTATTTTACGTGGTTAGACTGCCTATCTGACCTCCACAACCTAGTTACTAGTTAACACGGTAAGAACTGGTAACCCCTTGGTAAGACTGGTTGATCAGACATATCGCCAAATTAATCAAACAAGGTAAATATTTGACAGCTATTTGCGACGTTGCCAACTTTTAGAAAGAACGTTCTTAATGTTGAAGTAAAAAGTTTTATTTCCCTTCCAAGGGATACTTTAACATTGCTGCGTGATCCGTCGAAGATCTGTATGAGATATGTTGTAACCGTTTTAGGTGTAAAAAAGGCATTTGGAAAGTTTCCAAATACTTTTTTTTCATCTAAAACTAAATATTAATTATTGTATTATTATATATATTTCTTATTTCCATACAGTATTTACGCCAAATTAATCAAAACAGGTAAATATTTGATAGCTATTTGCGACGTTGCCAACTTTTAGAAATAATGCTCTTAATGTTGAAGTAAACAGGATACTTTAACATTGCTGCCTGATCCGTCGAAGATCTCCAAGTTTACCAAGAAATATGCTGAGGATGGCCACCTCGTCGCCAATGCTGGACCAATGGCTCACCGGGGCGTATCTATGAGAGATTGTAGAGGATAAAAAATAACCGGCCAAGTTTGAGTCGGACACGCAAACGAAGGGCTCCATACCAACGTGCAATATTTAGCAAAAAACGCTGAAAAAGACACGTTCCTTGTGGACCCCCTTTAATTTTTTACCTTATTTTATACTTATTATAAGTTGTTATAGCGGCAATAGAACATGCACAATCTGCAAAATCAATTGACTACCTATTACGGTTCAGGAGCTAAAGCCCACTGACAGACAGACGGACAGCGGAGGGTTAGTAATAGGGTTCCGTTTGTCACCCTTAGGGTACGGAACCCTAAAAAGCTAGAATTTAAATAACAACTGCGCTGTATTGGGGAACGCAAATACCAGGTACAGACGCCAGCACATCAACCTATTACAAACTGTCAAATTTCTTTAATAGATTTTCAACTTTGTCTGAAATGAAATGAAATGAAATTGTTTATTCTGTAAATAGGATATTGCAATCACTTTTACACATCATATTAAAAAAAAAAAGAAGATGCGAGATGAGTTCGGCGTTTCCTATCTGACTACTCTGAGAAGAAAGACCGAAACAAACTCAGAGGTCACAGTCTCTTTTAGAGTCCAGACATAATCTTGGTCAGGCCATATGAGGACCATGTAGATTAGTGTCTGAAATGGTCTTTTGAGGAAAAAACCACACAGATTTGAGTGGACCTGTCCAGTCAGTGCAAGCATTTGTCAGTAATCGTAGAGCTCAACTCAGAACTTAAGGAGCTCAACTCGACGAACAATACCAAAGAAAGCCGGGGTTGCGGGAAAGTCCGAAAGGGATACCGTGGCCCCTGGCAATATACAGGCAACGGAAGGAACACGGGTGGGTTTTAGTCAGTAAGAGTCTGACACGCCCTCCTGCTCCACCCAGAGCGGGAGAAGTTATTTGATAATTTCCCACCCAAAAAAAAAAAAAAAAAAAATACCAAAGAAAGGACATTTGGGTAGGTCGCATAAAGTACTCAAACTGCCAGACCATCATTTAAACTAACTGAGAAAGAAAAAATTAAAGCAAGAGGAAAAACAATAAAAATAAAATATCCACATAGTCTTCACATTCACAATAATTAAAACAATATAATACTTTACAAAGTAATCATGTTATTTTGTATATAATTTACAACAATGTCAATATGTATATAAAAAACTGGTATTTTTAATTATTTACATAATAATTGTCAATCAAAATGTAAATGTAAAGTGTGTAAATGTCTCTAAACTATAAGGTTCAAAGTTGATTGGGAAAATTTTACAGTTTCGGGTAGGTTGATCTGCTGGCGTCTGTACACAGGTAGAACATAATCAAATTAGGCCGATCGCAAACAAAACGCAGTTTATGTGTGCGGGCAATATTTGAACAATCGTGCAGAATGTTGCGCGAATTAATTCAACTGTGTAGCTACCTATCTGTATGTCTGGATGTGAAACAAAAGCGCCAATGGACGCCAAATTATAAAAATAAAAGAACTGATCAACGTTCGAGAGACAGCAATTACAATTGAACGCTCAGAGGGAACGGGAGAAAATCTGAAAATGATTTCGATTGTACATAATTGCGTTAAACGCTTTCATTTTCTCCGCTTTACAATTATTTGGGAAAAGGCTGAATTTTATATTTTCACCACAATCTTTAATTTATGTTAACAAGTTTATTTTGACTAGAGTGAAACACTACTACCAAAAATGTTGGAACCTACAAATCAAATCAACCTCAAACTTAATACCTACCTACTACCTATCCACTAACGACTCTTGTAACTTATAACCGCTAGACCAAAGTTAATAATGGTAGGTAATTTACAAAGTCTTTTAACCCTCGAGCGCAGCGTACCGTTTCAAGTTAACCTATTTAAAAACAAGCTTGAAGGCTCCCACAGACAGGCGCGAGGCGACGGCGCGACGCGACTCTGGTGGAACAAATTTCTAAGAGAACATCACGGAAATTGTTATACCGGTGTCACGTTGCGCTGGCGTCGTCACGTCGCGCCTGTCCGCGGGGACCTTAAGACGCTTATTGTGAAAGAGGTTAAGTGGGCTACTATTCTCAGTCAGAGTATGAGGGTGCTTGGTTGGTATGACAAAAGCGGCCAAGCCAACCCTTTCATCTGGTCGCATAGAACGAGTATTCTTGACGGGAATACAAGGTAATTATTTAGTTCAACGAATACTCTTATTGAGGTTATTAATTACTCTTTGTGAAGTTGAAAATTAAGCCTCGATGTTTTGCCGTTTTAAGTTGATTTAGTTTTTGGGTTATTCAGTATTTGGATGTATCAATTTTGTTGCTAGCTGATTACTAGCAAGTTCGATGTTTTGAACACGGTTTCTCTGTGAATAACGGTGATTAGATATCGATAACCATCACGACTGAGTAGTTTTGCTAGCGAATTTTATTTGACCATGTAGGTATGGTAATACACTGTTTCTTTAAACAGTGGACATTAGAGTGATGTAAAATAATAGGCGATGTGATAGGTGTGTTTTAGTAATTAAAATTAATTTAAAGTCATAAAAAGCCTACGTCACACGATGTGGTTACCCATCCAACTACTGACCGCGCCCGATGTTACTTAACTTCAGTGACCGGACGAGAACCGGTGGGAGGGTGGCTATAGTTTCAACGAAATTTTCAATATTAATCCTTGAACAAAGAGTGAAGCAGCAGCAGCATGCAGGTAGGTAAACTCACTAGCAGATTGTATCTGTCAAAGATCTACGATTGACAGCCGGGACCAACGGCTTAACCTGCTTTCCGAGGCACGGAGGGGTCCCGATATATAATGGATGGTCACCCATCTGTGTACCTACCGCGGCGAGCGTAGCTTAGCCTTCGTTCGACCCGTGCGGCTGATATTTCTAATCGTAAGGATATACATTTATTTTAAAAAAAACATGTTTAGAGCAAGTTTCGAATGTGAATAGTATAAGTACTTCAATTCTAGCTTGTAGAT
This sequence comes from Xanthia icteritia, assembly GCA_949128155.2. Taxonomy (NCBI): domain Eukaryota; kingdom Metazoa; phylum Arthropoda; class Insecta; order Lepidoptera; family Noctuidae; genus Xanthia; species Xanthia icteritia. The sequence goes on from OX421942.2 coordinate 15,859,593, forward strand.
TTAAAAGGCTGATTTTGTCTAATTCATGAATGATTATAATTTTATGAGTAGGTAAGTATATTAAGAATTTATGAGTTCACTCTCCATACATCACTTTCAACATTTAAAATGGCTGCCTATAAATCCATAACACGCTGTTAAAAGTAATTTATTGAGCAATTTTAGCCACAGAATATCGTAAAATCTTGCCATAGACAACTATTGTAGAGAAAATATGCAAAATTATGGACGTAGATAACATAAATTTTGAATGGAATGCGGATAGTTATTACTGACAGTGAATACTCAACATAATTATGCATACAAAAGCTTATTGTTTTTGTAGATAACAGATCAGGCTTTGTTTGTATTATTTGATCCCGAAATTCTTACGGGATCGAGACTAACGCGGATGAAACCGCGGGGCGCAACTAGTATCTTTATAAATTATAGCCTTATTACTAAGTGATTATAAAGCATTTTACCGGTGAGAGAGGTTTTAAAATCGGTCCAGTAGTTTTTGAGTTTATTTATTACGAATAAAAATACAAATCTTTCGCCTTTAAATGTTAAATGATTTTATTTCTGTAAGTAGATTTGTACAAACACTTTTACACGTCAATCATATTTTTTTTAACTAAATGAGGTCGGCGTTTCCTATCTGACTACTCTGAGAAGAAAGGCCGAAACAAACCCAGAGGTCACAGTCTCTTTTAAAGTCCAGGCATAATCTTGGGCAGTGATAGCTGATATCCTAGTGATGAGACCGTTATCACTTGCTTCAAAAACGGTGAAGGAAAACATCGCGACGAAACCGACATGCCTGAGAGATATTTATCGACGGCATGTGAACGGGCGGCTTTAAAACTCTGACACCAGAGTAATCACTAACCACACGAAAAGAAGAAGATCTTGGTCAGATCATGTGAAGACCATGTAGATTGATGTCTGAAATAGTCTTTTGAGGAAACAACCACACAGATTGAGTGGTCCTGTCCATTCAGTGCATGCATTTGTCGGTAACCGTGCAGCTCAACTCAGAATTTAAGGAGCTCAACGACGAACAGTACTAAAGAAAGGACATTTGGGTAGGCCGCATAAATTACTGAAGCGGCCAGACCATAATAAAAACTAACTGAGAAAAACGAAAAAAATAAAATAAAGAATGACCTACATAGTCTTCATATTCATAATACTTTTAAAAATAAATATTCATGACATTATATTATTAGTGTAGATATGATAGTAGTAGGATGAATAGGAGGAAAACTACGGGTCTTTGTAAACATATTTATATCTATGGCGAAGTCCTAAAACATTCCTTTCGAACCATATTTCACGCCGCTTCCAGACCAGGCTTCCGTTCGTGGCCAACCTCCTTTTAAAAGCTCACAAAATAGGATTACATAATATCAAAATTCTTAAAATTTTCGCATGTAATAAATTGCCCAGTTGAGGTCACATGGTTTCTCTTCAATTTCCTGGGACGTAAGCGGAAGAAAATATGGATGGATTGTATTAAGGACGATATGGCTAGAAAGCACACGGTGAAATATGCGAGGATTTCGAATGGAAGAAGAGATTTTGTGGCCCCAAATAAATTTGTATACGGGCGAGAGTGTTGTGATGTGTAGCATAGTAGGTAGGTAGGTATCTTCATGCTTGACATTTAGTATAGAAATTACTATACAATAATCATTAGTCGTTGGCTGAGCATAAGGTCCTGGGTTCGATTCCCAGGTCTGGCAAAGTGTTATTGGGTTTTTCCATCAGAAATAAACCCGGAGTCTGGATTTGTACCCAGTTGATGGCTATAGGCTCGCCCCCTATTACATGGTACTTAAACATAACTGGTGAAATGCGGGTGTACTATAGGCACACCTCTGTCTAACCCTTCGGGGATTATAGGCGTGATGTTATGTCACAATCATTATTATGTAGGTATTCGTCATACTTCTGCTAAAACAACAAACAACGCAGAATATTTTCTTAGATTAATTTCCCAGAAAATACAGCTCTCAAACATAGACGTAATTACAGATCCATGTTCAAGTTTTTTCATTGATATATTGAATCTATATCAAATATCAAGGACTAGAGTAACTAATAGCCGGCAAACTTGTATCATTTTACTTATTACCAAAGATTAAAGAAGAAATGGAGTACCAATGAAGGTCTCGATAACGAAACTTAATGACCGCTACCTTTACGAAAAATCCTCAATAACTTTAAATAACGAACCTTTTTAGTTTTGCCATGCCCATTTGTCAATCTGTCTGTCTGTAGCTCCGTTTATCTGACTACTGTATGTCCCTCACAGCCTTTTCACTCGCAGACTATATGTGCCTAGCTTGTTCGGAGAACTTACGTCTGTAGGAATAATGCTTCTCCAGTTGTATGTACAGCATAATCAGCCTATAATGTGCCCATTGCTAAGACATAGGCCCCTCTCGATACGAGGGAGCGAGCCGTAATCCACCAGCAGTGCGTGTTGGTAGATGTCACGGTCATATCTTCGAATTTTTTGTTCTAGGAAACGCGTATCGTTCTGTATTTACAAGACTCCTGAAAATCAAAAATAAGGCGTATATGGTGACGGTATCCAATCTTCCAATGATTAACGTAATTTTCCTACATATATTGAGACACAATGATCATCCTAGTTGGTTTGTTTGTTTGTTACACTTTCAACCTAAAACTGCTGAACGGATTTGGATGAAATTTAGAAAGAAAGAAAGAAAGAAAAATACGTTTATTTGCGGTAAATATGACGCAATGATAAAAACACGAGAATAACAAATTGGGCAAAATTGGCACATTTTGGTAGACCATAATCTGTGTTAGAAGATTGAATAATTTTTATCCCGATATCCCTAAGGTTAAATATGACGCAATGATAAAAACACGAGAATAACAAATTGGGCAAATTTGGCACATTTTGGTAGACCATGACCTGTGTTAGAAGATTGAATAATTTTTATCCCGATATCCCTAAGGTATCGTGACTTATGCGGGTGAAACTGCGAGGCGCAGCTAGTTCTAAATAAATAGGAACGCTATGATACAATCTTTCTTCACGTGTACTTACTACTCCATGATCAGAACCAAAATAAAGCTATTACTAAGCATATCAATAACGTTGGCAAATATTACGGTTTTCATGCAGAGTTAGTCTGTCGCGGGCCATTACCGACTAAAGAATGTTTCGCAGACATAATGTGAATGAGTAATTGAGGCACATCTCTCAGCTCATAACGAGACTATTTCATGTTCAAGTGCTGGGAACGTTATTCATGTAATATTATGAAAAAAGTATATTACTTAGATGTCTTCAAGTAATGAAAAGTAGGTACCTATTTACTTTTTTTTGCTAAAAATCTCTTATAGTTTTCAGCTGGTGTCATCTCAGTGTTGGGCAATTTTTTTTTTTATAGTCAGCTATACTGCCCGGCTAAGCCGAAAGGCGCTATCTCAATCGGAGTAAATTTTGTGAAAATTTACTTTTAGTCAAATGTAATTCAAGGAAAAGTTGAGATACGTACTGTGCAGTATATACCTACTCGTTTTCTTGTGGGACCACAAGAAAACAAGAACTTAGAACATGTGAAAACGATTGCCGAAAGTTGTAACATGCGGACCGGAGCGAGTCCAGTCGCCCTTCCAATTGATTAAAATCCTGTAGGTCTGTACATTGTGGTAGTGGTACACATAAATCTTTTTGTATGGATTCTTCAAATTAGGTATTTTATTTAACTGGGCTTAACAATTAAATAGACCTAAAAACAAAGTTTAAATCAAATGAAAACTATCTTGCGTGTATTGATTTCCTCAAAACAGTAAATCCTTGTTTGAAAAAGCGTTTAACCTACTTCTGAATTACTATTACATATTACCCACTTAAATAAAATTAAAAACGGACTTTTTAGGGTTCCGTGCCTCAAAAGGAAACGGAACTCTTATAGAATTACTCGTGTGACTGTCTGTCTGGCTGGCTGCCCGTCTGTCACAGCTAATTTGCTCCGAATCTACTGGACCAACTTAGTCGAAATTTGGTACACATATGAATTTTTGTGACCCAAACACGGACGTGTAATGTAAATAAAGGAATATGGGGTCACTTTTTGGGAGCAAATAGGAACATAGTTTTGCAAACTGTACCGTGTGACGTATCAAATGAAAGGGCTAGCTATCTTAAATATTTTTTATATAATAAATAAAATAAAATATTTAAGAAAACAGAAGTAAATTGAGCATTCCCCCCTTATCTCCGAAACTATTAAGCCTAAAATTTTGAAAAAAATATACTGAATGGTTCTTTACTCATACATTACAGGAAAGCCTATAAGAAGTCTATGGTCTTAAAATAATATAGTAAATCTCTCAATATTGTGCGTATAAACTTACATTTGCAGTTCGAATGTATGGGAGAACATGGTTTTTAACTACAATGTTAAGTTTGTTCTTGGGATAAGTTCATCCCAACTACGAAACCTTTCATTGTGCGTAGGCCGACAATACTTGGCCTGTTTTTTTTTTAATAACTTCTGAGATAACATCGAGACATTAATGGACTTGTCTGGAATTGTCTTACAAAAATATGGAACGAATATAGACAACGATTATTTGCAGACACAATTCGCTGAATCATAATTTAAAAGCCTATTATTGATAATAAAACACTTTGCGTGTCGTTGATTGACAAAAAATGTATTAAAATATATTCCGAAGATGTTGATATCGTGGCACTGCCCAGGATATCTTCAGAAGTTATCTAGCAGGTCGTGGACAGTACGTAAAAATTGATAAACACTTAAACCGAAAGGAGATGGTCACCTTTGGTGGAACCACCGGGCAGCGTGCTCGGGCCAAGCCTCTTCCTAATTTATGTGAATGAGCTGTGTCGCTTATCTCTCCCTTAATGTAAAATAGTAACTTACGCAGACGATACTGCTCTAATGCATGCATGGCCGCGATTGGAGTGAAACTCGTAAAACGTCATACGGGCGTCGAACGCGCGTATGATTTTCCGCCCCTCCCAGGCGCCCTTAGCGCACTCTCAACGCATGGCCGCAAGTTCCTTTTTACAATTTTTCCATGTCGTTTTCACTGCATCAGTAATAAACTTAAAAGAAATACAATTATACTGAGCATTTTGAGGGTTCAAAGTTTCAACAAAATGTGGAAACCTTGTTGTGTTTGACGCGCGCCCGGCGCGCGCTCGTTATAACTAGTCCCTTACACCTTTGCCCTTCACGCTTACTCTTGTATGAACCCTGATTCTGACTCTAGCTGTGGCTGCCCTCTATTAGAAGGCTCCCAAACTATTAAATATCTTGGTGTTGTAGTTGCCTGTCACCTTAGATGGCATCAGCAAATTGGCTCTGTCGTGGCACGCCTGAGAAAACTTTTATATATTTTAAGAAACTCAGAGGCTCGGCAGATTTTAAGACCTTAATAAGTATATAATTATTTTGCACTTGCTTAGTTACTGTTAAGTTATTGCCTGACGGTCTGGGGTGGTGCGCAAAAAACAACTATTATATAGAATTATTTTCTTCTAACTAAACAGACAGCTGGGGAGTTTGTTGCGCCACTTCTTCTTCCCAGCTAAAGCACTAGGAAGTGGTGAAGGGTGGTTTTGGGGACTGTCTTATGTAACTTTGACATTCGAAAAGTGCTGATTCTCATCCTAATTTGAATAAATGACTTTTGAATTTTTGATTTTTTAACAATGTTGCGCATTAAGAGAGACCTCAGAGAGCAGTTTTGAAAGTCCTTGCGAGGAAAACCACTCCGCTTTCCTACTACATCACTTTACTCTCCCTGCCAGGTCCTGACGGTCAGACAGTTGTTCATTTCTCAAGCAGTACTCCGTAAGTATACCCAGCAGATATATGAACCAGTTAGATAGCTAGCACTAGACGGCGTTCTGCATTCGGCGTCCTCGTACAACTGTAGCAGCACGTCGCCATTTTACCTACATGAGCTCAGAAATATATACTAAAATAAATAAAAATATCTACATCTATTCTTTTACCAGAAAAAAATGGAATAAAAAGCTCGACATTTTATTAAAATCGCTTACTTATGATACAACAGAAAAACTTGTGGAAATTTAACATCTCAGAAAACATACACACACGACCCACAACACACCCTCCTCACCCTCTCTTACTCAAGATTAGGTACTCACACACACGGCACTTATCTCAAAATGTATTATTTTGTTTACTTATATTTGTTAAAATACCGTTGTTATGTATTCGTCTTGGAACAACCTACCCTCTCACTAGGAGTCGGGCGTTGGTAGCTGCGCCACAGTTTTAACTATATATACCCAGCTAACCAGCCAACTATACTCGTATATAACTTAGGATTGTTCAACGATTTTTAATAGGTTGCCATTGGACTTAAAAACTATAATTTACAAGAGCTCATTTAAGTCAAGACTCAGGGCCTTCCTATTGGAGAAATGTCTGTATTCGATAGACGATGACATATCCACGTTTTAAAAATTTGATATTGGTTAATGTGAGACTGGGTAATATTAGTATGTAGTAGCTTGTAATGTTATTGGTTTTTTTATTGTATTGAATGTTTAATTTGGAATGTCGATGAATGAATGAATGAATCGTCTAGTGGTTAGGACCCTTTTTTTTTTTTTTTTTTGCGTGGTAAATTGCCAAATAACTTCTCCCGTTCTGGGCGGAGCAGGAGGGCGTGTCAGACTCTTACTGACTAATACCCGTGTTCCTTCCGTTGCCTGTACGCTGTAACTACTGTTGCCAGGGGCCACGGTATCCCTTTCGGACTTTCCCGCAACCCCGGCAGGCATTGGTCCTATCGGACCCCTTCACTTGCTGACATCTCTTTGAGGCGCGCGTGGAACACAACGCGCCGTCGACCCGGGCCTGGTCCTTATCGGACGGCGAGCTACCCACTGCTCACCGTCCGCAAGCCCGCGCCTACGGTGGCCGGGAATCGGCCTGCGATTCCCGACGCCCAGGGCGTCTCCTGCGGCGGCTAGGGGCGTGAGGGCGCGAATTTTGCCTTTCCCTCACGCGTTCTGCCTCCTCCTTCGCGAGCATTACTGCTTCGCAGAAGGAGGTGGCGGCCTCCCATGCCCTCTCGGTCCGTACCATGGCCTAGACTAGGGCCGGACGCGAGAGATGTGGTTAGGACCGTTACAGTTTTATTTTTATTTTTGTTATTTTATATAATTTATTGAATTATGTTATAAATGTTATGAATTGTTACAGTTTTAATGAACGTGTTTTTATTTATTTATTTATTTATGATTTCAAACACAATGTAAATTGTTCCTGAATAAATTGAATTGAATTGAATTGCAGCTATCATCGTTTAACATGTTTGTCTTGTATGTATTTGTGTTAAGTTCGTTTTTGTAATTTTTAATTGGAATTTCCCTGCCCCTATTACATAGACTTGAACATAATTGGCGAATTTATGTGTGCGTACTATTAGGTACACCTCTGCCTAACCTTTTGTGGAATACGGGCGTGATGTTTTAAGCTATGTGTGTTATTGGAACGAAGTTCTTTAACGTGGCTTGCGGTAGTAGTAAACTGGCAGAGATCGTCATGCAACGAAAAAGTCAGTTTCAAGTGTCAAACGTTTAAAACAAATACTTTTGACACTTGAGACCATATTAGAGAGCTCGGAAATCGAAACTAATAAGTATGCCGCAGTCTTGTCATTTATGTAAGGTCAGATTAAGTGTAGAATTATTTAATTAATCAATATTAATAATACCAGCCTGTTACTGTTCCACTGCAGGGCAAAGGCCTATTCTCATACAGAGAAGGCACGAGCATTGATCACCACGCTTGCTCAAGACGGGTTGGCGATTTCTGACTTATGCTAACTATAGTCCAGGTTTCCTCACGATGTTTTCCTTCACCGATGTAAGTAATGTCCAAGATAAACTCAGAAAGTACATTTCAATTGAAAAAGTCACATTGGTACTTGACCGGATTTGAACCCACAACCTCTTGCATGAGAGGCGAGGCCTTTACTACTGGGCGATCATGTCATAATTAATATTAATATAAGATTACTAATATTAAGATGAATTATTAATAAAGATTTAATATTTTTAATATTACGGTATAGAATTAAGCTCGCCAGCGCAACGCCGAATTGAGCAGCTTTTCTTGCGCGCACTCTAAATGGCTTTGAATTAATACATAATGTACACTAAAAGGAACATCGTTCCAACCCGGTGTTCCACGAAACGAATAAAAAATAAGGTCACAAAAAATTGTTAAAATCAGTAAATATTAGAATCACTTACCATTGGCGGAATTTTAGGGTTCCGTACCTCAAAAGGAAAAAACGGACCCCTTAGAGGATCACTCGTATGTCTGTCTGTCTGTCTGTCCGTCTGCCACAGCCAATTTGCTCCGAATCTAATGGACCGATTAAGTTGAAATTTGGTACACATATCAATTTCTGTGACCCAAACACACGGATGTGTAACGAAAATAAATGAATTTTAAATATGTCACTTTTCGGGGGAATTATAAAAAAAAAAAGTTTGGCAAACTACTGTGTGACATAGCAAATGGGTTGTTGTGAGGATCTCAATTTATTTATTTTTATAATTTTAATATAAATATTTTTAAAGGTATATAAGAAAATTTAGGAAAATTACCATTCCCCCCTTATTGAGCATAAAATTTTGAAAATATAAAGAAAATTGTTCTATACTTATAGATTACAGGAAAACCTATAAGAAGTATAACATGGTAAATCTCCCAATATTGTGCGTACAAACTAACATTTGCAGTTGGAATGTATGGGAGAACATGTTTTTCAACTACAATGTTAAGTTTTTCCTTGGGATAAAATCATCCCACCTACGGAACCCTTCATTGTGCGTGGTCCGACACGCTCTTGGCCGGTTTTTTTTACTTACTTATATATTTTTTCATTATTAATTTACCCTTACTTCTTCACTGTTACTTCCACACTCTACCTACCAGTAAAAGACAATGAATCAAGCGCACGTATACCAGACAAGCTACATCATAACATACGACTGCTTATCATTCTTGGATTTATCCTAATATACGATCATTTGACTAACGTTATAATGCTTTTTACGATGCTAATATTTATTGCGCACTCATATTTCTTTAACATGAAAAATAACCTACATTTCTTTTACTTTCGCGCCGTTTCCAAGCGGAAATATCACTTTATTGAATATAATTTAAGATCAAATTAAGATCTTATTTGAATAATGTTTTAAGTCAAATTAATATAATTAAGTTTAATTAATATCTCTTGCAACCTTTTTATGTAGGAAATTCTCATAATATTTTATGATTAATAAAATATATAATTTTATTGAAGTGTTTTATTACTTTACATAAAATATTGTTTTATTACTCGACATTTAGATACGACTATAAAGAGTACAAGTAAATTATTGGAAGTGTATAGAGTGCAGCTATTTGCGGCATAATAGCGTAGCTGCTGCGTCAGCCTGGCTAAAGTGCCGTAAGTATTGCATTGTCATTGCAACTGTCACTTGTCATTTTGTTTAGTTGTTGAGATTAATTCGCCGTCTTTTGTATTGATCGTATATGTTTTAGATAATTATATAAAAGTCACTACAATGACTGAATTTACGAAAAATTAAGTAGCAAATGAAAATGACTGAAAGGTAGGTTAGGTAAAGTTAGAACTATGACCAACCAGGGTCCGTTTAGGCACAAGAGAATGTAACACTTTGGGAATGTGGTGTTTAACAGCAAACTAACCTCAACAATCAAACAAAATAACAAGTGACAGTGACTCAGTGACAATGACAATGCAATGCTTACGGCACTTTAGCCGGGCCGAGGCAGCGCCACTATTGTGCTGCTAGCGGCACTTTATCTGATAGGGATAGAGTGCCGTTAGCGGCACTTTAAACACTGCCTAAATTATTTCCCTTATAAAAAAATTCAAAACATTCATTATTTTCCTATATAAAAATGAAATAGCTGAAACATTTATTAACATGAATAAGTATCTCCCACACATTCCGTTGTAGGTGTAGGTTGTAAATGGTGATAAATTAATTTCAAATTCCATTACCATACCTAGCTGGCGGAGCAAAATTGTACCAAATCTGCTCATAATTTTTGTTGTAAATGTGTTGATCCCTAGTAAATAACTGCGTATCTTTCCTGTGCCAACACTTTTTACAAAAACGGAAGTCGGCAGAGTGAAACAAAGTTTTATTTACAGCCTCCATATTTTTCTGAAGCCACCCAAAAGCCGAGAGAATAAAGGCGTAGAAAAGAACAATGACATTTTGTACAGTACGTCATTCGGCATGAGACAACTTCGCAGACAGAATTATTTCCCTAATCCAAAATGTTTTAAACTCCTGCAACCTTCTGTTTCCCTGGTACTTTCGGCCATCCCTTATCATTATTTTGTTTTTATTACTGCTTTGTGCTTTTTTACGACAAAAGTGACCGGAGTAGGCTACCCCACATATTTTTTGTTTCAAAACATTACTCTTTTTTTGAGCCACAAAAATATTTTTATCTCACGAGTACTTAATCTTCATGCTTAATAAACTTGATGAAATGCTCCAATAAAAGAGCTTTCAGTACCTAAACTGAAAAATATTAATAAAATCCTGACTGAAAGTAAGACCTAGATACCAAGCTCTACGCCCGCGACTTTGTCCGGGTGAATTTAAAAAAAACTACAACAAAAAAAAGGGCCACCCCTTTAAAGGGTAGTTTAAGCATAAAATGAAATCTATATACATTTATAACAAAATAGTAACGAAGAATTTTTGTCCGTTTGTCTGTTTGTCTGATGTATGTTCCGGATTGGCGCAAAAACGGCTGAACGGGTTTGAATGAAATTTGGCACACCGGTAGTTTATAACTTTAGATTGAACTAACACTTGGTCCTTCTAATCACGCGGGCGAAACCGCGGGCAAAAGCTAGTTAATCACTACGATCTTTATTATTTACCTACATATGTATATTTGTCAAGTTTCAACTACATTAACGACATTTTCAACTACATTGTTCCTAAATATATAATTTCATAAGTAGTTGGTGGTAGCGGTGTGGTTGTGTAATTCAAAGGGGAAGTGGCCTTAGTATAGACACAGTATAAATAAGTAACAGTATTATGTCTTCATAGAAAACGGCGGTTTATCTACCGAGCGGCCTTAGGTAATTATTTCAAAGTCACTGCCGAGACATAATATTTTTAATTTATTATACTGTGGTATAGACTAAGGCAACTTCCCCTTTGAACTTCGTGGGAGAGAGGGCGGTCCCTGAGGTTAAACAAATGCTTTTAATACACAATCACCAGTACCTATTAACGTTTGTGTACAAAGGCCCAAAGGTCACCCTTTTGGAATTTTTCATTAATTATTAATGTGACGATGCACGTGTCAAAATATTTATTTTCACCTTGACCCCATTTGAAATGCCCGTAGGTTGATCCGAGGCAGAATGATCCGTTTAGCTGAGTCAGCTTAAGGCAATCAGAAACTATAAGACATAGACTTTGTTTTAAGGCGTCGGAAAACACGACGTCAATTATTATTCAAATAAGAAAAACTCTGAGTAGGAATCATTATCATAAATTCTTGCCGATAGCATAAAGCCAAATAAATGCTTGCTAATCTATAATACTTACTTACTAACTGTGGGCATAGCACTTACGCGTAGGGTAAAATTATTAACTTAGTTTTAAGATTTTATTTTATTTTATTAATATTATATCTACGGATGATACAAATGTCGCAAAAAAATTAACCAAAACGCGAGGATAATTGTATTTTCGATTCAAATACCTTCGAATTTATGTTACGTTAATGTCGTGCGTTCGTGCTAGGGCTTATTTATTTTATTTAATACTTCAAACACACAAATGTACAGAGGCGGACTTAATGCCATGGGCATTTTCTACCAGTCAACCTTCGGGTGATGCAGAGACAAACAGTGGTAGGTGCAACAGAGAGATTTGAAGATTTTTATATTTAAATATAAAGATATACATATATACCTATTAAAAACTATAAATATAATAAATACACCTAATTATACATAAATATAAGTACAAGTAGTAGGGCTTCATGGCTGCATAGCATAATCAGCCTTTAATGTTCCCAATGCTGGAAAGTCAAAGTCATATCATTTATTTCGAATAGGCCCTTAAAAAACACTTTTGAACGTCAAAATTTATTTAAAAAAATGGAATTGATTCTAGTCGCCCCTTCCAAAAAGTAGTTTTCGCATGGAGAAGAATGGGCAAGAAACTCCACTGTTAGGTACATTAGTTATATAAATATATGTGAAGACGATGCACCTAGAATAAAATTACTATACCACAATAGGTAAAAAGAATTAAAAATTAAGCAACAACAGATAAATTAATAATGTAGATACATGGTGCTCACATATGTATTTACAAACATTGTAAAAATAGACGATTCTCCTAAAATTTTACAATTAATAAGTCAGTGTGTGAGGAAGTAATCACAGAATGTAAAATCAATATAATATATTTTAAAAAATATATACATAAATTATACAATTGAATTAGCAACCAGTTTGATTTTGTCTAGAACAGAGGCCTCCTCTCTGTCAGAGGGAGTGGGTCGTAATCCACCACGCGGGCCCAGTGCGGGTTGGTAAATGTCACATGTCTTCGAATTTTTGGTTCTAGGACATGCCGGTTTCCTCACGATGTTTTTCTTTACCGTTCTGAGAGCAGTGGTGATGAAATAATTTACACAAAATAAAGCGCCTGTCTGGGTGCGAGCCTACGACCTACGACTCGTAAGTCGCGTACTGCTATTCCTTCTGTCATAGCTGCACTTAATAGTAAATAAATAATAATAACAAAAAGAACTGATAATGACTAATTAACTCTCACCAGCATAAAACTAAAATAAATCCTAGCCAATCTATAATACTTATGAAGGCGAGAATTTGCCAAAGAAATAGCTCACGTTGACTAAGTGATCTAGCTGACCGCTGAAGGCCTAATTAATGAGCCATCATTGATTGATGACGTCACAGGGATTTAGCCCAAGCTGAATTACTAACCGAAAATCACAAGGCAACTAGATAATCTGACAAATAATAGCTACCTTCGTTCGTTAGCTGTCACAGCCAAATCAAGGCCGAAGAAGATATTCATTAATATTTATTAGAAATTAAGTTTACTATTACTACAGTATAAATAAGTACAGTATTCTATCTTCATAGAAAACGGCTGAAACGACGCGCTTCGAAATCTCAGTGTAGCGAGCAGCCGTACGTAATTATTGCAAGGTCACTGACGAGATATAATACTGCTACTTATTTATTCTGCTTATACTAGGTTCGTTTGAAATAAAATTAGGATAGCAAACTATTTTTCTTGCGATATTTTTATAGTCCCTACCTTTCTTAGAGATTATGATTGACTTATCTTTATGAATATTCAATACTTTTAGTTAAGGCAAAAGCGTCAGGGTAGCCCGCGATATTCAAATTTTGTTACGTTTTTTGCAATTTGCTGGCCAGTGTCAGGTTGTATGTTAATCTAAATTATGATTCACGGCCGTATCAATTATTTATTTATAGAATTATTTTTATATTATCACTAAATGCGTCCCGCCTCGAGCCAGTGGGAACATCGCGATGATTAAAACACTCTTTATAAAAAAATAAAGAAAAAATAACGGAGAAACGCACGTCCTACTTCTATTGCGGCGTTATTATTGCAGCAGTATGTAACTTCGTGGCCGTCCCAATACAAAATGTACTGAAAACAGATATTGCAATAACGCTTGCGTTATTATCGCGCGATAAAAAAGCGCCGGTGGGGAAGAGGGTTTAAAATTATATTTCAATAAATGCGTTACATGACCATTTCGCCAGTGTCGGTAAGCGCCTTGCAGAAAGCATCCACAATGGGCCCTCGCATCCGATTGACGGCCCAGTATCTGCTCCAAAAACACAACAGTCTTCATTTGTTCTTCTTGAGACTGACCCATGGGAGGTAGACTGTGTTATATCAAACTTGAAAACTGACAGTGCTTCCGGTTGGGACGGTATCCCGACTGGGTTCGTGAAATTGGTCAAACCACTCGTTGCTCCCACTATCAGCCATCTTGCCAACCTCTGTTTCCGAAAAGGTATATTCCCGGTCTTGCTTAAAAAATCCATCGTGACACCGGTCTACAAGGGTGGTGATAAAAGAGATATTAATAATTATCGACCTATTTCAGTCTTGACCGTTATCTCAAAAATTATTGAAAGGCTTATCAACTCACGCCTAATGTCCTATCTCGAAAAATATAACATTCTATCTAAATCACAATTCGGGTTTAGAAAAGCAAAATCCACAGAAGACGCCATATCAGGACTGACCTCCTTGGTGACGCAGTATATAGACCATGGAGTAAAATGTCTCACAGTCTTCTTAGACTTGAAAAAAGCGTTCGATACTGTATCTGTCCCCACCCTTGTAAAAAAGATGGAGCATGTGGGCATTAGGGGTATGCCACTAAAACTACTAACTGACTACCTAAAAGACCGTACCCAAAGCGTTAAAATTGACAGTTTCACTAGTTCTGACACTAAAATTGAATACGGCGTGCCCCAGGGAAGCGTCTTGGGGCCCACGTTATTCCTAATATACTTAAACGAATTAACGAATCTCAAGATAGACAGAGGGCAAGTGTTCTCATATGCAGATGACACTGCCATTGTGTTCAATGGTGCTTCCTGGAACTCCGTCTTTGAAGCAGCTGCGCATGGTCTTCATAAGGTCGCAAACTGGCTTAAATCAGCTCTTCTTACCCTAAATATCGCCAAAACTAACTACATTTGCTTTGCAATAAATAAGCGCACACTTCCCCCCCCAAACTTAAAATTAAGTATTCACACTTGTGACTTTACTAATACTAAGCAATGTGGTTGCGAAGAGATTAGCTGTGTCAAATCCACTAAATACCTTGGAGTAATACTGGACCACCGACTTTCTTGGCACCCTCAAATAGAAGCTGTAAATGATAGGATCCGTAAACTCGTATGGGTTTTTAAAAAGCTGAGACATGTCACCTCCCAAGACCTCCTAAAGCGTATCTACATTGCATTAGCACAATCTGTTATGTGTTACTGTATCTCTATCTGGGGCGGTGCTACCAAAATTAAATTCCTCGAAGCAGAAAGAGCCCAGAGATGCTTGATAAAGACTATGTTCTTTAAGCCCTTTAGATTTCCTACTGACGAATTATATCTAAGTCATAAAATACTGTCAATAAGAAAACTTTACATTGTCAATTCAGTACTTAAACTACATAAAACCTTACCTTACGTACATAAAGCCCAAACAGGTAGAAGAAAATGTAATGTGGCCACTGCTCCTCACTGTAAAACTCTATTCGCCAGGCGTCAATTTCTTGCACACTCTGCCTACCTTTACAATAAGCTTCACAATAAATATACGATATATAATCTGCAACTCCATAAATGTAAATTATATATAATATTCATAACTTCCAGTGTTACTTACCAATTTCAAGTTGTTATAACATCGCAGGGGTGGATAACACCGAATAAGAGCATAATTCATACAACTATATGACACACACATACAAACAAACAAACAAACACACACACACACACACACACATACACACACATACACACACACACGCGCACGCACACCCCCACACATACATACATCCATAAACACACATATTCACATACACTCATATAAACAGATACCGTAAGCCATACCAGTATCTTTTAGTTATCTTTCAATAATTTTGTACTTCCTTTCTTTTATTTACTATAGTTATCTAAAATAGCTTAACTTCTTTTTAAGGAACTATCGTACCACCGCAATATATTAGTCTTAAGGAGGAGCGGGACGACCCAACACAAGCATTATTACATGCTTCCTGGGCAGTTCCGGCAACTAAATAGTATTGTATAAGCAAAGTTAAAGAAATAAACTATTTTTATTTTATTTTTATTTATTTTATGACCCAAAAAAAACATCAAACTAATTTATTTTTTGCTTTATCATGTTTAGATACCCGTCACGTCTGCTGAGTTTTGCTAGCTAATTTAGTCTGACCCGGTATAATATCACAAGTTACACAACTAAAACCAGCAAAACACTTGAGAGCAAGTCCTTTAAAACACGGTCGGAACACCGGCCGTCCCTAAAGCGAGTAGCCTTTGTTCGGGCAGAGGTGAAGAGACTGAAACAATACAGACACTGGTACAATAAACGTGTGGAGATATATCCTTTGGGTACACGGCGAGATTCTAACAAAAACAACGTGTGTAAACGTTACCGCTTGAGTTGAGTGGGTGGCTGTTTCTATATTAAATGTTATAGTTAAATACGCAATGTGTTTCTGAACTAGTGAGAGTTTGAATGATAATGAGTTATTGTTTAAGCTAAATGAAGCTGCTAAGAGAAAAACACAAAACCCAATAAAATTATTATACTATTGAAAAAGAAAAAAATTAAGTAAACATTTTTGTCTAACAATTATCATAACACTTCTTTTTTTCGTGTCGATGGTACTCTTCTTAGTTTTATTTTATTTTATTTTATAATTATATTATTTTATATTGTACGAGCCCAGTAGGTGGCCACACATTACTCAACACTTATAAATATAAACTGACAACAAAATGATACACCAGACTCACCAACATTTAACTTTCGCCACTGCTGGCGTTTTAATTATTTCATATCTTTCTTTTTTCTAAATTGTGTTTTTTACATAATATTTATAGAGTAACATTCTAAACAAACGGCGAAAGCACCCCTTAACTTAACCAAAAGATTAAGCACCTCTGCTTCCCTCTAAAGATTAATAAAATCTTAATCTGGAACAGCATGATAAACGCAATGGTGAGGTTATTCGATTAAATGAATGGTCCCCTAGGTGCTGCTTACCACAGAGTAGCAATAAAACAGAATGGATCCTGGACTCTTCCAGTTATCCTGTTTTGTTTCGTGATAAAAGTCCTGAAGTTAATTCAGCTGGACTCTTGTTTAGAGATTGCGAGCACTGTGATAGTAAGTCAATTTATTTTTCATGGAAGGGAAAATCTAGAGATTTCTTGAAGCTACGTTTGTAACAAAAATGGGACGGGTTCAAAGAGTTTCGTGTGTTTAATATAAATCTTTTATGAGCTTGTATGATTCTGTGAATTCTGAACCTGTTAGGTCTGATTTATTTTTGAATGTTTCTTTCTTTCTTTCATTTCACCAATGAAACCGAACGCGATCAGCATTTCTAAAACGCGTTCAAGAGCTGTCAGTGTCAAATTTGTTATGAAATATTGTACACTGACAGCTCTTGAACGCGTTTAGATGTGCTGAACGCGTTCAATTTCATTGGTAAAATCCGCAGTTAGTCACAATATTTCTGTCGGAAGTAATTAAAATAATTATGAAAAGTAGGTTATTCTATTTTATTATTAAATAACGCTTCTTGAATAACCCGTGGTATATTTGACAACTTTTTATACGAAGATAACCTAAATAAGCCACTAAACTTACCTGCTGACCGAAATCTTACCACTATTCTAAGAAGCTTCTTGAGTCGTTCTCCTTAAACCAGATTTTTTTTTTACCAGGAAATTAGCCAAAGAGCTTCTAAAACAGCTTCTAAAATGCTACTAAAACATCTTAAAGGCTACAGCTAAGTACATGACGCCTGGCTAGTGATGTGTATATGTGGTATAGCGGTCTGGGAAGCCGACAATCCTCTTATTTCCCGGCCGTCGTCCGCAGCGACCCGCACTTACACTAGTGCAGTGCAAAGTGGACTCGATGCACTCGAATGCATCGACATTATTAGGGCTGGTGTCAATGAAATGTATTTGAATTTAAATTGTTAAGAATTTAAAATATTTATTTTGTACTCCAATAAAAAAAAGATAAGAATTGAAGAGACGGATTGGAAAGTTGAAATGGATAGGCATGTAAGAAGGAGTAAAATTATTTACCTACCTAATTTAGGTGAGTTCCTACTTACGAGTTTTCTACATCTATACTAATATTATAAAGAGAAAAGATTTGCATTTGTGTATGTTTGTAATGAATAACCTCAATAACCGACCGATTTAAAAAAATCTTTCACCAGTAAAATACTATATTATGAGCAATATATAATTTGTAAAGATATCATACGGCCGAAGCCGCTGGCGGAAGCTATAGTCAACTATAATATTGAGATAACAAAGCATATAAAAAAACAAATAATTCTCACGCACAGTGTTATGTAAGCTAAGTATGCAAAAAAGCCAACCAAGAAAGATAATTTAAACAGTAAAAACAAAATAAAAAAACACAGACAAAAACATTTCCGAAAATCCCACCCGAATATTTTTGTACAAACAGAAATGAATTGCCGAAAACAAGCAATTGATTCGGCTAAACGGCGTACAGGATCCGTAAACAGGATATGTGAGACAACCCTAGCTGTTACAGTGACTACTCTTTTCCGTGACCACGTGAAATCGAGCGAGACGCATTAGTATCGATAAAACCGTACAATGATGTACGTACCTACATCGATTCTATTTAATCGAGAAAGAAGCACTGCGATTGACCTATATGGCTTTTACGAAACTATTTATTTGTACAATATTGTTACTTCTTTTATCTCTACAGAATCTATGAAATAAAGTTAAAGAAAGCAAATACCTACAAGCTAGATTTTTGATAATTTGGCTCTTACCAAATGTTCTACCACATGACTTGTCTTGTTATGATATAATAGTAGCTTTTTCTCACGGGAACGTGCTACCAGGATAAAGTATTCCATGTCCTAACTCAGACCCAGGTCACCCATGTGCTAAATTTCATGCAAATCCTCTCAGCCATTTTAGCGTGAAAACGTAACAAACAAACAAACTCACTTTCAGATTTATAATATTAGAGATTTAAATATTATATTATTTTATATTATTAGTTGGGATTGCCTTGATTCGCAAGTATTTTTGCTGGTGTAAATAGTATGGTTAGCTTAAATTGTGGTTTATACAAAATCAATCTGCCTAGCTTTTCCAGACTATATTGGGGTCGGCTTCCAGTCTAACCGGATGCAGCTGAACATCAGTATTTTACATGGAGTGACTGCCTATCTGACATCCACAACCCAGTAACTGGGTAATACGATACCCCTTGGACAGACTTTCGGGCTTCTGACGACCCGTAACGACTGTCAAAGATCCACAAATGACCGCCGGGACCAACGGCTTAACGTGCTTTCCGAGGCACGGAGGAGTCTCGGTATGTAAAGATGGTCACCCATCCACAGACCAACCCCGGCAAGCATAGCATAACCTGATGGATCGAGCCGTGCGGCAGTTATTACTTAGCCACGAGCTCCTCCTAAATTGTGGTTTATACAATTTCACAAATGAATACTAAACCCATTTTAATTGCTGCACTTTGGCTACTCTTTTACTCAACTACAATAATAACATTGCAAACCCTTCAGTACTGCAGGGAGACTGTAATAGCACAGATAAGTACAGATGGAACACTCCGCAAAATCATTTAAATAAAAAGCGACCCTTGCCACGACACAATAAAGTTCAACTTAGGTCGCACAGCGCTAACTACCTACAGTTATATTCACCTAGAAGTTGCCTCTCTTTCTATCGCGTAACTCTTATATCTTCTGACTACGTTACGCCCACTGAATTCGACAAGTCGAGCCCGCCGCGTACTTACTTGTAACTTCATACCTAAAATATGGAGTGTCCCATCTTTATTCATTTTTAAATCAAAACAAAAACGATTTATTTTCAGTCAGACCTTTGAACGTTTTTCAGCGATGCTAAATAAATAAATATTTGTTTTCATTTACATGTGATCTAGATAATTAATTAAAATGTTACGGTATTCTACACCTACAATGCGAGGTGACAATTAGACGCTACAGTGCACCTCGTGCCGGTTGCATTGGCGAGAATGTTATCGAAGCAATAGTACAGTTGACAAAAGAATCAGGTTTACAGGCCAAACAGCTCAACATTTTTCCACTACGCTGCCGCTGTCAGTTACCAGTTCAAGTGTATGTAAGGCCGCAGACCCAGAGTCCAACACGTTGGTTTCATTCATCAAAATTCTCGACGCTTTTCAAACCGTTGATGATCGAAATAAAGTGAAAAAACAAGCCAAGTGCGAGTCGGACTTGCACATGAAGGGTTCCGTACCGTATTAAGAAACGCAGAAAAAAGCACGTTTTTTTTTTTTTTGTATGGAGCCCTCCATACAAGAAACGTGCTTTTTTCGGCGTTAACTTCATAATTTTTTTATTAACTTTTCTTATAGCAGCAATAGAAATACACAATGTGTGAAAATTTCATTTATTTACCTATTACGGTTCATAAAATACAGCCCGCTGACAGACAGATGGATGGACGGATAGCTGAGGCTCATTAATAGGGGTACAGAACCCTAAAAGATGATCCCTGGTGAGGTCACGACCCTCGGTATTAAGGAACAAGTATTTTTTGTGCAATAAGTTTTTGAACTGAAGTTAACACAGGTGACTTCTGCCAGAGACTAAAATACTCACCACATGCACAATGCTACAACACTGAATAAAATTGTATGCAATTTAGCTGCTGTAATACGTAGTAATCCCTTTTATTGACTGTACTATTGATTAATTCAGCTACACTGATACGCTCATCTAATTAAATGGAATCGCTTGTAAACATGTTATTAAGTTTTAATTTGAGTGTTTATTTTCGAAGCTCTTGTGCAGTATCGTAACTGAAACAGTATATTTACACAAAAGATTTAAAAAAAAGATGATGATTTCTTTTTTGTCTCTGTATAGATTGAGGAGTCGTGTCTCATATGTATTTGGGGTCAACGACCTGTACCCTAATTACGTAATACACGATCAATCGGAATTTGAATCGTTTTGAAACAAATTGCTAATCCATTGCTTCATAAGTTCGAAAAAAAATCTGCCATGCAGTACAACCTTGTGGAGTCCGAAGTACCATACTACAGGTATGTGCCCGACCCAGTTCTCGAGAATGGTCACGCCACATTGTACTGGGATCGATCTATTATCACTGACAGGACTATTGTAGCCAATAAGCCTGATATTGTGGTAATAGATCGACGAGAGCGCCGTGCATTGATTGTTGATATCGCTGTCCCTCATGACGAGAATCTCGTGAAAGCTGAGAACGATAAAAAAATCAAGTATCTTGACTTAGCACACGAGGTTGTCGACATGTGGGACGTGGACTCTGCAATCATTGTACCGATAATCGTTTCGGTTAATGGCCTAATAGCGGAGAGCCTCGATCAACACCTCAGGAGGCTCTCATTGCGCGGCTGGGTCAAGGGCTTGATTCAGAAAGCAGTACTTCTGGACACGGCACGCATAGTGAGGAGGTTCCTTTCTCTAGAGCCCTGACCACCGGCAGCTTGGACCCTGTTCCTGATGCCGATGGGCCACTATTTTTTATATTTTTAAATGTTTTTTTTTTTGTGTTATTTATAAAAATATTTAAAAATGTAAACGATATGTATTAAAAATGAAATAAAGAAACTATGACAGAAACCTGTGTTTCGATACGCAATATGGACATAGTCTCAATATTTTTTGCAGATTACGTACATCAAGAAAAATAAAAATATCTTGTAAACTCGATCTATTTTAGCATAGTTTATCATCATCATAATTTCAGCTGAAAGACGTACACTGCTGGACATAGGCCTCCCCCAAGCACCGCCACTTCGACCGATTCTGTGCCTCCCGCGTCCAGCGGATTACTGCGGCCTTTACAAGGTCATCGGTCCATCTTGTGGGAGGCCTTCCAACGCTACGCCTTCCGATACGCGGTCGCCACTCCAGAACCTTTCGGCCCCATCGGCCATCTGTTCTGCGAGCAATGTGCAATTTGTGCATAGTGAAATGAAATTAAATTGTTTATTCTGTAAATAGGATATTGCAATCACTTTTACACGTCATATTAAAAAAATATTTAAAAAAAAAAGAAGAAAATGCTAGATGAGTTCGGCGTTTCCTATCTGACTACTCTGAGAAGAAAGACCGAAACAAACTCAGAGGTCACAGTCTCTTTTAGAGTCCAGACATAATCTTGGTCAGGCCATATGAGGACCATGTAGATTAGTGCCTGAAATGGTCTTTTGAGGAAAGAACCACACAGATTTGAGTGGACCTATCCAGTCAGTGCAAGCATTTGTTAGTAATCGTAGAGCTCAACTCAGAACTTAAGGAGCTCAACTCGACGAACAATACCAAAGAAAGGACATTTGGGTAGGTCGCATAAAGTACTCAAACTGCCAGACCATCATTTAAACTAACGGAGAAAGAAAAAATTAAAGAAAGAGGAAAAACAATAAAAATAAAATATCCACATAGTCCTCACATTCACAATAATTAAAACAATATAATACTTTACAAAGTAATCATGTTATTTTGTATATAATTTTCAACAATTTCAATATGTATATAAAAAACTGGTATTTTTAATGATTTACATAATAATTAAAATGTCAAATTTTATGGTTTTATCACAAAGCTTAGCAGAGCGAGCAGCTCAATCCCACGCTTTTTTATCTTCTAAATAATCTGAAATTTTATAGTACCCTTTTTTTTAGTTTATGTTACCAACTAATCATAAGTTAAGTTAATGACTAACATTATTGTACCTACTTTTAACTTCAAACATACCGTTCCGATACTCGTTCGAAGGAACGTTTTTAAGTATGCAACCAGTGTTTCTCATTATAAGTAAATAATTGTATTCTGTCTTTGACAAATAAAATAATGTCTTAAACCTTAACAAGTGTCATAAAGTGTATCACCATACTAATTAAATTGTTTTATATTTTTGAACAAATAAATTATACTTATACTTTAACTTTACTTTAGATGTAGCATAAATTTAAACATTTTCATTCATTGATTTCAATTTCACGAATGTTGTTGGTTATATGACTTTACATGTTATTGCGATTTCGTAAAGATCATTTTCGCCTAAAGCAGTAATAAAGATTGCACTCAGTTCAGATGGGGATCGGTTTTACGAATTTTGCCGATGCTACATCTAAGTTGTGTCGTACTGTACTAGATATCGAACCCCATCACGTCTGTAAAGTTTACACAAAATAAAAAGTAATTTTTAAACTGATACCTATTTCAAGTGCACTTAACTACCTGAGACCAACGACCCAAAAAAACAAAAATACAAGTCAATTTATTTTTTGTTTTATCATGTTTAAGTATCGATACCGATTACGTCTGCGTAGTTTCGCTAGCTAATTTAATTTGACCCTGTGTAGTATCATGCCTTATTCCCAGAGGGTTTAGGGGTTGAGGGGTAGGTAATACAACTATACTTCGCCAGTTGCAGAAGGGTCAGTTAGTCTTAGTAATAGAAGGCAAACCATTTACTGGGAACTGCCCCAAATTAGCGGCTGCTACTAAAAAAATCCTGAGACACTGCCAGACCAGGGAAATGAAACCAGCATCCGCACTGGGGTTCATATACAAACACTCGCTTTTATTCCACATAACATAAAAACCCGCCTCGTTTCCCTGAAGGGTTGGTCAGAGGTGTACCTGTAGTACACCCACATTTCACCAGTTATGGTTAAGTCGAATTGTAATAGGTAAGAAAAGAAAAAAAATAAAGAAAATACGTTTATTTGCGGTAAACATGACGCAAAGAAAAAACAAAATACTAGAATAACAAATTGGGGGAAAATATGCGTCACATCCACGCAAAACGGCCATCGCTCAGCATAATGCTGACATGCATGCATGACAGCCGGCGTTGACGTGATGACGTCAACCGGTGCAGCATATAGTGAAATAACAAAATCAGAAATAAAAAATAAAAATACAATACTTCCTAAATGATATAATATTTAAATGGCAACATTTCGTTCGTCGGCGACTCAAGCCGACCCGTGCCCGTATTGCCCTCAACCAGGCACAAATCCAGACTCCAGGCTGCTATTGAGAAATTCCATATAGAAAACCCCAATAACATTGCCCGACCTGGGAATCGAACCCAGGACCTCATGCTCAGCATATGCAGGTGGTTTTTATTCCACCTCCTAGAAATTATGAATTCTCCTTCACAGATCACGATAATCTCATGAACTCACTATAAATCCCATAGTAACTTCAAAGTATCCTCCCAGATTAAATGACGGTGGTAACCTAGTATGGGATATTTTTTAACTAAGATTAAGAGGGAACAGGGCCTGCGAGGAATTTGAAAAATAAGTCTGCGATAGGGATAGCTACAGCTCAGACCAATAATATCACAAAAAACGAAATCGACGTTTCGTATTCCCCTTTTTTCTACTCGAAAACTGAACCGATTCAATTATTTTTTCCATTAAAATTTTAAGAAAGAGTATGTCTATGTTCCTATCATTTTCTTTTATGTTAAAAACTTTTCGAATTGGTCTGGTACTCCTCTAATCACGGCGGTAAAAATAGGGCATTTTTGTAATTTTTGGAGGTTCATGTTTTCTTTATCGATAAGTTGCTCAAAAAAAGGAAATAACAGGGACGTGACTACAGCAGCCTTGATTTTTATGAAAAAAAATGATTGCTCTAGAGGCATTATTCAGGAAGAAAAAAGGGGATTAAATTTGTATGGAGAATTGCAAGCCCTGTTCCCTCTTAAGCCGAACGAACAAGAACATGGTGAACATTTTGTTCGCATGTGCGTACCAGTAACCAACATCAAACACTGTGTTCGTCAAAAATGTTTGTGGCGATCTAATTTCGTTTTTCTGTGTGGACGGTGTTCGGAGAAATTTTATACGACCACTACCAATGGCGAATCCATGGCTACTAAAGAGAGCAGAGCGGTTGAGCGTGAACACAAATCGAACTGTGTTCGTGTTCGCTGCGTTAATTTACGTCCACACGTACGAACCAAATGTTCCGTGTTCCGTGTTTGATGTTCGTGTTCACCATATTTTGTGCGTACACGGCTTTAGAATTAAGCCGGTCTTAGCACGCTCTTCTCACCCAGTTTTTCTTTTAAGCTTTAAAGATTAGCCCCCGTTCCCACCGACTCTGATTAAGATTTATGTTAGGGACATCTAATACCTACATCCATTTATTCTGACGCTGTTTCATTTTTTGTCGGGGTACTTAAGGTCCTTGATAATTTGAGTAAAATGTATGAAAACAATGGTTTACTTATTTCAGCAAAATTACCTAATGCTTTGAATGTAATGTGTAACTTCATAAATAGACCAAAATCGTTTAAAAGTTTATAATAACACCAGCCTATAATTGTCCCACTGCAGGGCAAAGGCCTGTCCTCATATAGAGAAGCCTTGATTATGGATCACCACGCTTGCTCAAGAAGGGTTGGCGATAAAAAAAAAATACAAATTAGATTTTTTTGACTGGTAATTTCTGAGATTTAGTGTTATTTTAACGATATTAGTTACTATTAAAATAATTTACTTACTTAATTTATCCTATCGTGGCTAAGTAATAACAGCCACACGAGTGGATCGATCAGGTTAAGCTACGCTTGCCGCGGTTGGTCCGTGGATGGGTGAACTTTAGATACCAATACCCCTCCGTGGCTCACTAAGCACGTTAAACTCATACCTGCTGTCATTTGTGGGTCTTTTACAGTCGTTACGGGTCGTCAGAAGCCCGAAAGTCTGACACCCAGTCTTACCAAAGGGGTATCGTATTAACTGGGTTGTGGAGGTCAGATAGGCAGTTGCCCCATGTAAAATACTGGTATTCAGCTGTCCAGTTGACTGGAAGCCGACCCCAACAGAATTGGGAAAAGGCTAGGCAGATGATGGATTTCTGAGATTTCGTTATTTTAACTACATTGGTTACTTACTATTAAAATAATTTACTTTATTTATTCTATCAGATGTTAAAATCCAATATCATGAGTATACCCACCTATTTTACATTGACTACAAATGTGGTAAATTAAAAGTAAAATTCCATTTAAAAAGTCTCTTTGAAATTACAATTCCCTCTCAAAATACACTCGCGGCCACAAAATCCGGAACACTTCCTCATCCTGCCACGAACACGCTCTCAATTGCTCTCAAAACAATTGTGATTACTTTCTGAAACAGCCACTACACTCACTAATCAAACACATGCGGTGCTTAAGTGCCTCTCTCCAATACAATGATCCGCACTTAGTGTGACCCACCTACATTTCGATTGTACCGATGTTGCGGTCCCGTAATGGAGAATTAGATATGTTTTTTTTTCTGCAACTTTGTGTAGGGTAAAGGAAGAATGAAGTAATTTGAAATGGTTGATTTTTTGTGAAATCTAAACATATAGGAAAACTCAATAGGTATGATTTTAGAGGCATCCAGACTGCCTCATTGGTTTAGTGGTCGCAAACTTTACTGCTAAACATGAGACCCAGGTCACGAAAAGTGTTATTGGGGTGTTCCAAAAAGAATTTCTCAGAAGCAGCCCGGAGTCTGATTTTGTGCCCGGGTGATGGCAACGGGCTCGCTCTGTTACATACGACTTAAACATAACTGACGAAATGTGGGTGTACTATTATAGGTACACCTCTGCCTCACCGTTCGGGGATTACAAGCGTGATGTTGTGTTTGCTTTTAGGTTTACAAAATCATATGACGGCATGGTTGAGGCAGTGGTTAAGCGATTGACTGCTGCGCTGCATGTCGCGGGTTCGATTCCCATAAGGAACAAATATTTGTATGACCTACAAGTAGTTGTTCCGGGTCTGGCTGTTTGTGTATGTCAGTTTAAATGTTTGTAAACGCACCAACAATACAGGAGAAATTCCTAGTGTGGGGCAACGCTTTTTTTAAACAAATAAAAAAAAAAAATATGTTTGTACAAACGTACATAAAATAAATCGAAGCCCAGTTTTCGTGCTAAAATATACGATATTCTATAAAATTACAGTAATAACAAAACAAAATTGTTATCAAAACAAGTTTCTGTCCGTATAGGTATCCAATAGGTTGAAAAAGAAAACCGGGTCTCATTACTGATTCGCTCAGCAGTCCAAATATAGTCGGCTTTAGAGATACAAAATGTTATAAAAAAGAGATTAAGGCCCCTGAGGAGGCCATGCCGCTGACGGGCCTAGCCAGGCGGTAAATTTATCGATTTATATTTTCCGGCCTTTTATTTAATAGAGAATTATAAATTACCTACCGTCCTTATTTTATGTACAGACGCCAGCAGGTCAACCTACCCGAAACTGTAAAATTTTCCCAATCAACTTTGAACATTAAACTTAAGTGATAAAGTTGAAAATCTATTAAAGAAATTTGACAGATTGTAGTAGGTTGATGTGCTGGCGTCTGTACAAACTGTTTGTTTTTGACAAACAGACGAATGATTTCAGAAAAATACTGGTGCTATTCCTCTAAATGACTTGCTGATGTCTAGACCACAGTATAATAAAGTAAAAGTATTATGACGGCCTTGAAATAATTACCTACGGCCACTCGGTAGATAAACCTTCCGCGTCCGTGCATAACTGCACGTAACTCCACGCACTCGGTACTGTTGCGTACTGATATACACTGAGATTCCAAACCGCGTCGTTTCGGCCGTTTTCTATGAAGACATAATACTGTTACTTATTTATACTGTGCTTGGCCGCTTTTAACAAAATCAATGGATAGGTTCACTCACAGGTTCTACTTTCAAATCTAAGTACACATTCATTATAAAGTATGTAATTTTTAATCAAATGACCAATAGTTCTTAAAATTACATAAGTTACTGAAAATACCTATATTATATCTCACAATTTGATTTTATGTTGATTCGCGTTATTGCAGGAGAAAAAAAAAACACATTGTCTAAAATGCACGACACATTAACTACAAACACACAAAACTATTCTTGGACGTAAGACCACTTTACATATCTATAAACAGTAGTCCGGTATTCAATAGTCCACCACACCCAATACAGTCTGTCCATCTCCCAACCACACGAGTGGTCATTGAATGTGCATTGTCTGTCACAGCTAATAAGCCTGACAATGTACTGAATTCTCGACCAGATGTCTGTCTCAACCATCTTGGGTGTATTGGGGTTGTTAGTAGTAATACTGGTGCTTTAGTGTATCAAGTTAGTTTAGCCCTGTTTTGATCAAAACTAAAGGATTTTCTTAAAATAACAAGGAATATATCCTTGTTATTTTAAGAAAATCCTTTAGTTTTGATCAAAACAGGGCTTTGATGGATAACCTAATAATGTAGATAATAATGCCAAATATGATTAGCTGTGGGTTAAACGACCACTGGCCCCTACAAAACGCAAACTCCTCAATTATTTTCTTTAATTCACAGTGTATTGTGTTTCAGGATGAACTAAAAATATAAGTTTGACCGATACCACTGTACTGCGCCTTAATCTGCGGGCACGAAATTAGCGGCGGCCAAGTGATGGCAACAGCGGAGGGGCGCAGAGCGGGGCGATTCAGCAAAGGCCTAGGCGTGGGCACGAAACTGGCAGTAAAAAAATACAATACTATACTGGAACGAGCGGCCATCGAAAATCAATCAAGTTTGTTCCTGTCGCTTGCGCGTCGCCACCGCCCCGCAATCGCGCCACCGCTGCACCGCTCGTGCATCGCTCGATCGCCCCGCGCCACTCTCGTCCGTTTCGTGCGCGGTTTTTCAGAATGCTATGCTTTTATTTACGTCACCGCCGCGCTATCCCGCACCGCTCCGTTGTCGCCATCGCTCGGCCGCCGCTAATTCCGTGCCCGCAGACTTAAGTATGTGCGCGGCGAGACGGGGGTAATGCAAGCCGCTCATGCGTCAACGCTCACAGCAACCCGCCGTTCATTCGTCAACGTTTACGGCATCCCGCCCCCCGCCTCGCCGCGCATTCCTCAGGCGCGGTACAGTGGTATCGGTCAAACTATAAGTACTACATATTACAGCCACAACAGATATCTCTCATATTTTTTCAAATAAATTCCCAAAAAGACAACATTCATCTTACAACCCCAGAGAGATCTCAATTTACTTTAACGAAGCAGCCTTTAAAGACCCACTCCGCGATTAATCCATTGTACGTTAAGGAACTCATCTCAATAATCATTTTAATTATTATCACCATTCAAATTTAATTCAGCGTAGATTAATCCGAAATTCCTTTTGAATTCGTCGACCATTCGGAGTCCAATTTGTGATCTTATTTGACCGAGATCAACAAAACGAAAAGTATTCAAAGGTAAAAAGAGAGAAACCGGAATGAAAACAGGCGACGACTTTCGATCTAAATTAAATGGCCGCTATGTACCTACTTTAACTTTCTATTAAAAGTCAGGCAATAGATTTTCTAATTTCTTTGTAGGAAAAGTTCTTGGATATTTTTCAGGCGTCATTTAAAACGGCGTTATAATAAAGGAAGGTAATTAAACTATAGGACCTCAGAAGATTGATCTGAATTTATTTAATAAAAGTATATGGAAGTCCAAACTGCACAAATGGAAAAGGACTCTCCATTTTTTTTATATATCCAGTTCAACGAAATAGTAGAACCATCCAGAGACAATCAGCGATGATCAGAACGATATTTTGTTCCTGTATAATTTGGGATCATCCGGGTGTAAATGTTTATAGTACTCATCATTACCCACAAAAAGTCCACGAGACTATGTCTAACTATTATAGTTAAGTCACAATAACCGTTTTTTGTTCAAATTAGTCAAACAAAACACGGGTAGAATCGAAAGATGATAATATTCGTATCATGACATTAATGCTTATCCAACTAAATAGTTTCATAATCAAGGATGATTATCATTGGGGTTGCGGGAAAGTCCGAAAGGGATACCGTGGCCCCTGGCAACGTACAGGCAACGGAAGGAACACGGGTGGGTCAGTAAGATGACAGGGAAAAAAAAAAGATGATTATCATCACGCTATGACCCTTAGGAGCCTAGCAAAAGTAAAATAGTTAGAAAGACAGTGCAGGTGGGTGATACGAAGGAACAAGAAATTTCACGCGAACGAAGTCACGGGCAGAAGCTAGCTAAATATCAATGTTGGTTTGATCGTATTTATCCCCACCGACTTGCTCGACGATGCGCCAGCCCGCGTCGATGCTGAGCGAGTAGCTTTAAATTCCCCGATTAATAATCATGAAATATCAATGATCCAGCCTGTCCCATCTTGCTGTCCTCCCCCCAGCGACGCCCTAAGCCGAGGTTCGTACCCCACAGGGGGTGCCCTTAGCGGGCGCTCGCCTAGTTTTAATTATAATAGTTTTTTCCACTGGCTGGAGGCTTTGAGTGTAGTAGCTTAAGGCAGCCACAGGAAAGCCCGGTTAAGGAGTCATGACCTCAGAGGTCAGCTACGAGATGCCCTATATAAAAATAAACGTTCGTATTTTATGCGCTGCCATATCGTTATACAGATAGTGCCGTCCACGAAGACGCGCCCTACTCCGCGGTTACTGTACTGTAAGCTGTACGGAGCGGAGCGGGCCGCGTCTTCGTGGAGTGCACTATCTATAATCCGATTACGATAAAACTTTTTTAACTTATTGCTTGCACTTGCGCTAAGGTTATAGGCACAGTTCAATTAAATGACAGCGGCAGCAACGAGCCGGGTACGCCCGGCTACACATCAAGCTATACAGTTCCAGTTTATACTGATCTCGCATTGTATAGGATTTCCGTACAATGCGAGGACAGCTTATACTGGAAATGTAAGTATAGCTTGATGTATGTACCAGCTAGTACAGAATAAACAATTTCATTCCATTTTTCAACATATTTCAGCAATACCCTGAAACCAAACCGGAATTAAAGCTCTGACCTTCACGCACAATGGTCCACCTGACGGACTAAGTGCGGAAACCAATCCCCCTAACATAGAACATAGAAGCTCTGACCTTTGTCTTTCAAAAGAGCAACAAGACACCATCTGTTGTACTAGCAGATGTATGAAACATATAGATGTGTCAGTCGTAGCAAGTGTAAAAAGGTATAACTAATGGATATACTCAAACTCAAAGCATTTATTTCAATTAAACCATCTACAGGCACTTTTGAATTGTCAAGGGGGTCAGTAAGTCAGAAATATGAAGCTAGTTGCCCATTCCAAAGCGTTCCAAAGCGCAAAGGTTCCTATGGAGAAGAACGGGCAAGAAACTCCATGGACACTCTTTTAGGTAAATCATAATATTGTTACAAAATATTGGTTACATCATTCATGAAATTATACATGTGAGAACAATGTAGAAAGACGTGCACGTAAAAAGCGTCCGTAATAAAAAGATAAAAACAAAATAAGAGATGACCAGTCCCTACTGACGGCGCCCGTTCACGAATATGACGCATGGATCAGCACCGTTTAGCTCAACCATTTTGAAGGGAACTTAACGATCCAACACACGCCACCACCAGCGAGACATTTGAGTGAGCATGACATACTCTAAGCCATCAGGGCCCATTCAAGTCAATGAAAGACGTACTCATGAAATCAGTGTACCTATGAAAATAGCTTTTAAGAAAATTTTCTATTATTAATTCTATGTCCCAACTCTACCATTAGCTGACTCTCCGGAACATTTGCCCCGGTCGGAGTGACCTCTCATTACACTCAGTAGTCAGTACCTGCATCCCTCTTAAAGAAACTCATTTAAACTTTTTTTCTTAGAGATACAGCGCGACTCGCCTCCAAATATAAATAAAACTTGAGTCGTTTTCTAATTAATTTTCTTCAATTTTATAATTTGACGTTTTTAGTTTTGTGGGGAAGTAGGTATACCTATATCAACATGAAGTTGTTGGTCAAAAACCGGGTATCCTACAGGTAACTATCGTTTTAATGATGATTGATTAAGTGATGAAACTATATTTTATTCATTTGGTTTTTTGCTATTGTGATGGCTCAATAGACAATCGGTACGAATGAAATTACTACACTCTTTTTTCTTACTCGATTTTTTCGTTATTTTATTAAGAAACTAGCTTCTGCCCGGGACTTCGTTCGCAACTTCGTATAAACCTCATCATATTTATTTTTATATTCCGATAATTTTTAATTCAAAATGGGAATATTTTGGTGTACACGTCTTCAAACAGTGGCAAGTAGATCTTATAGCTACAGAAAAACCACATCTGCTTATCATTTCTACACAGTACGTTCCTACATGCATGTGTACCATGGTACAATAACAATATAAATTGTCAATAACACTATTTTATATGCACACAGCAATTCCCCACACACATACAAACTTTTGCGAAAGAGGATAGTACAGTTTTTCCAACATCCTTCACTTAATACACGAAGGGAAACGGTGAAACGGTAATCGATCGATGCACTTTGCGAAACACATTCTGGATTACAATACCGACCAGTCTTGCTTAGTAAACTGTATCAAAGGGCACGGCTAAGTCGTCCGGTACAAAATGTATTATTTATTTAATGTTTTATTATTTACTGCGATTTGTCGAGTGGACTCTGGGCTTTTTGATAGGTATAGCGGGAAAAAAATTGATATAGCACAAGCGAAGGAACTCCGATTGAAGAACGCTACTGAGTAAGTTTTTTATTTTTAATTTTGCTAATGGTTATAATTCCATGGTTAGTTGGTTTGTGATTTTATAATTTCAAAAGCTTAGCCTTTCGTCCACGACGCTGCACAAAAGTAACCAGTTACACAATCAAATCACCAATAAGTAGCCAGAATGTCACAGCACTAGCATTTCAATATGGCGGTCCGTACACGACTCAAACAATCACAAACTAGTTGATAACGCGTTAGTAAGTCGCGTTTTTTCGGTATTTGAGTTATTAAAACGTGGAAGATGGGCCTAAGTAATCACACAACTTACTTTCTGCTTTATATTTCACATAAAATTATGACATTATAAAGTTCCTAGGCTTTACGTGTATCCTTATATTTAACTGAATATTTATTCCACAATTTTCGTTATTGCACCTACCACTGTATGTCTCCGCATCACCCAAAGGTTGACTGGTTGGCTGGCTGGTTGTTTTTAAAACGGTGAAGGGAAATATCGTGAGATAACGGGCATGCCTGAGAGATATTTCTCGACGGCATGTGAAGCCAAGTCAGAACCCCATGGGTGACTTTAAAACTCTGACACCAGGTTAGTCAGTAACCACACGAAAAGAAGAAGAAGAAGGATAGAAAATGCCTGTCTGCCTCTGTACATTTGTGTGCTTAAAGATTACATAAATAAATGAGTGAGAAATGTCTCACTTTCCTGGGTTGATGTCCAAAAACCTGTTGATTTACAGTGTTCAAATATCAAATAGTTGAAGATTTAATACAGTGACTTAATAGGAAAAGATGTTCATTATATTTGGGTATCTTTGTAGACGATGTTCAATAGACATAAAAGCGTGTACACCCCACGAAGGCAGCCGGGTTGATGGTACGTGTAACAACTACAAGTACCCTACGAAAGGCTCCGCTAAAGGGCCTTATCTGAGGTTCCTGAAACCAGACTATGCCAACGGTAAGTGCTACTTGTTAGATTAGGATCAGTTTACTTGCTGAAACCTAGATCTTATCGTTCTGGAAAACAGTTAAAGTGTACACAAAGTGAAGGATTTGAGCATAATGCCTACGAATCCAGTTTTTTAGGATCTTATAGGATACTTATAGGATCACTTCGTCGTCGTTGTGCGTCCGTCTATCTGTCTGCCAAGACCCTTTTTCTAACTTTAACTTTAAATTAATATCAAATACATAGGTTTACGGTCCCTTGAGCTCTAAAGAAATCAAGTTTCTAAGTCAACGCAATAAAAAAGTAAGGCCATTTATGCGACATATTTTGATACTCGCAAATAAATCAAAACCTATAGGGTACTTCCTATTGACCTAGAATCATGAAATTTGGCAAGAAGCAAGGTCTCACAAAACACGTAAAGGAAAATGTCCTAAAATCGTTTATTTATAGGTTTATAAAACTTGTTTCTGTGTATAAAAAGCTCGGTGCCCCGCGTTCATATGATGGATTAAGGCGGATGCTGGCGGATGCACATTTCCTGGCAGTAAGCATGACCGCCTTTTACGACACTCTAGTGTACTTCTTACAAGGAAATAAACAAAAACCTATATGTAAACGATTTGGAGCAGTTCAAGACAGGAAATATATCGACAGGATATATATTTACTTTAGTGCCAGCTATCAACGAAGGAACTTGCAACTTGGAACCAGCGTTAGAATAGGTTGAAGAATAAGTTGAAATGCGAAAACGATAAATCTAGAGAAATGATCAGATCAAAGTCTACTGACCTGTATCCTAATTGCGATCAATCAGAATCTGAATCGTTTTGAAATAGATTGCTAATCCATTGCTTCAGAAGCTGAATGTTGTTGAACTGTCAAAATGAAACAGATTAGTCGTAATCGTTTACGAAAATGTGTTACGTAATTAGGGTACTGTACATTGATCAGTCAATTTATTAACCTTAATTACAATATACAAGCTAACACTAAAATATGTTTATACTATGTACAAGTTCATAATAAAAATAAAAAAGAGGAAGAGCTCATTGTGCATAAAAAAAATCTTTCATCATTTCAATCAGCATTGCCACGTTGGATGGCAATGCTGATTCTTTGAGCTAAAAATAGTCAATTTATTTAAATGATGGCTCTGATCAACAAAAATATTCTCGGTATCTCTAAATATTATAAAACAAAGTCTTATAATATTTAGAGATACCGAGCTTAGAACTTTTCGCGTTTGTCTGTATGACCGCGTTGTTCTTCTAAACAGATTTGATAAGATTTTCGTCATCGTTTAGAGAATGTATTGGAAGGTTTATGTAATACGTTACTATTAAAGTTACATATAACTAATAAATCTCGAAGTTTTGTCAAGTCGTAAAAACCGTGCGATGCAGGAGCGGGTCGCTAGTATGATATTTTTTTTATATTAGTTTATTAACGCTGCCTATGTACTAAGTCCAATTTACATTTTACTTAGATAAACATTTCTTTCTTTTCCAATCAAATGTAAAATACGAGCATACCTACCTACACAAATTCTAAAGTGCCAACCCTAGTGGGGCAGAATCCACAATATTTCAGACTAGTGGAATCTGCCCCACTAAATCAAACTAGTGGAGCAAATTCCACTGCTAAATTTTAGGCATTCCACTTTGCCCCACCAGTGGGGTCAAATAGTATAATACAAAAAAAAACATCTATAGTACTTCCGTTAGACACCATTTAAAACTTTAGATACTCAATAAACATTACGCAGATTATTAAACATGTTTAAGTATATCGAAACCTAGAGCAACTACACAACAATATAGTTTCACCCCCAGATCGCGATATCCGAATGAACAGACATGGTGAGCCGCTTCCCTCAGCCCGGAAGGTCAGAACGGAACTACACTCCACCGGACGCGTCGAAGATAAGGTCACGTTCAATGCGGCTGCTGTACATATGCTGGAGTTTATACATCGAGATATCAGTATCATGGATGGACCACGTAAGATGAGTTTTGTTTATTTCTGTTAAGGAATTTGTAATAATGGAAATTATTTAGGAATTTACATGAAAAATAGTCATGGCATTCAGAAATGAATCATTGAAACCTGCAAAATTACATCATACAATGCACCCCCCCCCCTTAAAACTCCCGGCTTTCACATGCATTCATTCATATGACCTGCAACTCTTTGATTAACTCCAACTTCAACATCAAACATTCTCAGTAACAATAGTTTAATATTCCAACATATTTCATCTCAACTCCCATATTAATCATCAAGTTCTACCTTTCAGTCGACTACCTGAAACGCAGGCAATATTGCTGTTCGCCGATAGGTGATAAGGACTCGAAGTGTATCCCTATACGTGTGCCCGAAGACGACCCGTATCTCAAAGTGACTGGTATACGCTGTCTCAACTTCTCTCGAGCGGAAACTTTCCAAGACTCCGGTTGTACTCCCGAAACAATACTTCCCGAACAGGTTAGTACTTACTCAAAGTCTCGTACACACCCCGACACAGCAAGCCATGCATTTCCAGGTTAAGCAGACCTCGCATTGTATAGGCTTTCTGAGCGAGGAAAGGTCAGTTTATACTCGAAACGTACATCTTGCTGTGTCATCGTGTCTACAACTCCCAAAGTTATTTATGAGTTCTGTGATACGAGTGAAAATTTTCATGATTAAATGACTTAAATGTGACTTTATCCTTCATTGGGAATAAAGACGGAATGCTAATAATAGCGTGGAGGAAATGTTAAAGATGATTTGCCTACCTCAACGTTTATTTGATCGTATTGTAGAAAAGTCAAAGGAAAATATACCCAGAAATGGGGTGGTGACTTTTTCAAGCGTTGAAAGAAAATATTGTTAGGAACGTGTGCTTGTATCTATCGTGGCCAGGTCTTAGGATTGACCATTTCATGAAATGGCCAGCTAAAATTGGCCATATCGTTTAAACGTTCACGTTTAATGATATGTCAGTCGACGTTTGGCCATATCATTAATGTAGGGTATCCATGGTGTAAGGTGTAGTAAAAATAGCCAAATAACTGCGACCAACTTGGAAGTACACAAGCCGGCCGCTGCCGCGGCACCGCTCGCTGCGCTCGCTCGACTCGTTGGTCACAGTTTGGTCACGGTTTTAAGTGCTGTATGCTGCATGTTACGCCGCGGCAGCGTCCGGCGAGCGCTACTTCCAAGTTGATCGTTTTCCATTATATCATATTTGGAAACCCAATAAAAGTCCATCGACTTTTTTTGCGTGGTCACCCTACTTTGTTTGATTTGTTGTATGCCGCCGCCATGATGCACAACAAGAATACGGCGACATCAACGCCTCTGCCGGTGGATAATCTAACAATTTTACGATATAATTAGTTATGTTTGGCCACATCATGAAGTAGTCGTGCGTGACGTGACCAGTGGTCGATGTTCATTTCATGAAATGATCAGTTTTTAGATCTGGCCACGACATATCTATATACAAAGGGTGGCGCTTTAGTTACCTACTACCGTCAAGGGGGTGATGGCGAAAGTTGTTTAGTATGACGGGTAAAATCACCCACTTGACGGATGCAGGCGACCTACATACATCATCATAATTCTCCTGCCCTTTACCAATTTATTTGAGGTCAGCGCAATATATGTTTATAGTTGCATACATGCGTCAAAAATAGTCTAAAAAGTCATTCACGAGTTGATCCGTATCAAAGTCAAAGAATTTATTTCAATTAGGCACATAAAAGGCACTTTTGAACGTCAAAATGTACGAAAAAAAAGATTTGATTTTAGTCGCCCCTTCCAAAAGGTATTTTTCGTATGGAGAAGAATGGGCAAGAACTTCACCGTTAGTTGCTCTTTTAAAATGTTTTCACAATATATTGTATACATTAATACCAACCTTTATTTATTAAGTAGGTTGACGAACTATTTGGTCATCATCCGAGTTCTTTGTTATTCCAAGTACGGACAAAATAATTATGTTCATGGACAAAATGCGTTACTATTTATTTTCACAGTAATGATGTTTTCATAAGAAAAGGAAATAACGAAAACGAAAGCAAACGTCCAAACATTTAAAATTAGTGTCGTCTCTTTGTCTTCTATACTTTTCTCCGAAGTCATTTTTAAGTCTATTAAAGGAAATAAAGACGATGTTGCCATTTTACATATTATATTTTATTTATAAATGTAGAATTAATTATTGTATATTTATATATTAATTATATTTCATTGTATGCTGCACAGGTCGACGTCATAACGTCACCGCCGGCTGTCGCTGAAAACCAGCGCTGGGGCTCTGTCTTGCATAGGGTCGCAGCATTATATTGAGTGATGGCCGTTTTGCGTGGATGTGACGCACATTTTCCCTAAACTTGTTTCTATTTTTCTTTTCTTTCTTTCTTTTTTTCTTTCAAAGAAAAAAAAAACAATAATTTGGTCACCAGTATCATCATCCTGCCGTTATACCTGTTTATTTGGAGTCTTCTTCCATTCATCTGAATCAGCTGTCACCTCATTATTCACCCCCTTTCTGGCGGCTTTTACGTCTATCGTTTCTTTGGTAATAATAACAACAACCATTTAATTCAATAAAATCATTATACCCGCGGTGCGTCACACAGTCTTATCTTATTTTTATTTGATCTTATTCTTTTCGCTTCCAACATTATTTATTCTGATCATATTCTGATCGTAGGTGTTACTATAAACATAATTGGTATACGAAGAAAAAATCAAAAGGGCTTGAATGAAATATTATCGCTTTACAAGCATGACGTATGAGCACACAGCTGTCATGGCCGCTCTGATAAAACGGGATCTATAGGAACTAAAAGTTTTTATATGTTTCACTAGATGTCGCTACTGTTGTCAAATTTTAGTAGATATAATAAAATATAGGTCAACTAAAGATGTTTCCAGGGCCGTTTTGTGTTATTGTTTGATGATTTCAATTGATTGTTTATCAACATAATAAAATCGTTTATCATTGTGTCACTGTATGTACTATTTGTTGTTTGAAATTCAGATGAAAACGAATTACCTACTTAACTAATCAACGATTTTTAAATAAGTAATTTTTATGCTCAGACCCATCTATAATTAAATAGATTTTTGGTTGTTTCATAGCGTGTGGTTTTATTGATTACATAGTAGCCATTTCATTTCACCCAAATAATGTTTTAATCAATGATCAATACCTATATTTTAATCGGAAAAAAAACACTAGATGTCGCTGTGCCGATGACGCGGCTTTCTGAATCGCGGTGTTAAGATTATCCGCGAACGAATGACCCTCTTCGATTTAGTGTTTCGAATTAAGACCTTACTTCATAGGATCATTTCTATAGTAAGCTCTTCTCGAGACTTTCACACTATGTGAGTCCTCACAAGTCACGTTGATGAGATGTGGCGCGGTGCCCTGAGCGTGAGGCGGGCGGTGGTAGACCTACCATCAGCCCTCGATGATCGTTCACTCCTTTCGCAAGAAGGGGGCGTGGGGTGCTGTCGCTGTCTGAGTGGCTTTTTTAAAACCTTATATAACTATTATTCAATATCACATCACTAACGACATAGAGCCCCGTTTGTCATTATATAAGAATTCTAGTTTCCTGTATGAAATAAAAAACTGAAGGTAACCCAATTTGTTCCATTTTATATAATTAATTTTAAAATTGTATTGAAATGGAACCATACGGGTAATACAAAATTATTGAAAGCAACGGATCTGTGATATCACGTCGTCTATAATATATTCTTTAAAAACTACGGACATAAAACTAACTACTTTTACATTAACTTTAATTAATGAATAATAAAAATGTTTAAGTCGCACGTGGTTGCCATCACCACAACGATGGATCGAGGTCAAGATCAATCATAAACATCCTGTAAAATGTATCACTAGATGGCGCTGTACCAATGACCCTGTTTCCTGGATCATGGCGTTACTTTCGGACTCGAGACTTTCACAATATGTGAGTCCTCACAAGTCACGTTAATGAGACGTGGCGCGGTATCCCGAGCATGAGGCGGGCGGTGGTAGACCTACCATCAGCCCTCAATGATCGTTTACTCCCTTCGCAAGTAGGGAGCGTGTCTTGTGGGTACTGTCGCTATCCGAGTAGCTTTTTTAAACCTTATAAACTCTTCGAATCCTTATCTACCGTAGCTAAAAGTATTATATCCTGATAAATATAGAGGATATTTAAATTATTTCATATATTTCATGATATTCACCAAACATAACAAATCAAGTCAGTTATCTGCTGTATAATGCTTTAGATAAACTACCAAACACCAGTGATTGACCTCTCAACAATATACGGAGTGGATTATCAAGGGCTAGCTAAAGTAAGAAAATATGAAGATGGCCTTTTGATACTTGAGAAAAGAGAAAACCGTTACGTGCCTGCAAACATAACTGCTAATAAACCGTATTTGTCTCCCGAAATGTTGGAAGATATGAAAAACAATATAATATCGAATATTAAAGACGACATGATGATAAAGCTAACAATGACAATGATTAATAAGAACTATACAGTTGCAAATATGACGACCGATTTATTAACCAATTTGTCATCCGACATGTTGGGTAATATGGCTCCTAACATGCCGAATATGATGCCTGAAATAATGCCCGATAATTATAACGACTTGATGTCTGATGTTATGCCGAAAATAATGTCGAATTTTACAAAGAACATGAAGAAAAATATGAATAAAAAAAAGACAACTAATATGACTGCGGATATGCTGGTAGATAATATTGCAAATATACTAGCTAACTCAATGGTCGGTATGGTATCGGATATGGTGGCGAAGGTAACACCGAATGTATCAGAAAACGTTTGTATACAGAATAACGATACGGAACCTATTTGCTATCAATTTGGTGAGTTATTTTAGTTTGTCTGTTTTTTTTTTAACTTTCGTATAAGAACGAAACAAGAAGAACGCAAAAATTTTGATTTATTATACCCTATATCCAATAAGAATATTAGAAATACTTGAAGCGCAATAAAATCCAGGTATTCATATAAATGACACAGATGATTTAAAAATATCTTACTTATTTACTGTACAGGATTCCCAGAAGTAGGAAACTATGACCTCAGAACCACAGCCTTGACAATATTCTTCATGAGAGAACACAATAGGTTGGCTAAAGCTCTTCACGAGATCAACCCTTGCTGGAAAGACGACCGTCTTTTCAAGGTAGCTAGACAGATCAACATCGGAACAGCTGCCCACATCTTTATGTATGAATTGCTACCTACTTTACTAGGTAAGTCTCGTTACTTCCTGAATACTGTCTCGACAGAAACGTTTAATGAATTGAATTACCTACTCGACTTCAGCTTTTGTTAATTACGTCTTATCATCAAAACTTACGAACTATACAAAGCAAATGAAACACAAGCTAATAACTCGACGCTTTTAATTGAATAAAGTGCCAACCGACGATTAACTCTGTATGCACTATGTTGGTATAGAACTATTCCAGGTTAAGGGAACAAAGATATTGGTTTGGGTGGCTAAAGTGGA
This sequence comes from Xanthia icteritia, assembly GCA_949128155.2. NCBI lineage: Eukaryota > Metazoa > Arthropoda > Insecta > Lepidoptera > Noctuidae > Xanthia > Xanthia icteritia. The sequence continues at coordinate 15,900,678 of OX421942.2, forward strand.
GAGGTTCCTTTTAACCCTAAGGCTAATAATTAAAATTAATACAAAAAATTCTAAAACAAGTGTTCAAAAAATATGTAGTTTCGAACATAACATAACACTAGACTCTCGACTATCTAAGTTTTATTTATAAGTACGAGTAAATCATTTTCATTCAAACCAATAATTCATCTCATTCTTAAGAGCGTTCATCCAAAAAATTGGCAACGTTGTAAACAGCTGTTAAATAGTTACCTGATTGATTAATTTGGCGAGGTTGTAATTTTTTTTTATACACATAATGTCTGATTTTTTTTGTATCTTTCGCGTCAGGGTGTTTTACATAAATAATCGTGACCAAGTCGAATTATTTTCTACGAAAAATGATTAAAATATATATATATATTGTATAATAGGTCTTTACCTATGAAATTGCCGTTTTGTATGAAAAAATTTAAACGAATTTTTTTCATGTATTTTTTATTTGTATTAATCGAAGTAATCACCCATGCAATCAATGCATCTTTGCCAACGCAGTGGCAGTTTATTGATGCCCTTCTTAAAGAAATCAGCTGGACGGGAGGCAACAAATTCTTCAAAGGCATTTTGTACTGCCTCTCGGGTATTGAATTTTTTTCCCGCCAAGAAGTTATCCAAATTCTGGAAAAAGTAGTAGTCAGGTGCAAGGTCTGGTGAGTAGGGCGGATGACGGAGAGCTTCCAACCCCAGTTCTTGCAACTTGGACCGCGAGGTTCATTTTTCAGGTCGAAATTTCCAGAACGGAAGCGAGCAAACCAATAACAGGTGGTGCGTTGGTTTGTAGTGTTAGCTCCGTAAACGTCGTTGATGTTGCGTGCCGCTTGTGCCGCGTTGCTGCCACGACGGTACTCATATTCCATAATTACTCGAACTTTTAACGTATCCATGATGACGAAAAAGATTGAAATGCGATGAAAATGTAACACTAATCAATAAACAAATGACAACTTTTGGAAAAAAAAAACATGTTAATAAAATAAAATTACCTAATTTGAAATTAGAATTCTTAGCCAAACAAAAATTATTTTGATTTGAAATGGCCAGTACTGCAGAACGGCAATTTCATAGGTAAAGACCTAATATATATATGCTAGTTGTTTCTTTGACATGGTCTTATTAATACCCTAGAGTTAAGTGATATCAAGAGGAACACGTTGTACAAGGGTAACACTGAAAGATTTTAGAACTGAATGGTTGGAAACAAATCCATAGAAAATTTTGTTTAATTTAGGATTTAGAACTCTTTGGTAACCTGATGATGTATATTGAATTCATTTGTTACTTATTCCTATAAATTGGCGGCAATTTGAAAAATGCGCATCGAAATGAATTTAACGCGAGAAAATTTTCGCTCTATATTTTATTACGACTTTCGTTGTAGTCTTATAAGTCAACAACAAATTTATGATAGACTTTGATTAGCCTTTCATGATCAAGTCCCATTACGTGCCACTGTTTGTTGTAAACAGTGGCACGTAATGGGACTTGATCATGATTGGTTCAATGAGTTTAAGTGGGGTCGTAGGAACTTTACTGATGACCTGCGTGAGGGACGTCCTGCAACGGCAACAACTGACGATATGATCATTGTGATCACCGTATGGCGCATGATAGACACTGATGAGAGAGTGACCTACCAACAGATTCGGGCAAGCTTAGGTATTGGTATGAGTCAGGTGCAAAAATCTTACATGAGCATTTAAGCGTCAGGAGGCTATGTACTAGACTAATGAACACCAAAGACCAAAAACGCCGTGAAGAGGCGTGAACGTTTGATCCGTAACTCAGTGGTTCCATCGAATGCGACGTTGCTTAGAAAGGAATAGAGACTATTTCGAAAAACAGTAACAGTATTAGCAACTTAATGCTTCATTCAGTTTTTAATTTTCTCAGAACTTTCAGTGTGTCCCACGTATAATGGATAAAATGGCAGGGGGTGACTTGCACACTAAATAATGGGTCCGTGAAAACTGTCGCTAGCACATAGTGTCGTAGTGACAAAGCCGTACCTAATGATATTATGATGAACACTAGTAACAACGAAGTTATTGTAAATGCAACTCTAAGAAAGTTGAAACCAATTATAATTTAGATTTTTAACATACGTAACGTGTTTATACATCTCTTTTTTTGCCTGAATTATTGTAGGTTATAGAAACATGGTGAACTATGGGCTGTTATCAGAAAATGTGGAGCATGTGAGTGCGTATGATGCAGAAGCGGTGCCGCTCGTATATGCGGAGTATGATATCGCTGTCAGATATTTCCATACATTCTTGGATGGCAGAATCAAGTAAGTTTTGATCGGATTACACATAAGTTTATTCTAAGAAACTCGAACAAAATGAACATCACCTACGTCTATATTAGAGTCAAAACTAATTCTTAAAAACTTATCTTCATTTCTTTTCTTCTTCTTCTTTACTTATATTCTTAACTTATCTTGTCTTTCTTTATTCTTATTGTATATTTATTTTAATTTTATATCATAAATTCTTTATTATTTTTTTGTAAGCGCTGGGGCTCTGTCTTGCATAGAGTTGCAGCATTATGCTGAGCGATGGCCGTTTTGCGTGGATGTGATGCAAATTTTTCTTAAACGTGTTTCTTTTTTTATTTTATGTTCTTTTTTTTGCGTCACGTTTACCGCAAATAAACGTATCTTCTTTCTTTACTTATGATGTACTAGGAGCTTTTTAATTTTAGTTACTACACTGGAAGTCCATATATACATGTTGCAATTCTGTTGTGTTTCAATTCCAGGACATACACCGAAGGCTATCATTATAAAGACGAGTTTTCCTATAGTGAAACACTCTACAGATCTGGTCTTCTGGAAAAAGGTGAAATATTGGAAGAACTCAACCGTGGGACATTCCATCAGTATGCTGCCAAGATTGACGATATTCAAGATCCTGACGTACGTTATCAGATCACAATAATTATTTTTTCTCATTATATATATCCTATATATACATTTATAAAAGGACAAGTTCTGTGTATATTTATAATTACAGATAGTTGGTATATTTCACTGTGGGGCCATATGCCTTTTTGAGTTCGCCTCGCTTTTTTTTTATCCTCATCGATGATGATCTTGGCCTGCATCTCACCTGATGGTAAGTGATGATCAGGCTGAAGGTGGAAGTGAGTTGCATTCGGAATCCTCAACCACAGAGGAACTGGCTGTCTTACCTGTAACTGGCGAAACACAATAATGCTGTTAACATTGTTGTTATGGCGACGGACTTATGTAGATAAGATGATGATAGCTAGCCAGGCGGACTTAGAATAAGCCCTACCACCAACCAAACCGAGCAAATAATTTTGCTCCCACTGGGAATCGAACCGGGGACCTCTGGGTCTGAGACAGGTGGTCTAACCACTAAACCACAGAGGTGCTTCTGCAGCGGCTGGCAAATAATTTTAAACAAGTTCGTTAGTTTTTCCATTTTCTGTGAGGTACCGATCCGGGCACTAATTGAAACAGATCCTTAGCTTATTTTATTTTTATAGTATTTTATTTCATTCCTATAACTTTATATTCTTGTTTTGTCTAGATTTCCGAAAACTACTACGGCAAGAAACTTCAAAGAGCTCATGATTTGCCAGCTTTAGACATACAAAGAGGTAGAGACATGGGTGTTCGAGGTTACAATGACTATAGACACACGTGCGGCTTGAAACCAGCTAAGAAGTTCCGAGACTTCATAGATGTTATGGAAATTGAGGTATAATTACCGTGACATACTACTGTTACTTTCAATACAAATTAACCGTGTTTTTGCAGGAACAGCTGACTGTTGCAATTTTTACAGTATCGGTGCCATCAATAGATAGTTCCCGTCTAAACTCAAATTTCAGATAAACTATATAGATTGTACTAGGCTAAACTGATTAGATCTGCTGTCTTGTCATATCAATCTGTCTAGCCTTTTCCCAGCTATATCGGTCGGCAGGGTCGGCTTCCAGTCTAACCGGATGCAGCTGAATACCAGTATTTTACATGGAGCGACTACCTATCTGACCTCCACAACCCAGTAATTGGGTAATACGATAGCCTTTGGTAAGACTGGTTGTCAGACTTTCAGGCTTCTGACGACCTGTAATGACTGTCAAAGATCCACGAATGACAGTCGGATCCAACGGCTTAACGTGCTTTAATATAAGCGTCTTTTTAAGATAAGCGTAGCTTAGCCTGATGGATCGACCCCTGCGGCAGTTATTACTTAGCCACGAGCTCTTCAGATCTGCTGTCTTGTATGGATCAGAATGTTGGTGCACAAAAAAGGATGAATGAAAGGCTAAGACAGATGTGTAATGTTACGCGAATGGATGGAATAAGAAATGAGTACATAAGAGGAAGTCTGAAAGTAGAACCGGTAATTGAATAGTTGTGTGGAAATCGTTTGTCATGGTATGGGCGTGTGGTGCGGAGTAATGAAGAAAGTATTGTGTATAAATGTGGATGGCTATAAGAGTAGGGCAAGACCAAAGAAACGATGGATGGACTGTGTGGAAGATGATATGGCTAGAAAGGGGGTGACTACCGAGATGACGACTAATAGAGAAGTATGGAAAGAAAGCACATGTTGTGCCGACCCCAAATAAATTGGGATATGGGCAGAAGAATGATGTCAAAGTCAAATAATTTATTTCAATTAGGCACTAAAAAGGCACTTTTGAACGTCAACATTTACAGAAAAATAATAATTGATTCTAGTCGCCCCTTCCAAAAGGTAGTTTTCGTATGGAGAAGAATGGGCAAGAAACTCCACCGTTACTGTTTTAAAATGTTTTCACAATATCTTGTATACATCAATTATATAATTATATGTGAAGACGATGCACCTAGAATAAGATTACTATACCACGTTAGGTAAAAATAATGAAAGATTAAGGAATGACAGATAAATTAACCATGTGATATATGCATGGTGCTCACATATTTACAAACATTGTAAAATTATACGATATTTCTAACATTTTTACAAGTAATAGGTACTAATAAGTCAGTGTGTGAGTTCAAGTAATCACAGAATGTAAACTCAATATTTAATAAAAATAAAAATATTATACAATTAAATTAGCAACCAGTTAGATTTTGTCTAGATTCTAAATTGTCCTATGGAGCAGGACCAACATGTTTCCAAGCATTTTTATCTTGGATATAATCCTCTAATTTGTAATATGATAGTACTAAGCCAAACCAGATGATAGTACTAAGTCAAACTTTAGTTAGTCCTAAAAGCGGTACGACCAACCAATGCATCAGACGCAATAGTCTGGGGTAGATAATCTAGGGTGTGCAAAGTAATATACTGCTAAAACTCCAGTTACAATATCCAAAACCAAATCGCTAAACCAATTTGATCCAACAAACCAGTATCAAACTGGTCAACCAGTCGCGAACCACAGATAGGCGAATAATACTACGATTCATTGTTGACAAAGTTACACAAGCTAGTATTAGCCAATTTCAGGTAGTTTACTGACCATGCATTAGAGGAATATTAGAGAAGTATTAAAAGTTGGTTATTCGATTATCGATTTTTAAGGTACCAGGCATTATTGCTCGATTTTTGACGACCGACGCGTGTGCATTTGCATAAAAACTCGCATGCGAAGGGTTCCGTACCACCGTACAATATTTACCTAGCACTACATATTTTTATTTGTTATAGTGGCCATAGTAGTACACACTCTGTAACAATTTCAAGTGTCTGCCTAAATGGTTCAAAAGATACAGCCCTGTGACAAACAAACGGACGGACGGACAGCGAAGTTTTAGTAATACGGAAAGTACAGAACCCTAAAAACACGATGTCGATAATTCTCTCTTCTGTCTGTTTCTTACACATTTATCCGATCTTGTTTGATCACACAAGTCCATAGTCAAAATCGAGCAAATCTATAGGAAACTTTACAAAACAGTTTGTTTAAGTGTTTTGTGAAGGTTCCTATAGATTTTAAATGAACAGATTATAGTTATACAGTTTAGTTTTTCTCTACAGTTCTTACCCAAGTCTCCCAGATTACAGTCTTGTTACTTAGTCTTCGCCAAGCTCGTCTAAAGCTTCCTCTTTAATTAAATTGCATTCCCTTATATCAAGTTGCTTATCAAGTCTGCAGTAATATCTTATTACTAAGACTAAACATTAACTAAAGCCGCTTCAGTCTTAGATGAACGTTTTCAGACTGTTTATGTCAAATTACATAGCTTCTGAGGAAATTGTTTCGGTACTACTTGGCAACAATATTATTAAAGCCACAACTTGCTTCCTTTATTTATTTATGTTTACACAAAACATTTTACAATCGATATTATATAGAAATAGCATGCACAGCTTAAAGTGACTTCTTTCACCAAATTGTATTATGAAAATATAATTTACTAAGGGGTTCTCTATGTTCTCTATGTTAGAGGGTTTGGTTACCGCACGCAGTCCCTTCAGGTTGACCATTGTGCGTTGGCTATGGCGGCCGTCGGTGGTTATTCTAACCAGTCCTCTCCCCTCCCTCTAGAAGTTGATGAAGTCTCCTGGTCTGTTTAGAATATCTGTAAAGGATCTGAGTGAACCGAGGGTTTCCATTCTGATCTGGGTGACGCCTGTGCATTCAAAGAGCACATGCGCAACGGTTTTCACAGCCTGCAGGCTGTGAAAACCGTTGCGCATGTGCTCTGCGTTGCTGCCTGCACAGAAGACTTACCGTTATGCCTATTGTGTGGAAGTCTTTGTTTAGCAAGCAGTGTCCCGTGGTGGTCCCCGACACCCGGCGCAGGCCGTTCCTGCCCAGGCGTAATAAACGCCTGGTAAGCCTGTATCTAAGAGTGGTATAGCTTCCCTGGACTGCCTGCAGTCCAGTGTCGAGGTCCACCAGTTCTCCACTTGTTCATGGGTGAATGAGCCCCTGCAGACTGCAGACTGTTTAGCAAGAGCGCCTGTAGATCTTTGGTAATTTCACCTACCATTGATAGTTGTAGCACGTTCTTTATCCAACTCTATTATTTAACGTTCTAACTTAAACTTCTTCTTGATTTCTTATAAACTATACCTTATTTCTAGAAAGTGGAGGCTCTAAAGAAATTATACGAAAACGTAGATGACGTAGATTTGTTGGCCGGTATCATGTGTGAGAATGACATCCAGGGCATCCACGTAGGCCCCACGCTGTTCTGCATCATGACCAAACAGCTCCAGATTTTTCGGTACTCTGACAGGTTCTGGTTCGAGAGGGGCGACCAGTTCCATAGCTTCACTTTGGGTAAGTTTTCTAAGTAATTATGTTGTGGTTCATGTGAATGGACACACATGAACTTACCTAACTGACCTACTTTGAAATTGCTCCTGACCACTATGGTCAAGTTAGTCTAATAAAAACTGCCCCAATAATTAATTTGATCAAACTAGTTTAGATAGAAAATATATTAACAGTGCAACGTGTAGGTACTTTTGACAATTAAATTGCAACATTCAGGAATATTTAAAAGCCCAGCTATTTCTATCTCCAAAAAGTTCCTAACTAAATCGCTACAGCAGCTAACTAAATCTCCACAGGTCAACTGCATGAAATCAGTAAAACCAACATGGCGCGTTTTACATGTGACAACGCTGAGGGTATCAAACACATCCAACCTCAGGCCTTCAAGAGTGTTAGACCAGGGTATGTATACTTCAGAATTTATAGTTCAGTATATTTTTTAAAGCCAAAGTAAAATAATTTATTCCAATTAGGCACAAAAAAGGCACTTTGAACGTCAAAATTTACAAAAACATAATTGATTCTAGTCGCCCCTTCCAAAAGGTAGTTTTCGTATGTGAAGAATGGAAAGAAACTCCACCGGTACTCTTTTAAAATGTTTTCACAATATCTTGTATACATTAATTATATAATTATATGTGAAGACGATGCACCTAGAATAAGATTACTATACCAGAATATTTTTTCGCATTTTCTACATCTGTTAAATGTCTAACAGCATAAGCGGCCGAGCTTAGCCGCCCCGCGAGAGATGTTATATGGGTCCCCGTTGTAATTTCTCGTCTGGCGTGATTCCTAGGAAAACCGTTTGATTAATAAATTGCAGTTTTTCTCCATTCAATATGATGTCACATTCGCTACTTCTTATGAGTCAAGGCACTTGTTTAAGTATCGGTCACTGTATATAAAACATAATTTTACATAATAATTAAAATATCAAGTTTTGTTCATGGTTTCCTGTAGACGCTGTAATAGGTCACTAGAAGATTAAGTGGATTTAGGCAGCTGCATCTTACTCTGCGCGAATTAGAAAATACCATACGATCATCAATCTCTTTGTTAAGTTTTAGAATCATGCTATAAAAGATACGTACAGAGAGTTGTACGCTCACCTTACGACTACGGAATTAATCCAAACGTCACATCTTTCGCGTGACGATCGCTTTTGGTTTCCCCACGGCCTAATGACCGTCCCTAGATGGTCAAAATTGACAAACGAACGTTCCATTATGACAACCATATACCCCATATGGTTGTCGTAACAGGGTCTCCGCCCTGTATAGACGGTGCGGTTGTCCCTCCGGACATCAAAGCATAATCTGTTACCATGGATTCAGTACATGATTCTAGACCACCAGCTGCGTTGAAATTTTTAATATAGTCGAAAAGTAAAAAAAAAATGCTGTTTCCTACAAAAGTGCAATACCTACGCGGTCAAAACGTATGGCACTGCCACCTTGTATAAATGAATATGATTGAATGTTAACCTTATGCTATAAGAAAATACTGCGATCAACCATAATTTTACCAATGAATTTCATTTCAATATTTTTTACCTTTTTTTTTTTTCTTAATTTTTTTTTTGTTGTCTAAATGAATAAGAATGACGCAATTATTATTATTATATATTTATTTAATTTGACAACATTGGTCCACTGGTTAGTACAAAAACAAACTTATCAACTAAGGGTTAGTATTTATTAACTAATTACACATAATTATTAATATAGTATTATTATTATTTCATTATTAATTCAATTCTCATCCCTGCCGCACGAGCAACCGGACAGAGTGTCTAAGCAGTGGTGCATCGTGCTATTTAGCTAGGGTTTTCAAGATGCTGTTGCTGCTAGCCCTCATTCTGCTTATTAACGATGCGGCCTTCTTCCTCATAATGGCATAAAAGTCATCAGTTCGCGCTACAGCAAATATGCCAGACGCGCTGCAGAACCGGGGCAACCGCAACAGCACCCTGAAGCCATTATTATATTACACGCGCAGAGCATCTAGAGCCCTCCGCGTATCGTTGACCCACAAACTGCCCGTGTAGAACCCTCGACAATAAGCCTTAAACAGAGTTATTTTAGCCTCGTTACTACAACGAGCGAATCTGTGAGCCAACATGTTGCATCTGGCTGCTAGCGCCCTGCGCTCACGATCCATAATATATCTACCTGATCCTTGAGGTCCTCGGTGACAAAATGTCCCAAGTATTTAAATTGGGCGACCCTTTTAAGTGCTCGTCTATTGAGGGATATTAAGGGCTCATAATTTAGATGTTTCCCGGGGGCAGCAAAAATCAGGTACTCACTTTTAGTTACATTGTAAAACAGGCCTTGGGCTGCCACATATCTTTCACAGACGTTCAGTATCTTCCTGATTGAGCCAGCCGTTGGACCCAGCAGCACCATGTCATCGGCGTAACTCAAATTATTGACGCTAGCACCATCTATTTTGCACCCAACTGGCCTGCTGCTGAGTTCAACGATCAACTCATTTACATACAGGTTGAAGAGCTTAGGTGATGTGAACCCCCCCTGTCTCACCCCACACTCCAACCTGTATGCTTCAGATAGAACGTCTCTCCAACGCACTTGGTTTAACTGGTTAGAGTACCAGTACTGGAACAAACCCCTCAAATCAGGTGGTACACCCGCTCCCCTCAGCTTATCCCAAAGGACATCATATGACACAAGGTCAAATGCCTTTGAGAGATCAAGGAAGCAGGCATACACCGGAGTACTTCTATCCTTATAGTATTGGACCGTACGTATAAATACGTTCAATTTTTTTCAGAAATATGCCAGTCCCGTGCACACACATTGAAGGTCCCGACCTAACTAAATGGAGAGACAGAAACTGCCAGAAAAATAACGAATATACCAATGAAGCAACCCATATGCCTATGCGATACAAAAACAAAGAAACATTTTATGGGAACAGCAAGGACACTGTTTCTGACTTCTCTTCGTTCTTTGATGATCTTCTATCAAACAAACCTTCTTCAGAAGGTCAAGGCTACATTTCAATGTAACCTTGTGCAGAAGACTATCTACTATATATAGTTGAATTAAGGCTGATTTTTCAATGATCAGATAACAATTATCTGAAGAATAAATATGACAGTTTGACATAAATACTTTGTAAACCTGTCAAACCGCAATATTATTCCTTAGATAAAAAATATCTGAGTGTTGAAAAATCAGCCCTTAGGATAATAAGCAGGATGTGTACTTATTACGTGGTAACGTGGAGGTATCATTCGGCGTGCCTCAAGGAAGCGTATTAGGACACTTTTCTTAATGTATATAAATGACCTATGTAACTTAAAAGTAGATAACGCAAAAATATTTTCTTACGCCGATGATACTTCCATTGTCTTTTATGGCGATAACTGGTCCGAAGTAAAGCTCAAAACGGAAATAGGTATGGCTCAAATTGCTAATTGGCTCAATGAAAACCTCCTTACATTAAACGCAACTAAAACCAACTATATGTGTTTTACAATTAGAAACCGCTCACAACCAGATCAAGATTTAAATATAAAAATACATTCATGTAAACGAGCCATGAATTATACCTGTACATGTCCTATAATTAATAAAGTAACACAGACAAAATATTTAGGTGTCATAATTGACCAACATTTAAGTTGGTACTCCCACCTTGAACATGTTGCTAATAGAGTACGCAAATTGGGATGGATATTTAAATTACTAAGATATGTGACCCCTGCAAGTATAGCCACAAATGTGGGCGCCAAGAGAAATCTTCTAAATGAAATCTATACAGCCCTTGCACAATCTGTGATAGTCTACTGTATACCTGTATGGGGTGGGGCAGCGAAATCAAAATTTATAGACGTTGAACGAGCGCAAAGAGGTCTGATAAAAATAATGTACTTCAAGAAACGGAGATTCCCTACTGAAAGTCTATATGAGATTAGCGGCCTGCTATCTGTTAGGAAATTATATATCTGTGCCTCGACCTTAAAAAAGCATAAGGCACTTACATACGACAAAAACATAATGTTAAAGAGAAGAAAGGATATTATTGCGCAGGTGCCACAATCTAAAACCAATTTTGCTGCTACACAATATAATACTCAATCAGCACGGTTATATAATAAAATTAATAAAGACATATACATTCACACTGAACATCATCATAAAGGTAAGAAAATGCTAATAGAATGGTTAAAATCACGCACCTACGCAGATATTGAATGGTTGTTACAATAAGTGGAAATTAGTTAACTGACACCGCCACACCCGCACGCACATCCTATCATACAAAACATCCACACCAACCACACACCTCTCACACCTCGCACACCCCAAACACATCACACACCACACACACTCGGCACACTTAACATACCCCTCACACATCACACACTCCGCACACCCAACACACCCACATTAATGTAAAGTGTAACTCAAGTAACTAATAATAATATAATTTTGTAAGTGTACAAACAGCCGAAGCTATGGAAGTGCGGAGTCTCCTAACACAGGCGTCATCATGCTTAAAAGGAGGCTCCAATCATAAACTAATGTAAACTAGTTGGTACAGAAATAAACATTTTGTATTTTTTTTTTTTGTATTACAAGATTTTTTTAAAATTGTTATTTGTTTTATTTAGAATCGCATAGATGATTACCGTGTTGGTAAAAACCCAAATTGTATGTACGAAAATTTCTCACCTTGGTACTAAATTCTTCCCGTTCATCAAGATATCCAAACGTCCTATTGTTATCGAGGTTGTGTTTGAAAAACTCATCCCATTGAACTCCATTGAACGAGGTAACAAAGGATTTTCTTTTGGCTTCCAAAGTACAGTCTCGAAAGACTGTTGCAGTATTTAAAAGAAGAGTGAAAGAACACTATCTTTCCACTTCGTCATAGTTGCGTTGGTATTTATTTTGTATTTTATTTATTTTAGTATGTACGATTGTACGTATGTATGTATGTAAGTATATTCTCATATAATTTGTTTTATTTTATCAAGTGAATTGTTTTGATTTTATGTATTTTACTTTCTCTCTACTCTTACACATGGTGTCTACATGTCTTTTTACCCTCTGTCCTATCGCAGGTATGCTGGAAGAGATTTCTTTAGAAATAAGCATTATCTTGTACGTATTTTTCTGTTCTTTTCTTCTTGTCTGTTTATATATATGTGTGTACATAAATGGTTAAATAAAAGAAAATAAAAAATAAAATGATACATGAAGATTTTATTCTCAGAGTTTTTTCCCTGTAATTGTTGACTGTCTAAAGTAGGCTGTTACAATTCTAGGAAAAAAGAACGTAATTGAAATTACTTGGGTTGCGGTTAAAACCGATGAAAAAATAATCCAAGAAACTGTTTAATTCAATGAAATATGAGGCTATGGAACGCATTACGTTATTTTCCGATGATGTTTATTTTCAGCAGAAAAGGCTCCACTGTTTTTATCTTCATGTTCCGATAAAATCCAAGTCAAGTTTCGAGATATTTTCAAACTGTTTACTCGAGAATTTTCTCAAAACCATGGAAACTGTGAACAAATACGACTTAAGTATCCGTGAAAACTACTTTTATTGCAATAAAAATCCGTCGCTTTAACTGCATAAAAATAGTGTGTATTTTTCGTAAAAGCGTTTTGATGCTCTTTTGCTTCCTAGTGGCTTGATGTTGCCTGGACCTCTGCCAACCTTGTGTGATGCAAAAGAAAGCAAACCTGTCGAAGTTTATTCTGAAAATGCAGTAAAAATAGCTGTCTGTTTTGAACTCTTCAGTACCTATATCCAATTTAGGATACCTAAGTGAGAAGATCTGGAATGTCTGAGAGGCCTTTTATGCCCAACATTGGTAGTGTGTGCTGTGGGTGTGTGTGATGACAACATAAGGCCAATTCAAAATAAAATAATAAATATAATAATAATAATATTTGAACATAATATACCCGCAGGGCAGCATGTGGCGAGCTGTTGGGCAGTAGCGACCCCACGGACCCTATCTTCCGGGAGAAGTCTTGTTTCTCACCCCTGGTTTGCCTTTATTAGCCGGCTGGAGTGAAAACTGATGAGGAACAGAGCTCCCACCTCTTTCTTGCCACTTTCTGGCTTGAGTGGAGATTCGCAAGAGCAAACGTGTTCGGAGGAAGGAAGTTTTCCAGTAAGATGCTGGTAGGGATCTTGACCATACTTCCGGGATTGTCCTGATAGCCGTGGAATACCACTCCACTCCCTATAAGCACCTCAGGACATGTTGACTTTCCCGCAACCCCGGCAGGCATCGGTCCTATCGGACTCCTTCATTTGCTGACATCTCTACATTAGTAATACTAAACTTAGATATAAAAACATATTGAAAAATCGTTCGCCATAACAAATATTTGGCTGCCAATCACACTATCATGGACCAACTGTAGTAACAACTAGAGCGAATTCATTTTTACCTGGCTTATGTCTAGAATACAAACATTCTACCAAAACTGCGTATAGTTCGCTGTTTTTACATATTTATTTGGTCCCTACATTAAAGTATAAAAATATTTGTAAAAATAATAACCGTATATTTCTTTAACATTTGGTCTTAACATTTCAATTTGAAGGAGAATATTAATGAAAAACAGACGCCAAATACCGCAGGTGTTGCTTTTTGCTCCGATGAAAATCAATTTCAAATATTAAAAACAAACGATGTCTGAAGAGAAACGAAGTATACAACTGTTATTTGATTTGTTTTTTTAGTATCATTTAGAATGTAAATAACGACAGAGAAATTAAATTTTTAATTCTGGACAAAGGATATCGGTATCAATTTTACATGTCATATTAAAAAAAAAGCTAGATGGAGTCAATATTTCCCATCGGACTACCCCTGAAAAGAAATGACGAAGCAAACTCAGGGGCCAGTCTCTTTTAAAGTCCAGATATACTCTGGCCAGGCCACATGAGGACCATGTAGATTAGTGTCTGCAATGTTCTTTTGAGGAAAGAACCACACAGGTTTGAGTGGACATGCCCAGTCAGTGTAAGCATTTGTCAGCAACCGTGTAGCTCAACTTAGCACTTAAGGAGCTCAACGACTCGACGAACAATACCAAAGAAATGACATTTGGGTAGGCCGCATTAAATTCATCTCATTACTTCTTTTGTTTTCGGTAATAAATACATAAAGTGCTACAAGGATATTTTGGCACTTGAATGACATTGACAGGGTTTCGCGTTATCGTGACAATGTAGCCGTAGCATTATGCTGCGGCCACATTGTCGCGATAAGGCGAAATAAACTTCGCAAGTTATCTCGCACACCGCTCGACGTCTCGCTGAGCAACAGAGAACGGACGAAGGTTCGCGTTATCGCGACAATATTTCCCGAAACACACCCATGTATGTTCAGCGATTATTTATAGTTTAGGAGCTAGACAGAGTTAGCAAAAAATAATAAAAACCTCTCTGTTTTTAATATTTTTAGGGATTTTCTGTGTCGCATTTTTTGTTAATATTTTTTTTAATTCAACTTTCTTAACTTATGATCTAAGGTTGATAAAAAATACTATATGTCTAAACATAACCAAAAGTGACTAAGATCTAGCTCAAAGGGAAAGTTTTTGCTCGGCAAGATTAGATTACATTTTCAGTCTTTAAAAAAAGAAAACAAGAAGTGTGGCAATGACCATAAAGTAGTTATAAAAATTTTACGGACTCTCAGCTTTTCACAGCAATACAAATAATAAGGACTTTTTGGGACATTATTAGAGAAATTCGAACATGATAGGTAAGGCGAATTATCACAATTTTTTCATACTTAGTAGTAATTCAGTATTGTATGTGCTTCCGCTTGGAGTAATCCATTTTTCATTTTCAATATCCCTGTTTCATGGAAGGTCGACCTACTCTCGCAATAAGACTTAATTTTAAAACAATCTTGAAATCCTTCACGCTTATCTTTGAAAAAGATAAGCAATCAACATAATTACAAAGTTAATACGAAAAAGTTAAATAAACGAATAAAACAGCCGTTACCTTCTTTGTTTGCTCATACAATTGAGCAAGGAGGTACTTTACTTTAATCAATTCTGTTTCACAATGACGGGCAGCGGACATTACGACTGTGTTGAGTTTTTTTTTACACGTAGTGGCGTGTAGGCACGAACGAACTAGAACTTGGTGAACACGAACATCGAACATTTTTTTCGCATCTGCGACGTAGTATTATATTATCTGTGGAACCACTAAAGACCACCAACCAGTGTGTTTGTCAAAAATGGTCGTGGCAATCCAAATTCGAATCCATGGCTACTAAAGAGACCGGGGCGGCTGAGCACGAACACAAGTCGGTCTGTGTTTCCTATGGTGTTCGTGTTTGCTTTGCAAAGGAGATAGTTTTTTTTGTTCGGTGATTAGGCCCCCCAAAAATTGTGGCGTCTATTAATGAAACGCATGTTGATTTGTTCCTTATGATCTCTATTTCAGTGGTAATAATAATTATACTTCATCTAACGGGAATACTGAGAAATACGATCATAACCTAAAAAATCACTAAAAGAGCTAGTTGAGCTGTTTCAGTTTGTTTTATGAGTAGATTGGCCACATCGGTATTATAATTTAGTAAAATAGTGCACTGTTCAGTAATAATTAGTAGGAATGCGGGGTGTTTTGAATGGTTCATGAAATAAAAAATCACATATTATGTAAAAAAGCATTTTTATTAATATATAAATTTCAACGTCAGACGAAAAAAGATGCAGGTCGCTCCACCTCTCATCTTGATACCGTGTCCAAGATAAAAATACTTTAATACCGTTCGCTAAATATTAAATGTGCACAACAGTCAACTGTACCAACGTCTGCCCACCAAACTGTTGAAACAGTATTCAGCAAGAGCAGCTCTAGTGTTAGAAATTGATGTTCTAGGTACGTATCTAAATAAAGCACCTGAAAAAGGTCGTCTTCTATCTACTATACTATCGTTCTTTGGTGTGCTGGAATCCACTGCAAAATAATATACGGGTACGATTTTCGAGTGACCACTAAATACGTAACCACTAAAATGACGTTGCAATAAAAACTATCTCCTTTGCGTCCACACGTACGAACCAAATATCCCGAGTTCGATGTTCGTGGTCACCATGTTTTAGGTATTCGTTCGTGCGCACACACCTTTAGATTTTGATACTGAAAATACGCAGACTTCAACATCTACAATGTGTAACGTTAAATGCGCAAAACCTCAGACACCCCAACTGATTTTTAATTCAATTGGCCTATTTCAGAGAGAAAAAAAATCATTAAATAAAATTGTAAAGGATTTATGTACTGTTTTAGTTTTACTGGCTATTCTGATCGTTTCTTGCGTCTGCGACGACGCTCTTGTCTTATTCATGGCACTGTATGGAAGATTTGTATTTGCATTGAAATAAAAGCTATTATTATCTCGCGTATGAGAAAATTTAAATTGGTCGACAACAATTTTTGTTTGTTTATCTATTTTGGCGGGTTAGAGCATGTGATGGCTTGACCTATTAATACATAGAAACGGCAACGTTTTTAATGAAGATTTTTTTTTAAATGTGACCTATGTTAAAAAGTGGTTCAATTGATTCTGCTCATTATTCTGATCAAACTATTTTCAGGTTTTGCGCATTTAACGTTACACGTTGTATATTTATCAAGAACCTCGTATACTTATTATTGTATCGTTTATTAAATTTTTCATCTACAAGTATATCTACACTAATATTATAATGAGAAAAGATTAGTATTTTTGTTGCTAATGAATAAATTTGAAAAACGACTGGAGCGATTTAAAAATTCCATCAGCTGTAGAATGCTTCATTATCACTGAGTAACATATAATTTATAAATCTAAACATGGGCGAAGTCGCTGGCGGAAGCTAGAATAAAATATTTCTTAAAAAATTTTTTTTTTTTTTTGCCTACTTGTTTCGAGAACAAGGTCCACGATTAGAGCTCTAGAGAAGCGAACATATTGTATCTAGGTATAATTATAATTATAAAGTAAGTCATCAATTTTTAATTTCCTGACATACTTTACAACTACAAATTGACTTTATTCACTACAATACTCAGTTAAACCAAATCAAATTTTCAGATTTACATTTTTGATGGCACTGTTTTCGTGTTTTTTACGGTTAATATTCGTGCATCTATTTCGGGTGAGCCCGAGCAACTACGATTTAGACGAATATCTAATCATGAGCTCATCATGGGTGGTGAATTGAATTTGTGTCACATTCTAGCTTATTTTAAATTTATTTTTGTGAAAGTTATTCGGATATCCTATTTACAAAATAAATAATTTGATTTCATTTCAATTGCAAGTCAAGCGCCACGCTACAAAACTTAACGCACATAAAAAGCTTATAGCTTACATTTACATACTAACTGATATTATCAGAATCTTAGAGTAGTAGCACAAGGCGTACCGAAATTTTAATTCCAATCCACTCTAAAACTCCATTGTATAAACACGATCCACAGTTGCACTTGGTCAGTTTTTTTCCTAACCGTCTTAAGGCTAGCTAATCAAACCTTGAACTAAAAGCTCTCGAGAACTTCCCGAGATCTCTTTCGCGGTAATAAAATAAATTAAAAAAATGGCTAAAGTAGGTACTGTACGTAGTGCAGTCTTCATTTATTCAACGGGGGAATTGAAGTAATTTCCAGAAGGAAAATTAAAAAGAAACGAGCTTATCTTGGCAGGCCCTCGCAATTACAGCATTGCTAAACAAGTTAGGTTTTTGCTCGTACTTCCTCCATGTTTTTAGGGATCCGTGCACAAAGGATGAAAACGGGACCCTATTACTAAGCCGTGTATCCATCCACCTTTTTGGCGCAGCCGTGAGGCACACACTATTGTTGTTAAGACATTATGTTCACTTTTTATTTTGTTATTTGTATTTTGTGTTTCACCAACTGTCTCCAAATAAACGTTATTCTTTCATCTGACTGCCACAGGACTGGATCTTTTTAACCGTAATAGCCAGATGGATAAAATTTCAAACTTCTAACTATTAAGTTAGACGGGCGAAATTGTCACGTATTACAGGTTATCCCATCCATCTGATTGTCACAGAACTGTATCTTTTTAACCGTAATAGTTAGAGTGTTAAAATTTTCTCAAAATATGTGTTACTGTAACCTTTATCTTGACAGATAATAAAAAGAAGGGAAACTGTAATATTTCCGGTGGTACGGAACCTTTAGTGCGCGAGACAACTTGGTTTTTAAGAAAAGGGCAACGTACTATCAAGTAAATCTTTTACGTTCCGTCCGACCAGACTCGCTTAATATCAAAGATACTGTCATTGTGGGAATTTTAATTAGCAGAGTCTGTCCACCTTATTTTTTAAGTGTTCCTTAATTTAACTGTCAGGAAAAACTATAAACGTAATTAGATGTGAATCCTTACCGACAATGAGCCTTTGTGCTTTATTTTAATGAAAGTCTTTTTGAACTTTTGATGAAAGAAAGTTTTTCCAGGAATTCATTTTCTCTTTAGAAGAAAAGGTGCTTCTCGCGAGTATTGAGTCGGTTTCAATCTGTAAACTGGTAGAAAAGTTGATTAAACGAAGTAAAAACTCCAGTAACCTATTTAATTTAAAAAAAAAATATACAATAATAAATAACAGTATACAGTGTGGCGATCAGGATATCACTTTAATTGAAACTACGTATTTTACAGAAAGTATTTTAAATATAAGCAATCAAAATAATTAATAACAATTAACATTCTAGCCTAGGGACCCTTTTTTTTGTTTTAGTATTTAACTAAAATTATTTGGTAACAATACCATAAAGTTTATATTGAATTGTTGATACTATCACCCCGTGCTTGTCTTATTATCGATATATTTCGTGCCAATTTTTATGCTATTTATTTTGTTTGAATAAAACAGTTTTCCATTTTTAGTAAAATTGTTTATTTTATTATTTTAACAGACTGATAAGGATAACAACTTGTGATAACCTCTACACTATTTAATGTGATAACCTAATCGCCACTCTGTATAAACAAGTCTATTCGCTACGACAAAAGGAATAAATTCAAAAATAAAAATCGTGAAAGTGAAGTAGCTAGCCGTCCCGAAAAGTGCGTCATTTTGCTCCGAATGACTGAACAGTCATTCGGGGGAAAATGACTTTTTTTCTAATTCGTCTCCACTGAATCGAAACTACATATTCAAATACTTTATTAGGATCGTGAATGCTATCTATAGCAGAACTATTAGGCTCCTAAAAGGCTACAAATATTGATTTGACGATAGATCAAATTATATTTTATATATTAAGCTATAATGTTCCTTGATCAGGCTGCGTCCCTTTGCCCCAAATTGTGGGTAACAATACGCGGTAATTTGGCCAAAAGTACGCATGTACGATAAAAGTACACATTTGGGTATAATAAAAGAAAAAACAGATTCCATTGCCGCTTCTTCCCTGTTCTATTAGGTTTTTTTTGCAGCAATAATCTTCTACGAAACAAACCGTTAAAAAAAAAAACTATCAATATGACAGCCCTTGCGCACACATTCTCGAGAAACCAGCTTCCCCGCCCTTCCACCCACCCAGATAAAACAGCACTGCGTACTTTTGCCCACTCCGTCCTTTTACCCCGAATGACTCTACTTAGCCGTGAAGGGATTTAATTTACTTAATTTTTCTATAAAACAAAAGCTAAAATGATGTCTCTCAAAAACAAAATAAATTCAGACACGCAAAATGTTAGTATCTTTTAGTTTTTAATAACGCAGTACAGAATATAAAATTTGCCAGCAACAGATGGTACAAATGACGGGTCGCTGTACTGAAAATAATATTCATACGAAGAAAGCTCAAAGACCAACAGCACACGCCGAGATTACAGCGGCTGTGATTTACACAGTGTTCAAAATACATTGAAGTTTAGCCAAAGTACCTGTTTTTGTTTGCCTTAGTCCAGCCCGCAATGTATTAGGGTTGCGGAGATAAAATCTTTGTTTGTCGATAGTTAGTGATGTAGTTTCACGTAAATGGTATGCAAAGCTGCTCTGAGTAGGTTGGTAAAGTGACCCTGACAGGCTTTTAGTCGCACCCGGCGAGGGCCCAGCAACCCTTGCCGTGTACCATTTAATTTTAAACAGTAATATCGTGTTTTGTTATTAAATATTTCTATTAACCGTGATTTGCGGCTTGGTAAGTTTACTAACATCGTTATTATTCAAGTTTATTTGGTTTGAAGCTTACATGCTCTATATTTTATAACGGTGTTTTCTTTAGTTCTTAAAATAAACTTTTAAAGTGGTCACTGTAAAAAAACTTTAACGAAACTAATGTTAAAAATAAAATAAATAATTTAAAAAATCAAAAACCCGACTACAAAATCACATGACTGAAAAGAGAAAAACAAGCATTATAATGTATAGAATTGTATGGTATTGCAGCGGGGGACAAACCAATTACCTGAAAATATAGTGTAATCTTTGGAATATAATGCTTGTTTTCTCTTTTCAGTTATATAATATTACTTGTTATTACTATAATATTACTAATATTTGTTTTTGATTTTTTAAATTATTTATTTTAATTTATACTTTTTAGTGTCCCGACACACTCTTGTGAACAAAAACTGCATGTCGATTCTGTAAAAATCTCACCGTGAAAACTTGCGTGGAGTGAGCTGTCAGTGTCATCTCACTGATGCTAGGGATTGACCAAGCATTACATTTACAATCATAATCGAGATTTTAATTAAATTTTGTATGCTAATTCTGTTGATCATATATTTAAGTGTCTAAACTTTGCTATTTAGGGAGGTTTTAAATAAAATAGCCAAACAGATAATCAGCAAGAATCTCAATTTTGTTTTATTCAATTTTGTGCCTCAGGCTATTCATATTAAGGACTAGTCCCTTAATATAAACAGCATGAGGCGCGAGCGCCTTACGCACGTAGGTACCTATAATAAATAAAATAAAACATACATATCACACGTTTAAGCTGCTAATTACTAAAGAAAATGCGCATCGACATAGTTTGTTATTATGAACCCATTGTTATCTGATTATATAAACGCAATCGAGTGTTAATAGTGTGTAATTTAACCCCACACAAACTGTGGGAACCTACCTAAACGATGGAGTCATTTAAATAAAAAGACGAGTGGATTATAGCGGGCACAGGCGCTCACTCAGTGTTTCCACTTACTTTTTTGGTTTTTCCCCAGTTTCTTAATGAATTATCCGTAAAATTCCCCAAAAATAATGAAAACTTCCTTGATTTAGGGAGCATGATTATGTTAAATAGTAACAAATCATTCCACATATTTAATAGCATTAAATACCTACAAAACATTCATTAATTGACGAGATTATAAAACATTCATTATTAATCGAGTGAGACGAAACAAACTCTAGGTATAATGTGACTTAGTTCCGATGTCGTCTTTAGCCACGGTAATAGTACAATTAACATGGTAAACTAAAATTAGACCGATTTCATTCATTACGAGTTTGAGGTAATCACCTTTATTAATTCGGTGATGCCATAGTGGAAAGTAATACATTGGGTGCGGCCTACTATCAACAACAAGGTTATCAACTCAAGTTCAATGTTCCTGAAAATTCCGTAAATCCCTGTCAAAATAAATTACCCTTAACCATGCATAATATTGGTCATTTTTCCCTAAAAAAGGGAGAAATCCCCAAAAGTGAAAACACTGCGCTCACTTCACCTCGCCGAAGTGCTGTTGCCAAGCAAACCAGTGCGTGGTTTCCATAGCAACCACGCGACAGTTTTTTTTACCCTCATTGACGGCCATGTCCCTATGCCTATTCGTATTCAGAGACAATAATTAGTACTTATTTATTTCAATGTTTTTAGATATTTTAATTTCTAAATCATATCGTTTTTGTAAATTTAAAAGGCAGTTTATTGCTTACATTTTGTTTTCAATAATTAAAGCCTTTTTTTTAATTAACTAGGTACCTACTTAGGTACTACTTTTTTAACCTGTAGGTATGTAACGCGTCACGTACCTATGCGCACTCAGAACATTAAGAAAACGCAATACCAATATTACCAATGTCCATTAAGGACCTACAGCTTCGTCTTTTAGTAGTTTGCGCATAGGTACTTACATTGTTTGTTTTATTTTGTCAGCTGATGACTTGAATACAATCAGACGCCTAACGTGGTGAGATACCCATCTATACGATTTGTGTATTTATCAAAACATATAAAAAATTTAAAAGATGTGCGGATTATATTTAAGTACCTAATATTTTATTGTACCTCCATAACTATACGTTGCCAATAATAAAATATTATTCATCAAATCTTAATCATCATCATAAATTATTACCAAGTTAAGCTGACACTTGCGCGCGCATTGGGTCGCTTCGCTGAAGTGAAGTGGTGTTGTCATGGTTACGAGAATTCCGTGGAGTGAGCACGCCGCGCAAGCGCGCCAGGCGCCAGCCGCTGCATAGATACCTACACTGAAGTGAGGTGCTCTTTATGGTGATAAAGAGCAAGTCACGCATGCGCTGTTTATATGTTTATATACTTAAACCGAATCGGAGTGGTGTTGTCAAGGCAACCAGAATTGGGTGATATGATGCTTATCACGGCGCGTGCGCGGCAGCCGCTGCCATAGAAATCTGTGTTCTTCTTTTTTTCTTCATTGTGTGCTATGTCCATGTCCATATAAGCCTATTCGCATTCACAGACAATAGTTAGTACTTACCCATTTATTTCAATGCCTTTAGATATTTGTAAATGTGTAAATCCAAACGTTTTTATATATTTAAAAAGTCAGTTAAGTACCTACATTTTGTTTTCAACAAATGGATTTTAACTGAAAGGTGAGTTTGAACAACTTCATAAAATGTGTGCTAAGCAAGTATTTATTTATTTATTTATTTATTAAAACTTTATGCACAAGTAAAAAAAAAATACTGTACAAAGGCGGACTTAATGCCTGAGGCATTTTCTACCAGTCAACCTTAGGGCACAGAGCATGTAATTAAGAGGCGGAACTTAGAACATTCAGTTTTTGAGAATTTGTGACCGTCTTTAGCCAACCACATAAAAAAAAACATAGCTACCAACATGAAAATTATAACAAACTTGACAACCATGTCCTTGAAGGGAAGAACTGTCATATAGGGATGCGCAACGTATAGAAATCAATAAACTTATCGATATCGATAAAATGCATTCTATGCAGATAATAGTGAGGCTCCAAACCTAATTTATTTTGATAAATCGGTAAAATAAAACAGATTTAAATGATTTCAGTATTTATTAATTTATATAAATGAGCAAGCAACATCGGTATCAGGGCAAAATGGCTTCGTTTTTTGTTTTTTAGCACCAACGTCACAATTCCTTTTAGCACATCTGACTCAAATTTTTCCAAGAGATTTGCACTGCGTCTTAGTGATGCCAGGCTGCATTTAGTTTTTTGCAATTGTTCCATCAACTGATTTTCCCTTTGTGTTAAATCTGTAAACATAATTAATTAAATATAAGCAACATTTTCGATTAGACTTGTAAACATTTCTCTGCATATAAAATGCAGGGATCTTTTCATTTGAAATGATTAATAGAGCACAATTAATTTGTGCTCTATTAATCATCTCAATCAATTTTGAGAATTTATTTATCTGTCTGTTTGTAACATCATCTCATGAAAAGCTTAATGGAGGATTATACTGAAACTACTTCACTTCTGTAGACGATTTCCCTATTTGTTAAAATACTTTCTTCTAAAGTGGTTAGCACATACATTTCGCTGCTCATGCAGTTTTTCTATTGGTAGATGCACTAGTTCTAAGTGACCAACTGCTTTTAGCCACTCTCGACAGCTGGAAGACACAAAATATCAAAGTTTACTCGCTTACTCGTATAACTAAGCTTACTCGTATAACTGACTAAGTTTGACTGTGAATTTATTTAGTGTGATTTAAAGTTAAGAGATCCCCCAATTCACACTATCAGCATAACATACTTTGAATATGAAACTGAAAAAGATTTATTTCATATTCCCAGTATTTACATAATGGTGTCACAGGTAGATAATATAATATGAGTCTCTCTGACCCATATATCTATAAGACAACCTAGTTAGACTAAATTAGATTACAATTAGACAAATATTACTGTAGGCACAATGTTTAAACCATTTCTTCAAGTTTCAATAATTAATCTTCATTGATGGCCCAGTCGTATTACAGAATTTGAATGATGCTTTAATTTCCTGATTGTAAATGAATAGCATTGTGTTAGGTGAGCACAAGATCACATTAGCAATAAATATCGGTACTCACCGGTATGGATTCAGTGAAATCTTGGAAAAATGCAACATTTTTACAGTATGCCAGGCCTCCTTGATACCGCAAACTCCACATATTCTGTGACCCTTACCCATGATGGTTCACAAACTTGGAATCACCGCCAATTATTCTGATATGTTATATACCGAAATCATACAGAAAAAGGAAAAACAAACAGATAAATCACAACAGAAACAATAATACTTGCGCGAAGGCAGACATGTTTGTGACCACTTCGTAATGTAATGTTGGTCATAATGTGATTATGTCATTTTGACGTGTGTTTCTGAATGTTGGCTAAAGAACGGTCACAAATCCCATACAAAAAATATTTGTTCGGAGTTTCCCAGCACTGCCTTAGGGTGGAGCAGAGACAAAACATGGCAGGTGCAACATAAGTAATAGATAACTTTGAAATGAATACTTACTAATACATACAAGTAGTATTCAGTGATTGGTGTATTGTTCGTTTACCTAAATACATAATACGTAAAAAGCACTTAGGTAGTAATATCCCATCATATTCTAGATTGTTAGATAAACCACAGTATAAGATACAAACCTTGTAACATAAATATTACATATCACACAAATTCCAAATCTCTCTTGCAAACAACAAAAATTTAAATTATTATAATTCATGTATTTATTTATATATTAAGTGTATGTACGTTGATTTTAAACTGATAAAATTATGTGTTTAGGTTGCTGTAGTCTAATTTAAGTTTTCCTGTTTAGGTACTGTTTTACACACTATGTCTCATAGATTTAAATCAATGCTTTATCTGTCATCCAACAGATTGTTGCAGGTTTGCTGGAAAAAAATGTCTAATGATAAATCTTTATGTATTTTACTTTATTATAAATAAATAAATAGATTTTATTCATTTGCATCACATCAAAACATTTTGCTAATACATTTTTGCTACATTTTTTCTTGATGCCAGGACCGGAGCAGCATCGGATGTATGTGGACTGCACACCACCAACGCTGGAAAATATAATGGTAAGCATTTAATAATATTTGATTTATTTCATTCCTACACTCATCCGAGTATATTTTTTTAAATCAATTGAACCACTTTTGTCATTATCAATGTAGTACTTTCAATAAGTATGTATAATACTCATTTTAATCAACTATTTTGATTACAATGAGTTGCAACATTTCCAAGCTCCATAAATTATGTAGGTAGGTATGTTTATCAAAAATAGTGTGTGAATGAACATGAATACTTACCAGGATTGATGTGATCAAATCAAGTAGAGACGGTGTTCCTTTATTGTCTTCAGTTCCTTTATTGCCTTAGCAACTGCTGGGTCGAATGGGCTCATCTGCTGAGAGGTAGAATATTTATCAGATTAGTAATATTCACTTTTTTTTAATGTGTGCCTATTCTTTTTTTTTAGTTAACGTACTGTGTCCTACTGCTGTGCTAAGTTGTGCCATCGACGGCCAATCGCTCAGGAACGAGTCCAAATCGTCACGTCAGCGTTTCTTAGGCCTGCCTCGGTGACGACGCCCGTCTTCGGGCACCCGCTGTGTGACGATCGTGGCCTATACTTTTGCCTTAAAACTATTATTATCACAAAGTTAACTAGATACTTGGTATACTTACCTGACTGACCACTACTCGTTCTTGCAAAGCTAACCATCAGACTGATGATCTAGTTCACATAATGATATCCTCATCGTCATCATTTTTCCCCATGCCACGGCGCCATAAACCGCGCCAAAATGTAGCTTTGAACAATTTTAGAATAACTTTTACCAGTACATGTCAACACTATGTCATATTATTATCACATTCACAATTACACACTATTTATTATTGTCACTGACTTACTAAGTCAAAGTATGTAGGTACTTAATTAAAACATTCATTTGTTTATTTGTTTTGAGATTTTGGAACTTTATAAAATAAATTTTTAGTTTTTTTGTAGCGATAGACACCACAGACTAAGTAAAGTAGTACCATTGCTAAAGAAACATACACATTTCCACCACAGATGATAAAGTAGGTACATCTTTATACATGGATGATGAAATGTATATGCCGCGTGAGTAGCAAATCCCGAATAGGGACTTGCTCGTGATTAGAGTGTTAATAAATACTAATGTAGTGTGCAAACAACGGCGTATAACAGATAAAATTTATTTAAAATAATTAAATTGATAATAACGATATGAGTATCAGTGCGAACATGGATTGTCAATGTAAAATGCAATAAAGCAGCGCGCGAAATTCCAATTTACTTTTAAAATAATTTCATCAATCGTAGACAATCCACGAATCGAGGAAAAGTATTCTTTCCTGAATATTCCCCTGATTTCTTCGGCACAAAATAAAATATTTAACCAAATTATTGCCATATTCTATTGATCATGGCGTCGTCTTACTTGCATTCTGCTTTCGTCCAGAAGTCATGTTACATGATAATATCCCGTAGAAGTTATATAAATAAATATGAAGGGCATGTATTTCTGTGCTATTTAGATAGGATAATAAGATTTTGATTAATTAGAAAGTGTGATTCATCATTGAAAAAAACAACTTTTGAGGATTGTAGATTTGTACGTACTTCTGGACGTAAAATTCAAACATAATTATTGTTTGTATTGTTATTTGACATCACATCTGTCAGCTGTCAGTCTCGTTCGTCTCGACTTCGTGGCTTTCGGTGTTATTTTGTTTTTTTGACAGTTCTAGGTCATGTAATGTAAACGTCATCTGTCCAAGCAACCTGTCATGGCTGGCCGTCGACGATGGTCCTATTTCTCCTGACAAAAGTCAAACATTTTCAGTTTTTATTTAGTGCCTAAAAAATATTAGATATTATGGAAGAAAATGCCTTTTTTGTATTGAGGTGTTCGTTTCTCAGGTTTGCTAAAGTGTACATGTTATGGCCGGAGTCCCACACAAAAATGAAACGTCTCCATTCTTCTTCTTCTTTGGTTGAGTGGCAAACGGTAGCCAGAAGCACAATTTAAAAAATGCCACGTATGTTTATAAATATGATGCGAGTCAAAACAAAACAGCACAACTGAATTTTTACAGCGCTCACGGTGATATTAGTAAAAGGTATATATATAGTAGTCTATGGTAAAATGCATGGTCGGCGTTATCGTAAGATGGCGCATGTCATGATGCCATCTATGACGATCCACGAGACGAGCTTTTCTCTTTTTTTTGCCATTACACATTTGTGGAATGTTCCATGATTTTGTAGATGAATAACTTTGGTGTTATCTAAAGCAAAACAGTAGAAACAGGAGACTATTTTTTATTAAAATTTACTGAAAATATTTTACCAAATCATAAATATATAGTATTTAAATAAAAAATCAACTAAATATAAGCTATCGAAAATTGCAATGTATGAAAATTCGTATGTCCCAGTCGACCATTTGCAATTTCAAACTCAATTTTTTTTGATTAAGTTCAAAGAAACTATACTGAGATTTGAAACTACTGCTTAAGAGGTAAAAAGGTTTACATGTATTGCCTTTTTGGTAATTTGGTTAAAATATTGACGATTACAAATTAATTTTAAACTTGTCCCAGAGAAAGTTCCAAAAATAGATTTCAGTTTTTGTAACCCATTTTAAAATGTGAAATATGTTAAGCTATGTTTTTTTGAACTAGCAACACCGCAGATGCCATTAAAATGATGTATTGTGTCACTTGTCAGTTACAGTGGTCGTTCCGAAGTTTGTAGTATGCACACGTATCGAGTTTTAGAGTGAATCTCATTCCGGCTTTTGTTACTGCTGTTTCAAGGAAAGTTGACAATATTGGCCACTTTTTTATCATAGTACAATATTTATGAACTTCCATTCAAATTTAAAGTATAATATATAAAAATAGACGCGTATAAATAGATGAAAATGCAATTTTAACTACTACAATCATATTTATAAAAATAAACATCTATTTCTTTATTTTGGGGTAGTAACGTATAAGCGGAAAACTTAAGTAACAAAAACGGAATTATAAAGCTATGTTTACATTCAACAGCACAAGAAAATGCTTTAACTCTTCATAAAAGATGAAACGTTGTCTGAACTAGGGCTGATAACGTTGGACTTAATTATTTAAGTTTATTTAACGTTGATTATGATTAAGCACTAATCCTTTTTTTTTATTCATATCTTTATTCCGTATAAGAGGTATTATGGACTGGGGCCTTATGTTTTTAATTTTGTTACTTTGTTACTGTTCCACAAATCTGCCGTCCTTAAACTCACTTTATATAAAATATTTTATTTGGGACACGCACAGGAAATATAAACAGTAAAAAAACTAACAAAATAATAACGACCTGTACGAGGCCAAAAAGGCTCCTATCTCAGCATAAATCAATCTATCTAGTAAATAAATGCAATGCAATTTTGCTCAAAATTTTTATAAGAAGTAAGCAAAATCTTTCAATTTTGTTTATTTTTCATATAGTCAAAACTTTAAACTGACTTTAGGTTAAAAGTAACAAAAAAATATGAAAGCACTTACATTGGAAATAATTTTCTACTTTTCTTAGTATTTCTTTGCGATGATTTTATCACATGTATCATGAAGTTTAAGAAACATATAATTTTAGCCACAGAATTTGCGACTTAAGTTTTTTTTTAATAATTAATGAGTAACAAAATAAGAAGTGTAGCTTACCTTCATTTAGCTTTTTATATTTTCACAAAAATCCTAAATCAAATAGTATTCCTTGTGAAACATCAAAATATTCATTAATATTAAACTATTTGATTTAAAAGACAAAAAAGCGATTCGTTGTTATTTTTATTTTTAGCTACTTTTTGAATATATGGCAAAAAAAAAGAGGAACGCTCAATAATCTTTACCACACTCACGCAAATTCGGTACGGGTGTTAGCCTGCCGTATTATTATTATACTCTTTGGTGTTAGCACGCTCAGTCGTTATTATTACAGCTTAACTCTGAACGCAGCCTTTAAGTAATGCACTAATGCAACATTCCGGAGCAAAATGTTGTTAGATGTTTAACATGTGATGTTATATATGCCTTTCTTAATCTTTTTCATACACTGTGTAAGTTAGAGCAGGAAAGGTATACTTTAGACAGGCAATGCGTTCGCATTAAAATTTAAATTAGACTAGCGATGGGCGATTCCGAGATGTTTTAATAATCGAAAGTATCGGAGTCGTTAAAATAAACTATCGAGTCAACCATCGACTCGCTATTCTACAAAACAATCGAGATGTATTTCGATTGATTCGAGTCAACGGAATCGACCGCTAGTTTTCGATTGTTCGAATCAGTCACTCACTCCACTCATTTATTCCCGTCGCGGTATTGATTATTTTCGATTGCTCTTGTTGAAAGAATTAGTTTGGATTCGCAATCACAACGCAAGTCAAGAACCCGCGAAACTCGAAACCATTGAGCAACAACTCGCGAATGAACGCGCCATACGCCAGTCGCAATAACAGACCGAGTCGGACGCGAGTCCAAGTCGAAACAATCGAGAACCATCGAGATGTTCGAGCAATCGAATAAAACCTCTCGCCATCGCGCATCACTAAATTAGACCTGTGACGCGTCAACTCAACTAGTAGGTAAGGTACTCGGCGGATTGTTACAACAAAATCTAGATGTAAATTAATTAAACAAATGAAAGTTTTAATTAAGTACCTACATACTTTGACTTAGTAAGTCAGTGACAATAATAAATAGTGTGTAATTGTGAATGTGATAATAATATGACATAGTGTTGACATGTACTGGTAAAAGTTATTCTAAAATTGTTCAAAGCTACATTTTGGCGCGGTTTATGGCGCCGTGGCATGGGGAAAAATGATGACGATGAGGATATCATTATGTGAACTAGATCATCAGTCTGATGGTTAGCTTTGCAAGAACGAGTAGTGGTCAGTCAGGTAAGTATACCAAGTATCTAGTTAACTTTGTGATAATAATAGTTTTAAGGCAAAAGTATAGGCCACGATCGTCACACAGCGGGTGCCCGAAGACGGGCGTCGTCACCGAGGCAGGCCTAAGAAACGCTGACGTGACGATTTGGACTCGTTCCTGAGCGATTGGCCGTCGATGGCACAACTTAGCACAGCAGTAGGACACAGTACGTTAACTAAAAAAAAAGAATAGGCACACATTAAAAAAAAGTGAATATTACTAATCTGATAAATATTCTACCTCTCAGCAGATGAGCCCATTCGACCCAGCAGTTGCTAAGGCAATAAAGGAACTGAAGACAATAAAGGAACACCGTCTCTACTTGATTTGATCACATCAATCCTGGTAAGTATTCATGTTCATTCACACACTATTTTTGATAAACATACCTACCTACATAATTTATGGAGCTTGGAAATGTTGCAACTCATTGTAATCAAAATAGTTGATTAAAATGAGTATTATACATACTTATTGAAAGTACTACATTGATAATGACAAAAGTGGTTCAATTGATTTAAAAAAATATACTCGGATGAGTGTAGGAATGAAATAAATCAAATATTATTAAATGCTTACCATTATATTTTCCAGCGTTGGTGGTGTGCAGTCCACATACATCCGATGCTGCTCCGGTCCTGGCATCAAGAAAAAATGTAGCAAAAATGTATTAGCAAAATGTTTTGATGTGATGCAAATGAATAAAATCTATTTATTTATTTATAATAAAGTAAAATACATAAAGATTTATCATTAGACATTTTTTTCCAGCAAACCTGCAACAATCTGTTGGATGACAGATAAAGCATTGATTTAAATCTATGAGACATAGTGTGTAAAACAGTACCTAAACAGGAAAACTTAAATTAGACTACAGCAACCTAAACACATAATTTTATCAGTTTAAAATCAACGTACATACACTTAATATATAAATAAATACATGAATTATAATAATTTAAATTTTTGTTGTTTGCAAGAGAGATTTGGAATTTGTGTGATATGTAATATTTATGTTACAAGGTTTGTATCTTATACTGTGGTTTATCTAACAATCTAGAATATGATGGGATATTACTACCTAAGTGCTTTTTACGTATTATGTATTTAGGTAAACGAACAATACACCAATCACTGAATACTACTTGTATGTATTAGTAAGTATTCATTTCAAAGTTATCTATTACTTATGTTGCACCTGCCATGTTTTGTCTCTGCTCCACCCTAAGGTTGACTGGTAGAAAATGCCTCAGGCATTAAGTCCGCCTTTGTACAGTATTTTTTTTTTACTTGTGCATAAAGTTTTAATAAATAAATAAATAAATAAATACTTGCTTAGCACACATTTTATGAAGTTGTTCAAACTCACCTTTCAGTTAAAATCCATTTGTTGAAAACAAAATGTAGGTACTTAACTGACTTTTTAAATATATAAAAACGTTTGGATTTACACATTTACAAATATCTAAAGGCATTGAAATAAATGGGTAAGTACTAACTATTGTCTGTGAATGCGAATAGGCTTATATGGACATGGACATAGCACACAATGAAGAAAAAAAGAAGAACACAGATTTCTATGGCAGCGGCTGCCGCGCACGCGCCGTGATAAGCATCATATCACCCAATTCTGGTTGCCTTGACAACACCACTCCGATTCGGTTTAAGTATATAAACATATAAACAGCGCATGCGTGACTTGCTCTTTATCACCATAAAGAGCACCTCACTTCAGTGTAGGTATCTATGCAGCGGCTGGCGCCTGGCGCGCTTGCGCGGCGTGCTCACTCCACGGAATTCTCGTAACCATGACAACACCACTTCACTTCAGCGAAGCGACCCAATGCGCGCGCAAGTGTCAGCTTAACTTGGTAATAATTTATGATGATGATTAAGATTTGATGAATAATATTTTATTATTGGCAACGTATAGTTATGGAGGTACAATAAAATATTAGGTACTTAAATATAATCCGCACATCTTTTAAATTTTTTATATGTTTTGATAAATACACAAATCGTATAGATGGGTATCTCACCACGTTAGGCGTCTGATTGTATTCAAGTCATCAGCTGACAAAATAAAACAAACAATGTAAGTACCTATGCGCAAACTACTAAAAGACGAAGCTGTAGGTCCTTAATGGACATTGGTAATATTGGTATTGCGTTTTCTTAATGTTCTGAGTGCGCATAGGTACGTGACGCGTTACATACCTACAGGTTAAAAAAGTAGTACCTAAGTAGGTACCTAGTTAATTAAAAAAAAGGCTTTAATTATTGAAAACAAAATGTAAGCAATAAACTGCCTTTTAAATTTACAAAAACGATATGATTTAGAAATTAAAATATCTAAAAACATTGAAATAAATAAGTACTAATTATTGTCTCTGAATACGAATAGGCATAGGGACATGGCCGTCAATGAGGGTAAAAAAAACTGTCGCGTGGTTGCTATGGAAACCACGCACTGGTTTGCTTGGCAACAGCACTTCGGCGAGGTGAAGTGAGCGCAGTGTTTTCACTTTTGGGGATTTCTCCCTTTTTTAGGGAAAAATGACCAATATTATGCATGGTTAAGGGTAATTTATTTTGACAGGGATTTACGGAATTTTCAGGAACATTGAACTTGAGTTGATAACCTTGTTGTTGATAGTAGGCCGCACCCAATGTATTACTTTCCACTATGGCATCACCGAATTAATAAAGGTGATTACCTCAAACTCGTAATGAATGAAATCGGTCTAATTTTAGTTTACCATGTTAATTGTACTATTACCGTGGCTAAAGACGACATCGGAACTAAGTCACATTATACCTAGAGTTTGTTTCGTCTCACTCGATTAATAATGAATGTTTTATAATCTCGTCAATTAATGAATGTTTTGTAGGTATTTAATGCTATTAAATATGTGGAATGATTTGTTACTATTTAACATAATCATGCTCCCTAAATCAAGGAAGTTTTCATTATTTTTGGGGAATTTTACGGATAATTCATTAAGAAACTGGGGAAAAACCAAAAAAGTAAGTGGAAACACTGAGTGAGCGCCTGTGCCCGCTATAATCCACTCGTCTTTTTATTTAAATGACTCCATCGTTTAGGTAGGTTCCCACAGTTTGTGTGGGGTTAAATTACACACTATTAACACTCGATTGCGTTTATATAATCAGATAACAATGGGTTCATAATAACAAACTATGTCGATGCGCATTTTCTTTAGTAATTAGCAGCTTAAACGTGTGATATGTATGTTTTATTTTATTTATTATAGGTACCTACGTGCGTAAGGCGCTCGCGCCTCATGCTGTTTATATTAAGGGACTAGTCCTTAATATGAATAGCCTGAGGCACAAAATTGAATAAAATAAAATTGAGATTCTTGCTGATTATCTGTTTTGCTATTTTATTTAAAACTTCCCTAAATAGCAATGTATATATGCAAACACTTTAATACGGGCTTTAAAATACTTAATATAAAATTATCAACAGAAATAGCATAAAAAATTTAATTAAAATCTCGATTATGATTGTAAATCTAATGCTTGGCCATCCCTAGCATCAGGTAGGATGACACTGACAGCTCACTCCGAGCTCACTTCACCTAAGTTCTCACGGTGAGATGGTTTACAGAATAGCACTGCAGGTCCGACACAAAGATGGCCCATTTTTATGCTATCTAAAACATTTTAAACCAATATATTATTCCTAATTAAGTAGTAGTAGCAGTAATTAAGACGAATATAAGGATACCTGTCGAAACCCATCCTGCCGTTTGGAAGATACGAGGTAATAAAGAAATTTACAAATATACATACAGAAAGATGCGAAAAACATAACCCTTCCTTGGCAGTCGGGTAATAAAGATAAGTTTATTGTCAGTGATAGCTCAGTGGTTAAGGTCTCGCCTCTCATGCACGAGGTTGTGGGTTCAGATCCGGGCAAGTACCAATGTGACTTTCAATTCATATGTACTTTCTGAGTTTATCTTGGACATTACATCGGTGAAGGAAAACATCGTGAGGAAACCTGGACTTATAGTTAATGTAAGTCTGAAATCACCAACCCGTCTTGAGCAAGCGTGGTGATCAATGCTCATGTCTTCTCTGTATGAGAAGAGGGCTTGCCCTGCAGTGG
Organism: Xanthia icteritia; assembly: GCA_949128155.2. Taxonomy (NCBI): domain Eukaryota; kingdom Metazoa; phylum Arthropoda; class Insecta; order Lepidoptera; family Noctuidae; genus Xanthia; species Xanthia icteritia. The sequence goes on from OX421942.2 coordinate 15,935,372, forward strand.
AACAGTAACAGGCTGGTATTATTCTTGTCAGCACAGAGCCTGAGAAATCGAAGAAACAGGCCTATCATCGTATTTTCATAAACCCACATCATCCCACAAAATCGATTCATAATTCCGCATAACATTACACCCAAAACATTCCCATAACATAACCATAATCCAATGGTTATTACGTAATGAAACCTCAGCGCTGTCACCTCGTACCTGAAAAAATAAGACGCGGGCGTCATCTAAGCATTTCATTTAAAAATAACGGATCCTTCCGGTATACTGGAGATTGAATGGCCTCTTTTGCCCAGAGATACCCGGCCGGGCCCCTGGAAGGGTAAATTGGTACATTCAGAGGCCACATTTCGGACGTACAGGCCATTATTGGGGTCTCGGACGGGGAGAAAGATACCGATTTTGTGCGGACTCTCGCTCAAACGCTTATTTACCTGCGCGACCGGTGTGACGCCTTCTTTGTGCTATCTAATGGAAAATTTATCTTTGAATGTGTAATGGACCAAAAGATAGAGGTGCGCATTTAAAATATTTTCCCGGAAAGGACACACGAGTAAATAATATTATAACTTCGTTAGACAAACGGTCTTTATACTGTTTGTGGGTAAATGGTTTCTTGGGATAGGTAATTCTCTGAATTATTCTTTTATCGACTTTTATTATAATAAAATTGTAATACAATATTATACTTTACCTGTTTCAGAATAATAACAGTCTTTGAGACTCTTGCATTATCATTAATCGCAGGGATTAAAACCAAATGCCTTTTCAACTGTTGGCTCTTTTCATGATAATAGCATGCCTATCCAATCAATAATTTCGTTTTCTGCCAGAATAATCCCTTTTCATCGTACGTACGTACAACGGTACGTACCTATGTCGGTGTGCCCTCGTTCTGTAGCAAAATCGGCCATAACAAAGCTACCACAAAGAAACGTTGTTCAGTTGGGTCATAGGTATTACAACGATGGCTTTTTGAGAACTACATCTAAGCTGCTGAATTAATCCGTTAGGTCTAACGCCGTCACTACAACGTCTACATCTCCGCCTTCTGCATCTAGTCTGTGCCAGGTCATTGAGACGTTAGTCTATCCAACTAGGGGGCATCCCGCGCTGAATAATGTAGCTTCATTATCTAGTATTTCTTTTAGCAAAATATCTTATGATGAGACAGGCGACAAAGATTATACCTGTCATGCTTGTAATTAGGACGAATAAGTAATTAATTACGAAACTAGGGCCTTCTGTCCTTTCTCATCTTATCGTCATAAATGTTATTATTTTCGTGACAAGTCTAGAGCTTGTGTTAATAAAACGCCTTTCATTTGATCTCCAAGTGTAGTGTATTAGGTCGTTACTGGGTGTTACGGCTCCTCAGAAGCCCGAAAGTCTGCCAATCAGTCTTACCAAGGGGTATCGTATTTACCCAGTAACTGGGTTGTGGAGGTCAGATAGGCAGTCGCTCGATGTAAAATACTGGTAGATAGATATACAAATAGAATACTCTTTATTATGTATACCATAAAAATTACAGACATAAATGTAGGAATTTTTACAATGGGCGGTCTTATTGCTAAAAGCGATATTTTACAGACAACTAAAGAGAAAAAGAGACACAATACTACAGGTAGTCAGTGGTGTACTTACCATTTACCAATACAATAAATACATACATACATAAAGCACATATTTATCTATATATATAAATATACATATAATAATAAACATGAAACAAGAGTAAGGAACTATATATAATGATGTTGTTTAAGGAGAGAGGAACTGTTTTTCACCAGAATTAGCTGTTGGAATGCATCGGCATCGCTAGTCTCAAGTTTTTCGATGACCTCAGATATCTATTATGTTTTTCATGAAGGAGCCTGAAACGTTCTCTAAGATAAAAGGGGGATGTAGGAATGAACAGAAAAAGTTGCTAATAGACGAACGATGCTATTCAAAAGTAACATGTTACAAACTCAATCCACTAATGAGTAGCCAGATTGCCACGCCACTTTCTAACACGCTATTAACTATACTCCATTTATTATAGCATTCGACTAATAACGGCCAAAAATGACAGTTAATGGCGCCGATTCTCTTGTACACCGAACTAAACTAAGGGTGCATTCCGAGTTACGCTGTAATATATGATACGATTTGTGCGTGCTAACACCCGTACCGAATTAACGTGGGCGCGATAAAGATGTGTCTTGAATCGTCATAGATGACGTCATGATATGCGCCATCTTGCGATAACGCCGACCATGCCTTTTACTAATATCACCGTGAGCGCTGTCAAAAATGACAGTTGTCTGTTTTGTTTTGACTCGCATCCTATCTTTATACTAACGTGGCATTTTCGAAATTGTGCTTCTGGCTACCGTTCGCCACCTAACCAAAGAAGAAGAAGAAAATTGTGGTATAAACACAAATAAATATGATATGCAAGTTTTGACGTTGATGAGCGAGTACTGTGAGCGCGTTCACGAGCGTTCCGAATCGTTGACAGCCCTCAGCTGTCATAATCGTGATATCTTAATCGGAACGCCAATTATCGATGTCAGCGCTGTGAGCGATTATGTTCTAATTCGGAAAGCGGCCTAACTAAACTATCACTAAAATTCCTTACTTAGCTATGAGAATCTTAAAGCAATTACGGTTACAGAACTTAGCGATGGAAAGTTCAAAACCCACATCAAACGTGTCCTTATCAAAAAAGCATATTATAAGATTAAAGAGTACGTTGAAGACAAGGATGTTTGGCAATAATTCCTTCTGCACATGTGGCTTCCCTGGTACCTCATTAACGGCATAACTATGTAAACTATTAACGGCTCCCAAATTAAGATGATTATTTTATTTTATTTTACCTTTTTTCTTTTACATACTACCTTGACATGATCTCTTCGTATGTAAATAAGTATTGTTACATACAGCTGTAGTGGCAATCATGTCATTTGGTCTAAATAGCTTTTTATTTTTATTATTTGATTTTGCTTTTATATAGATTCTTTTCTTTTAGATTTTGTGAATGTGAGAACGTTGTAGGCTTAACAGACTGTAGATCTATCGACCATTTTCTATCTTGCTAAGTAGGTACCTGGTACTTGTTGATAGGCCTACACTGTCCTCTCATACCTATTAACTCTGTAATTTGAAAGCATTGTAAATACCATTTATTTTTAAAAGAGTAACCATGGAGTTTCTTGCCGGCTCTTCTCCATAGGAAACGACCAATTGGAACCGTGCATCTAGCTTCTGACGTTTCATAAGTGCCCTTATAGGTTTATGTGAAATAAAATATTTTGAATTTGAATTTTGAATTTGAATTTGAAATTCTGCAAAAAAAAACTCTAAATTTAAAAATAATTTAGACACAACTAAAATCGAATTTGACAATCGCGACTCCACGTGGTACATACCTGTTTGCCCTACACCGTTTTTTTAGATCCGGAGGCGCGCAGGGGGGACAGCCTTGACGTGTTTTATATGGAATTTTTCACTTTTTGTATGGAAAATATGAAAAATTATTACCAACATGTTGAGTTTTAGGGGCTTATGGGTTTTATAATGGGCATCGAAATTATAATTATTTTTGCGATAGGACACTCCATTTTCGAGATATAATCAAAAAAAAAGAAACAGTACCCACTGTTTCTTTTTTTTGTGTGAATGTTCATGACAACTATTGTATTCCACACCATTTTTAATCCCGATTAAAAATAGTCAGATTTAGTTAGACAATCTAAATTTTAGATGATAAACGTCAAATTCTGAATAGCAAAATTATCATTTTCACTAAATTAAAAACTCAGTGGATGGCACTGAGTTTGAGTGCTGTCAAACTAAAATATAGTTAAATGGTGTCACTTTAATTTATTTCAGAATGGGAAGGCGTCGTTTGCCAGGAATAAACTAAATTTTAGTAATCTTTAGTCTAATTTATGACAAGAGAATCAGCACCATTGTGTAATATTGTTAAAATGCCTAAATCTAAGTTAAAAAAAAAAATGAGTTGAGTTTGAGTTTATTCTTTAACGTGTTCTTGTTTGCTTCTACTACTAGTGCATTCTGGCTACCCATTGGTGTTTTGAGTTTCTTTTGAGTACCGTCCACGTTGCATCTCCAAAGCGCTTCGCTTAGTACGCCTAAGCCTTTGTGTCAAGTGACGATTAAAGGCTCCCGTAGAACGGCGCCACGCGACAGCATGACGATACTAGTGGAACAATTTCCATGAACTTTTCATAGAAATTGTTGTAGTGCTTCGCGCTGTCAGGTCGCGCCTGTCTGCGGGAGCCTGACGCCGCGTCCTATTTAAAAGCGATCATCGCGCAAATACACGATCGTTCAAACTTTATATTCGGTGAACCTGAACGCGTGATCGCACCGACAGAGGGCGGTTTCCAGTTTTCCGAACAAAAAGTGACATTATGCACGCGACTGACCGCGTATACGCGCGACGATCACTTTTAAATAGGACGTGACCTTTGAAGACAAATTAAAATTGAGTTGCTTTTCAGAATTAAGTCGTAACTTGCCTAAAAGAGAGCAAATAAATAAAATAATTTAACATTACATTAAAAGATCTAAAACTAAATTAAGATCTATTATAAAAATGAAAACCTAGTCACGAGCTTAACAGCACAAAGCGAAACCAAACCGCAATAAAATTACTCAACTAAAATTGGATAATCCAGACATTCCTTTGATTCCGTTAGGTTTATAAGATTTGTGAAATATTTAATCTTAGTTAGCATTACGTTTCAAAAGATCGAGTGGAGTGTAATTCTGTAATCTTAGAGGATAATTTGGCGTCTTCAAGTACCTAATGTTTCTTCTTGAGATCTGGGTTATTGAGTTTCTTGGTATGAAGCCGTTTCCCCAGTTTGTGTCTTCGTGACTCAAATTGATTATAATGATAAGTCTTGATACAGATTTATCTTTGAAGGAGCATTTTCTTGTATTAGCTACATACTTGATTTGTCGCTTATATCAATAAATGTTGTTGGAGGCGGAGACCAAATGTTATCCCAATTTCCTAAAACTAGTAGTTCTGCGAACAGTAGACCTCGCGAACAACAAACTTTATTGCAACAATTAATTCATGGCAAGTAGCAAGACGATAATTAAATAGAAATAAACTCACCCACAGTTACTAACCAATTACTATCTGCTAAACACGAGACTTTACTTTTCAAGCTACTTACACCTAACCAAACTCAGTCACACAAAAAGTTCGACGGGACGACAATGACAGCAAAATCAAGCGGTGCACAGTAGTGCCATCTAGTGACCTTATTAACTAACATTAATATTGGTTTTAAAGCCTCGTTTTAGAGAATTCTGTGATGAGAAGGTGGTCCAAGGTGCTCCATCAATCCCTACCTAGTAGTTAAAGGGCCGATTCCACTGGTACAAATCTAAAAGTGAGCAATTTACTGCATTTTGAGGAGCTATTCTGCTCGTCCGGCCGAAAATCCTCATCAGATCTTCATAATTTTTTTATGAGACCAATTTAAAGTTACCACCTTTCAAATAAAAAAAGAACCTTCGAAATCGGATCTCATAAGGAGATATCCGGTAGCCGTTTTTGCCCCTTTATGGAGGAAGATCCCAATGACGAAAAAATCTATAAAGTCGCTAAACCAAGTTTCGCCCAGATCGGTTGTAAAATACGACCTGTAGGGGAGTACCAACTGACACACGAAAGCAAATTTTGGTAGACTTGAAGCAGAGACGCTTCGCTCGCTCGGTTAATTATAAATGCGAAAGTGTTGTTTGCTTGTTAGTTTTCACGCTAAAACGACTGAACAGACTTGGATGAAATTTGGCACATATATTATGTAGCCCATAACTAGCAAACTAAAATATGGCGTCAAAAAATTCCTCCGCATCGCTGTTGACTGGTAATGTACCCAAGAGACATCAAATTACCAAGATAACAGTATGGTGTTCTCGGCATATCCTTAAGTCACCTTTTGCGAAAATTTGGTCAAACAAACAAAAAAGCGGCCAATATTGCGAGTCGGACTCGCACATATTGAGCAAAAAAACGCGTTTCTTATAATGATGTGGGACCCCCTTTAATTTTTTTACTGTATTTTACTTTTGTTTTGACTGGTATGTAAGTATGTATGTCTGTACGTTTATCTGTTACCTCATAACTTCTAAACTACTGATTATAATTTGACAAATGAAGTCGTCCGCTAGTTATAGGCTTTGTAGCCTCACCTTAATTCAATATAATCATAATCATAATCTTTATTCAAAAAGCCAAATACAATTCGTCCATCTCAACCAAAATATGCAAACGCCACTATAATACTATGAATAAACGCTAAGCATTATTTGAATATATATATAATATATATTTATTTATAATATGGCGCCCTCTAGAGGAAAAAGACATGAACTAAAAAAAATTTATATATATATCATATTGTCTAAGTAAATAAATATGTTTAAATTGTTAAACAAGCAAAAGTGAGACTGTGCTACGTACGGCGCGGCTGTAAAATTAATACCTATTAAACAATAAAACCTAAACAAATAAAATTAAAGCGGCTCTGTAAATACTTTATCACGAAATTATAACCCCAAAATAATTGCAATAAAAAGTAACTTCAAAAACTAAAACCCGACTACTGAAAAATCACGCTCTAAAAAGTATGAAACAAGAAAATACAATACAGAAATCAAGACATAAGTACAAATTATATTTTTTTAGGTGTACAGCCATGCGACCACGGCTTTACCCTGACCATTTTTTTACACACTATGTGAAAATTTAAAGTGGGTAGTTTATTACGGTTCAAAAGATGCAGCCCTGTAACAGACGGAAGGACAGCGGAGCCTTAGTACTAGGGACCCATTGGCACACTTTGGGTACGGAACCCTAAAAATGGGCAGAGAACTTTTTTACTAAATAATGTTTTACCTTATCATTGGAGTGAGTCTTAGGCAGTTAGTATTTATTTGATATGCCACCGGCTAGTTTTAATACACAACTCGCTGGGTTTTATTATTCGCTACATTGGACTGTAACTTGTGGTTTGTGGTCTACCGAACTATGATACGGCCACAACACGAATAAAAAATATGTCGTCACTGGGCTGTTTCAGTCTATATTATACCAGTATTTTAAAATCTCTTTTAGAACTTTACCATGGCATAAAGTAAATTCTATTTTTTAGCCAATCCACTCGCAATTTATTTTCTAACATACTAAATTTGATTTACAATACTTTTCATCCATTCAACAGATGGGTGAAAGTCGTTCCTAGGTTGGATCGTTTACTATACCTTGTTCATTCCTTCCTCGGTCGTGCGACGTAAGAACAAAATTTAAAAAAAAAACGAAATTCAAAATATTTTATTTTACATAAACCTACAAAGGCACTTATGAAACGTCAGAAGCTAGGTGCACGGTTCCAATTGGTCGTTTCCTATGGAGAAGAGCCGGCAAGAAACTCCATGGTTACTGTTTTAAAAAGTAAATGGTATTTACAATGTTTTCAAATTACAGAGTTAATAGGTATGAGAGGAAAGTGTAGGCAGTGTAGTGTGTATCAACAAGTACCAGGTACTTAGCAAGATAGAAAATGGTCGACAGATCTACAGTCTGTTAAGCCTACAACGTTCTCACATTCACAAAATCAAAAAGAAAAGAATCTATATAAAAGCAAAATCAAATAATAAAAAGCTATACCAAATGACATGATTGCCACTACAGCTGTATGTAACAAATATAAATTATTATAAAAAAATATATAATATTTTAGGATATAATGTCAAAGAAAAATAAATTTACAAGAACGTTATTTCCAAATACCACAGATACTGTAACACGGAACTAATACACTAAACCCAACAACACAGTTTCACAAACTCGGTTTAACATCCATAATTCCCTCAGAATATTAAATAATTGCCAGTACTTCAATCAGGCTACACCATTAATGTCAGAAATTCGAAGTACCGTAAAACAAGGCAACGTATGCGCCGAATGGGTACTTCATTTGAGTAGTACTGCTAGCATCTGTATAGAACATAAAATTTGAGGCTTTACTTAATGTCCTAAGAGAAGGACTGAAGGATAAGTTTAACGTCTCTAACAAGTCGTCACTTGTCTACTTATGGGTGAGACATCAAAATCTGGGTTGATGTTGATTCGCTGGGTTTTGCTTTGTTTTATTGTTGTCTGGAAGCTTTATTTACATTCTACATATATGTATGTATGTTTTGTTCTAGTGATAGGTTTTGTTCTATTGACTAAAACATAAATACATACATAAGCTCACACCTTTTTCCCAGGGGGTTGGCAGAAACTACAAAACGCCACCTGCTATGATCCTTAGAGCGGTATCGCACCTTTTTCTTTCTTTTAGATTCGAGCTCTGTCCGTCCGAATTTAGCACATTCCCATTTCGGATTGAACTCGGATCGGATTGGACGTAGGGTGAAACCGCTAATAGTGTATTTCTAATCTTTTTCATAACTTTTGCTTTTTATTATAAGTTGTGGATTGCCTACCTTCATGTTTTTTTGTTATACCACGGACTTTTGGAGAAGTTTTAATTATTTCTTGCGGCTATGTTCATAGTAACATCGTTCTGAAAAAGTGTCACCAAATTTTTGCTGTTTCAAAAAAAAATCCCCTTACAAATAACAGCTATCAAATGACACGATCAAGTATATTCACAACTACGTAGGTATACTTACCTATACACAACAAACACGCATACACAATGTTACTATAATATAGTATAATAAAGCCCATCACAGACTATAATGTAAAATATATTAATATAAATCATAGCATCATATTACGATATTTTTCCATAGTAATCTTCGAGCGACCTCAGACGGAGCTGTAATATATAATTACATTAAATATACGTCACCAAAATTATGTGGATAGATATAGCAAGACATTATTAATATAAATTATGGTATATTAAACCGCAGACCAAATGAGAACAAAAGTATATATTATAGTATAGCTACCGTGTGTGGTGGCATCTATATAAATAACTAGAAAAGTCCTGACTGACTGACTGACTCATCAACGCCCAGCCCAAACCCTTGGAACTAGAAAGCTGAAATTTTGAACAGAGGTTTCCTTTATAATGTAGACAAGTAATAAGTAAGCATTAAAAAAAATTCAACCCATAAGGGATTAAAATCGGGGTTGAAAGTTTATATCGAAAATCGTCATTTTTGTAGTTTAATCCATTAATATTATGTAGTATTTAACATTTTGGTTAAAAATTAAAAAACACGTGTCTCAGCGTTTTTGAAAAATTGACCCTTATGGGTGTTAAATAGTGGATAAAAGTTTGTATGACAATTTATTAATAGAAGGTTTTTTTATTTAAAACAATGTAACTCCTCCCCTGGCTCGCACACATGCGGAGACCCTCCTGGGCATGCTGAGGACCAAGTTATCCAGCATTTCTTGCAGTGACATGTCCCATTCTTGAATAGCGGCTTCACTGATCTCTGGCACTGTCTGGCGATGTGACTGAAGGTTCCAAAAAGCTCACTTAAGAGCATCCCACGCGTGCTCTATTGGGTTTATGCCAGGTGAGCCGGCAGGCCAGTCTAACCTTGTGATGACGTATTCTCGGAGAGCAGCATTGACTCGTTGAGCTCGATGTGCGGGCGCATTATCATCGACCAGTACGAATTGGTGCCCATGTTTTACTCGGAAGGTCTGACAATTCCATCAATAGCGACTGTTTTGAACCTATCTATTTTCATTTCAATTCAGAGGTGCTCGCCAAGACCTCCATCTCCGTGCTCGTAGTCCAGCCAGGTTTAAGCATTCGAATGGTCTGAGTGCTAATTTCAAGTCCAGAGGCGGCCCGCATTTCTGCTTTTATTGTAGTGGCATTGATTGTTGGGTCACGGGCTGCGAGCAATCTGATATAGCGCTTCTGAGCAGCAGTCAGAACAGTTGGGTGACCATTGCGGGGTCGGTCAGCTAAATTATCTATGCCGTGGTACCTCTGCAACGTGACCACGACACAGGATGGGAATACAGCAACTCTGCGTGCTGTTTCTCTCGTGGAATTCTTCTCTCAAAGTTACAATTCTTGTTCGTAAAACTTCTGATAATCCTCTTGGCATTTTATCAAAAACAACTTTCCTTGAAAAAATATTATAAATCCGTTAAAATTGACTAAGACAGATTTTTTTAATTGAACTTTTTTGAACTTTTCTGAATGAGCATAAGTTTGGATTGATTTTTTTTTTATATGGTAAAACAATTGAAATTAGTTTTCGTTTGGTTACAATTGTTAGGTTTTAGGATTGTTTTATCCTCTAGATATCAATCCGCGCGCCACTCTTCGAATAATATATAGGCAGTGCTAGAAGGCGGGCCAACTCACCGCCTCGACCCTTGCTCGAGCCAGCCCGCGCCGCTGAGCCTGTAGTTTTAAATTCGTCCCCTAATAATAATCTAAATCCAATCTAGCCTGTCTCTTGCTGTCTTTCCCCAGCGACGCGCTAAGCCGAGGTCAGTACCCCACAAGGGGTGCCCTTAGCGTTGTAGTCGCTTAGTTTTTAAGTTTACTGCCCCGGCTGGAGGCCTTAATTTATTGAGGCACCCACAGGAAAGTCCGGTTGAGCAACCCACAACCTACCAGTTGACTTGCGAGATCCAATTCCCAAAAAAAACAAGTCAAATGCAACATTTTTCTAGATAACACGTTAAGCGCAAGCGCCGCGATCAAAGTCAAAGTCAAAATAAAATTATTTATTTCAATTAGGCACAAAGAAGGCACTTTTGAACGTCAACATTTACAGAAAAATAATAATTGATTCTAGTCGCCCCTTCCAAAAGGTAGTTTTTGTATGGAGAAGAATGGGCAAGAAACTCCACCGTTACTCTTTTAAAATGTTTTCCCAATATCTTGTATACATCAATTATATAATTATATTTGAATACGATGCACCTAGAATAAGATTACTATACCACGATAGGTAAAAATAATGAAAGATTAAGGAATGACAGATAAATGAATCACGTGATAGATGCATGGTGCTCACATATTTACAAACATTGTAAAATTATAATAATATGATATTCCTAACATTTTTACAAGTAATAGGTAAAAAGTCTGTAAATAAGTAGTAGTCGGTAGTATAAGTCAGTGTGTGAGTTCAAGTAATCGCAGAATGTAAAATCAATATTTAAAAAAAAAAAAAAAATTATACAATTAAATTAGCAACCAGTTACATTTTGTCTAGATTCTAAATTGTCTTATGGAGCAGGACCAGCATGCAAGCATTTAGGACCAGTTTCCAAGCATTTTTATCTTGGATATGATCCTCTAATTTGTAATATGCTTGTTTACAAAGTGTATTTTTTATATGAGTTTTAAATTTTCATTCATTTAATTCTAATATATCACAAGGTATTCTGTTGTAACATTTAACACAGTACCCCATAAAAGATGTACGAGTATGTACTTTAGATAGTCTGAAAAAAGGTACTTATTTTATTAAAAAGATGTCGATTTTTTCTAACATACATAATATTTTCATAAATGAATTGGCAAGGTACCGTCATAATATTAATATTTTTAAATAGTTCCCTAAGAGATTCGCGACGACGTAGATTATAAATGGCTCTAATAGCTCCCTTTTGTAAAATAAAGATGGATTCTATGTCAGCAGCCCGACCCCACAGTAAAATACCATACGACATAATACTGTGGAAGTAGCTAAAATAGACCAAACGCGCATTTTCTACATCTGTTAAATGTCTAACAGCATAAGCGGCCGAGCTTAGCCGCCCCGCGAGAGATGTTATATGGGGTCCCCATTGTAATTTCTCGTCTGGCGTGATTCCTGGGAAAACCGTTTGATTAATAAATTGCAGTTTTTCTCCATTCAATATGATGTCACATTCGCTACTTCTTATGATTAAAGGCACTTGTTTAAGTATCGGTCACTAATTATCAGTCACTGTATATAAAACATAATTTTACATAATAATTAAAATATCATGTTTTGTTCATGGTTTCCTGTAGACGCTGTAATAGGTCTCTAGAAGATTAAGTGGATTTAGGCAGCTGCATCTTCCTCTGCGCGAATTAGAAAATACCATACGATCATCAATCTCATTGTTAAGTTGTAGAATCATGCTATAAAAGATACGTACAGAGAGTTGTACGCTCACCTTACGACTACGGAATTATCTCATCATAATAAACTCGTTACTTGTCAATTAATACTGGGGTACTGTGTTACAGATGTATGTACTTAAGATAGTCTGAAAAATGGTTGGTTATTTCGATCGTTTACGATACAATTGAACTGTACTTTTTAGTGCAAAACTATCTGATAAAAACTGTGCTTTTCACTGTAATCCTTTGTTTTCCAAAACTATCCAAAATTGTTATTCTAATATTCTTTTCACCCCGACTTAGTTAAACACAAAACAATAGGTACATTTTGTTATCTATCACAATGGCTGTTGAGTCATTAAAAAATTATGGAATTATAAAGAAAAAGAAAGAAAGAAAATTGTTTATTCTGCACAAACTAAACGCACATTACAAATAAAAATACATAAAATGCTAATTAGCCAAAAGCCTCGTATTCAATATTTAAAAGTTGACAATATTTGTCCATTGCATAATGCGTAATGTGTTGCGACACCAAATGAAAATAAACGAACAATCAAAACATAAACAAAATGTCGATTGTAGAGTGGAAAAATAACTATTTGTGTAGAATAGGTCATTGCTCAGTTAAATGCCGTGACTTCTGACAGACCTATCGTCAACAGCGCTTATGGTGCCTCGTTCCTAATTGAGGATGGAGCTTGCGTGTTTCGGGCCATCTCCTATCTATTATATGACACGCAAGTGATAGCCAGGGAAGTTCGCGAGCAAATCTTTAGCCATGTGGTGGCCAATTGGGAAGAGTTTGCCATTACGAGTATGTCCCACGATAGTAACGGGGACAATTACTCCAGTGAATACTGCATTTACATGTCACGCCCTTTTACTTATCGTAGTTTATGTATTGATAAATGATGATTCAAACCATGATTTAAACCATCATGATTTATTTTAGACCATGAAAATTGGTAATTAGATTAAAATAATATAATTTCTATTTATTTCCAAAAATTACTTTTTGACAGCCAAATGCTTCGCAGATTCGCAGTGCGCCCGCATCCCTTCGCTTGTCACCATAGATAATAGTCTTTACCATGGACAAGTGATGTTGGAACGTCGGGCGTGATTGGATTCATAAATTATTTATTGTAAGTTTCGGTTTATATTTTAATTTTTTAATTTTAATTTTTATAGTTTAATGTTTTTGTAATCTCCTAGTGGGATTTATTTAAGTCCGTAGGTGCGTCCGTGGCATCACAGTGGGCCCTATCAGAATACCAGCGCGGTGGTATTTTTTTTATTTTAAATATCGCCGTATTATGCTGAGATAGGGGCCTTTTTGGCCTCGCACAGGTCGTTACTATATTGTAAGTTTTTTATATGCTCCTTTTTATTTATATAAATATATTATTTTTTTACTGTTTGTATTTCCTGTGTGTATCCCAAATAAACTATTTTACTTTCTTTCTTTCTTTCAAAATGTGAACAAAGTCCTATGTGAATGTGAGTGAACCTGGATTAACACATAGGGTACTTTTAATCCTGGTAGTAAGTCCCCGTGGGATATTTACCGACATCGACGCGGGAGAAGCCGCGGTCAAAAGCTAGTATAATATATAGCACGGTATATTAATATAGTTTATAGCTACGTCTGTGACGGGCTTAATTACCATTTAATGACGTCTCAGTCATGAAATGCACAATTACTCTCCTCAATTCCAACCAGCATGGTCAGATATCTCAACTGATGACCGTATATAGAAGTCATCTGCACACGAGTTTGACTATCAAAGATGACTATTAGCATATCTTGATTACTCCGAAGAATACTCTGTTTGCAACAAATTTATCTATATAGAGATGTTAATACACTGAAGAGCAAAATTATGGTAGATTTGTGTGAAAAACTTCTATTAAGATTGAAGCGCCAGAGTAAGCAAGACATGCAGTAATGAAAATCAAAATTTGATTTGAGTGAGGTGCGCCAACTGAGCCTTCCAATAAAAATTTCTTTCGTTTTTTGCAATTTGCCAGTCAATATTAAGTCGTATGTCGATCAAAATACGATTCACGACCGTAACAAATATGTGTGATATGGACCTGTAAATTGCAAAAAACTAAAGTAAAATTGAATTTCGTGGGCTCCCTTAGCACGTGTGCCATAATAACTTCTGATTAGTCCTTTCGTCATAATGGCATGCAAGCTTCTTACATACTTTTTGTGCAAGTTACAAGCGTGTATTACGTGTTTTAGAGACTATAATAAAAGAAGCAAAATTTTATATAAGGGGGATGTCCTAAGGGATTCCTTATTCAGGGCTTAGAGATAGTTTCAGATTTGATCACGCGATTGCATTTGATTCCTCGCATTCATCCATAAGTTTAGCAATCGGTAAGTTTTTTCCATAATCAATCATAAAAATAGGTAGGCAAACACCTAGCTAACCAGGGCCTGAATCTACTGAAACGGGTGCAGTGGAATTAGGCAACACTTTTGTAGCACACGAAGTAGGCTTAGATCAAATCAACAACTGTATATGTTTCAACTCATAACGTAAATAATACTTCATATGCTTAAAACTAAGTCCATAAAAAACCATTTACGCGTTTATAACAACAATTATTCCGCGCACGTCGAAACTTTACTTTCCTCAACCCGCCCATTGGACCACGTTTCCATACACTATGAATTTTACAAAGTTTACATTTTATAAAGTTAACATTTTACGAAGTTTACATTTACAAAGCCTTTTCACACGTCAGGCTTTTGCTACCCTTCTCTCTAATATACATATTTTTATAAACTTTGTAGATAACTTTTAGTACGCCCAAGTGGTACCTTTGTAGCATGTTTTTGAACTAAGCATGAAGTTAGTTTGGTTTACGATACTTACTTCATTTTACTGAACAGTTATTAGCATTTTTACAACAGTTTTTTTGTATGTTAGAAATAATTTCATATAATTAAAAATGTTTTGAGAGAGGTACTTGGCATCCAACAAAGCTGTTCTTTACTGTTAATTCCACGGTAGTTTTTTAATTAAATGTCATTTTATCAAAACATCCATAAATATGAATATATACAACATTCAAAACTAAACTAACAGCTCTATAAATACCCCCTGACCACTAAACGCCCAAGTACTTAGCATACAAACAAACAAGATATAGATATCAATCTTATGATTGCTCTCGGCGCCATTATTATATGTTGTTCCATGGGTTAACGATGATGGCGTCGTTCGAGGTCGATCACACTTGCCAGATTATGTAGAACAGCCCTTAACCACGTCATTTAGATATGTTATATTCCTTGTTTGGTCCTTATATCTACACTATTTTGCTTAGTTATAAGACTAGATGTAACGTAATTGTCAGTGATGCTTATTATCAGCTGCAGCAAAGATCTTTAGCTTTTGGTTGCCAACAAATCAAAACTGGCATCATTCTCATTATGATCTAAGTTTGACTGATACCTGCAAACTAACGTCAAATTGTTTATTTTACCGAAACGGGAAAGTCTTCGGGAAGGCCTTCATCTCACCTGATGGTAGGTGATGATCAAGCCGAAGGTGCGGAATCCTTAACCACAGAGGAATTGGCTATCTTACCTCAAATATGCTACATAATATATGCTCTAATATGCGGCTATCAAACCGACCAGATTTTTTTTCCCCCGCTGGGAATCGAACCCCCGACCTCTGGGTCTAAGACTGCTGCAAGCTGCAGCTGCAGCAAGTTAAACTTACACAGCAACACACACAGCGAAGGTAAGACTTATCTTCAGATTCATCATCAGCATCATACCGAAAGATGGCCACCTATGTCCAGACCAGACAGATGAGATATGGGGAGCAAGCGTCGCCACACCGACTGTTCCTGTGCTTCTCGCATCGGACTCTTTGGAGGTATTAGAATTACTTTCCGTGTCATACTTAAAAACTGTTCAAAGGAGTTTGAATTTAAACTGCCTCATCAACAATGAGTTAATTAGGATGTGAAATAATGCGGCGGTTCTACTTCCTAAAACCACACCGTAATCAGTCCGTACAAATAGAATTTAATTAGTAAAACTAATAAATCTGAAACGATTGTTCAGTTGCGGCTGATGCAATTACATTTGATAATTAACATAGGCACTGAATCGATGAGGTTGGTTAGCAAACTGTGCCGGTTGATTTTTGCGGTTTGTAGCTGTACTAGTGTTGATACAAACCATCCTGTTTCGCGGTCAGTGAATTGATTGTTTTTGTGTTCCATCGGAATTTAGATGGCATTTGTTTGGTAACATGTTTGATTACGATGGAGTGGTAAATTAAATATTTACTTGAATTTGATGTTGGAACACTATTCGTTGCTGTTTTGTTTATTGGCAGGTGTTTGTGGAAATACATACATCAGAAGTGTCGAGGGATCAAGTACATTTTAACTATAAAAAAAATATCCAATTAATATTAATCAAATCTAGTCTTCCAGACTGGCTTCTTACTTTAAATCCTATGTTTAAGTTAACAACATATCCCTATCCCTATATTTTCTAAAAAATAAGAAAAATTTCAATTTTTGCAATGTGTGGGAAATTAACCTAAGTTAATATCGGCAATTAAATGGCACGTTGGCTCTGTTTCCGACATTGACACGAATCACATACTCACAGCGATTTGGTATGCTTAAAATCAGTTCATCAAAATCACTTTGAGGAATGGCCACCCACGTTCTTGAAAGTTGTCGTGGGTATGCACGGCATCCATACTAGGCAGAGCGCTTCTTTGGAGCATATCCCATGTGAGCTCAATTGGGTTGAGGTCTGGCAACTGAGCAGGCCACGGCAGAACGTTGATGCGAGCATCGGCAAGAGTGCGTGTTACGACTCTAGCCATGTGTGGACGTGCATTGTCGTGCATTAGTTGAAACGAATCACCCAACCGGCTTCGCAAAGGGATGATCACGTCTGAAAACATCCTCTCCTCATAAATCTGAGCATTGAAGTTATCCCTGATCCAAATGAGATCGGTTCTTCCACCGATCCAAATACCGGCCCAAAACATTATTGTTCTCCCTCCATATGAATGAACTTCCTGTCAAAATTCCTTCAAACTCGAGTAAGTACGTCTTTTATCCAGCTTCATACCGAAACGAGATTCATCGGAAACGCGAACACAACGCCAGTTTTCGTTTGGTCGCTTATCAGTAAGCCTGAAGAGCTGTGGAGCCTCGTAGCCAACATCATGGCGATCATGGTACTATTCCGTCGAGCAGTACTTAGGATGTACCGGTCCTGTCCGAGGGTGGTGATGCGAGATCGTCCTCCATG
The DNA here is from genome assembly GCA_949128155.2 of Xanthia icteritia. Lineage (NCBI taxonomy): Eukaryota > Metazoa > Arthropoda > Insecta > Lepidoptera > Noctuidae > Xanthia > Xanthia icteritia. Next base: position 15,952,823 of record OX421942.2, read on the forward strand.
TCACTTGGCCACGCTGCCCGTGATACGATAGCGTGTCCAGAGGCGGCTTATGACGCTCTGTGTAGTGCCAAGAGCGAAAGCCACAGTACGTTGCCTGGAACCAGCTTGCAACATTCCGACGGCTCTCATCATCTCTTCTCGTGTCAAATGATGTCGTCGCTCCATGTCGATGCAATTATTTTCAGTTCCGATACAGAAATTGTAATGGTTTAGTAAAAACGCTATTACACATTTTTGTAGGAATCCTGATTGACGGTTGATTTTATATTTTTAATCAAAATTTAAAGAAAATTATTTATTATAATAGTGAAATTCACTAAAAATAATCAATAACGATCCAAAAAAGTTAAAATAATAATCCCCAATTGTGGCGATACTCTAAAACGTACTTGATCCCTAGACACTTTTGATGTGTGTCATCTATTTCAATGATCATTTTACTGGCCACGCGATGGCGTAATCAACTGCGTCCATTAAGTAAAGCCTAATAAGTTAACGATATTGATTACGTTGTCGGTATACATTGATTTATGAGTACTCTGGTTTATTGTCATGGTAGGTTTGATTATCTCCTAAATGACATTTACTTGTTACTAAGTTTGATGGTTGATGTATTGTAGTATTTTTGACTGGTTTGACAAAGATATTGCAAACTATGCCATATTATCAATGCCTAAAATTGTTCCTAATAGCACTGTCAAAACTAACCTATGTAAATTCAGTTCTTATCACAGAGTACATAAGGTTTAAAAGATATTATTTTAAGACGTGCTCGATGCTTGATTATTTGTTCCCAACAAAGTTCCCTAAGGCACGCCAACTACATTATGTACAAATTGGTAAATTACTGAGTTCAAAATGATCAACTTTCAGAGTATTGTGGATTTGTACCTTCTATTTGAAAAAGAAAGAAACATCGGCTCCCCAGACATTCATCAACACTTAGAAATGATGTTGTGAGATGACAAAAGCTTTTCATTAGTCCACCACCTATACCTACTACGATGCGTAGGAATAGATAAACCGTGAGCAACTTGCACGCCTTGATACGATCTGACCGGCCTTAGGAAGAATAATAAACACGTCTAAAGTTCGCTGTAGAGACTTGAAGATGCAGATATTGCGATTGTGTGATTGTTGTACGTTTCTCTTAGTTGTCGAGACGAACATGTAGAAGATGATATTACAATTCTCTGAAATAATAGCAGTGACTATACGTATATTATATTGTTAGTAGAGGAAGTTCAAAAACAGATCTTCATTTATTTATTGACAAAGCTGTGTCGGGAATTCCCAATCATGCAGTAAATTAGAGAACGTGAAAATTAATTCAAATTGAATATCATAACAACTTTATATCTGTATTTATATTTGCAAACAGATATCCGAATATAACCTTTCCCGAGCCCAACTTTAACGAAGGTATAAAACACCGGGTTCTAATTAAAGGTTCCCGGGGCTAAGCAATTGATACTTTCTATAAGTATTTAAATTTACAAATCGTTTACTGATGAATTTAATTTTCTTAAATTATTGTTAAAAAGAATGTGATTGGACACAAAAACCAGTGAGAACAGCTATCTAATTACACAACACATTTTCGTAAACGATTACGACAAATTTGTTTCATTTTGACAGTTCAACAACATTCATTGCGTTATTAATGTTGCGTTATTTTTTTTTCGAACTTATGAAGCAATGGATTCGTAATTTGTTTCAAAACGATTCAAATCCCGATTGATCGCATATTACGTAATTAGAGTACAGTTTAATTAAAACTTGCAACTATTAGCACGACCAACATCGATAAAAGTGAGCGATAAATTATTAACTCGGTCTCAACTATCCCATGAATATCGAATGCAAATGTTTGCGATTTCGAATCGATTCCATTAATTATTATCGTGATGACAACGCTGACTAGATAATGTTTTAGTTGTTCCAGTTGCCTGTTATTTGGTATGTAATTAACGTTGTTACACAGCTTTTCGCTGTTGACAGAGTCCGTAGTTTTGAATGCTTTGATTATTATTATTGCAATGGCCTCGGGCTATCCAATTAATTTTGCCTTGTCTAATCAAGTATTGTAAAAGTTAAAATATTTTTCTAAAAGTAATATTCAGAACAATACGTTCTGAATATTTCTTTTAGAAAAACATTCAGTTGAAATGTTATGAAGTGTTATTTTTTTATCTTTGCATCTGACGGCCATTGTTTCTCCAGATTGCAATTTCAGTTATTTATTATTTTTATTTTTTATGATTTTACTGAATCTAGGTATGAGAGCTGTACCTGTTTTATTTAATTTGTATGCTTATTTTAGTCACGTTATGGTTTCTATCTGAACGCAGCGGTGACCCGGTGGTAACGGCCCCGACTTACGAGTAGGTAGATCGTGGGTTTGAACCCAGACAGGCACTTTACTTTGTGTAAATATTTTTTTTACCACTGCTCTCAAAACGGTAAAGCTAAATATAGTGAGGAAATGGGCATGTCCTAGAAAAATTCGAAGTTATGAGACATCTACCAACTCGCACTGGGCACGCGTTGAGGATTACAGCCCACTCCCTCTCACAGAGAAGAGGTCTATGTTTCAGTAGTGGGTTATAGGCTATGCTATTTATACTATGATTACTAACAATATTAAGCAAAATAAACATACTACACACATCAAACGTGTCTAGGGATCAAGTACGGTTGAGTATCGTCGCAATTGAGGATTATTATTTTAACTTTTTTGGATCGTTATTGATTCTTTTTAGTGAATTTCACTATAAGAATAAATAATTTTCTTTAAATTTTGATTAAGAATAGAAAATCAGCGGTCAATCAAGATTCCTATAAGTGTGTAATAGCGTTTTTGCAAAACCATTACAATTTCTACATCGGAACTGAAAAAAATTACATCGATATGAAGCGAAGACATTTGACAGGAGAAGAGATGATGAGACCCGTCGGAATGTTGCAAGCTGGTTCCAGGCATAAGCCGCCTCTGGACACGCTTTCGTATCACGGGCAGCGTGGCCATGTGACATGGAGGACCATCTTGCATCATCACCCGCGGACAGGACTGGTACATCCAAAATACTGCTCGACGGAATCGTACCATGACCGCCATGATGTTGGCTACGATGCTCCACAGCTCTTCAGGCTTGCTGATAAGCGACTAAACCTTCCGAAATTGTTAACGTGAAGTGGGTCTGCGTTCCCGAAGACCACTGAGAGTTCCACCTATAGAACCCCGCAATCCCAGGGCCCGTTTTCAATGAGCTTTTGAACACAGAAATTGGGAGGAAGGAGACTGGCGTTGTGTTTGTTTATCCGATGAATCTCGTTTTAGTATGAGGCTGGATACAAGACGTACTCGAGTTTGGAGGACCTCTAGACGACAAGAACGTTTGAAATTTTGTCAGGAAGTTCATTCATATGGAGGGGGAACAATAATGGTTTGGGCCGGTATTTGGATCGGTGGAAGAACTGATCTCATTTGGATCAGGGGCAACCTCAATGCCCAGATTTATGCGGAGAGGATTGTTTTAAACGTGATCATCTCTTTGCGAAGCCGGTTGGGTGATTCGTTTCAACTAATGCACGACAATGCACGTCCACACACGGCTAGAGTCGTAACACTCACTCTTGCCGATGCTCGCATCAACGTTCTGCCGTGGCCTGCTCAGTTGCCAGACCTCAACCCAATTGAGTACACATGGGATATGCTCCAAAGAAGCGCTCTGCCTAGTATGGCTGCCGTGCATACCCCACAAAAACTTTTTGACTTCTTAGAAAAAACGTTGGTGGCCATTCCTCAAAGTGATTTTGTTGAACTGATCTTAAGCATGCCAAATCGCTGTGATTATGTGATTCGTGTCAATGATGGAAACAGATTATTATTTTTTTATCTTTTCAATAAAAAAAATTCAAATCCACTTTTTTGCCATTTAATTGACGACATTAACTTAGGTTAATTGCCCACATTTTACAAAAATTTAAATTTGTATTATTTTTTAGAACATATAGGGATATGTTGTTAACTTTAACATAGAATTTAAAGTAAGAAGCCAATCTGGAAGACTAGATTTGGTAAATATTAATTGGATAATGTTTTATAGTTAAAAATGTACTTAATCCCTCGACACTTTTGATGTATGTATTTTCGCAAACACCTGCCAATAAACAAAACAGCAACGCTGTTCCAACATCTAATTAAAGTAAATATTTAATTTACCACTCAATCGTAATCAAACATGTTACCAAACAAATGCCATCTAAATTCCGATGGAACACAAAAACAATCAATTCACTGACCGCGAAACAGGATGGTTTGTATCAAAACTAGTACAGCTACAGACCGCAAAAATCAACCGGCACAGTTCGCTAACCAACCTCATCGATTCAGTGCCTATGTTAATTATCAAATGTAATTGCATCAGCCGCAACTGAACAATCGTTTCAGATTTATTAGTTTTACTAATTAAATTCTATTTGTACGGACTGATTACGGTGTGGTTTTGGGAAGTAGAACTGCCGCATTGTTTCACTTCCTAACTAACTCATTGTTGTTGAGGCAGTTTAAATTTAAGATCCTTTGAACAGGTTATAAGTCTGACACGGAAAATAATTCTAATACATCCAAAGAGTCCGATGCGAGAAGCACAGGAACAGTCGGTGTGGCGACGCTTGCTCCTGATATCTCATCTGTCTGGTCTGGACAAAGGTCCAACGGTGGCCATCTTTCGGTATGATGCTGATGATGAATCTGAAAATAAGTCTAACCTTCGCTGTGTGTTTTGCTGTGTAAGTTTAACCGCCTCTGTGGTCTAGTGGTAAGACCAGCTGTCTTAGACCCAGAGATCGCCGGGTTCGATTCCCAGCGGGGGCAAAATTTTCTGCTCGGTTTGGTTGGTGGTAGAGCTTGTTCTAAGTCTCCTTGGATAGCTACCACCATCTTGTCTAAGTCTGTGGCCATAACACTAATGTTAACAGCATTGTTGTGTTTCGGCAGTTGAAGTAAGATAGCTACTTCCTCTGTGGTTGAGGATTCTGCACCTTTGGCTTGATCGTCACTTACCATCAGGTGAGATGAAGGCCAAGAGCTTTCCCATTGCAGTAAAAAAAACACATTTTACGTTGGTTTTGTAGGTATCCGTCAAATTTAGACCATAGTGAGAGTGATGCTAGTTTTTTTATTTGTTGGCAACCAAAATCTAAAGATGTTTGCTGCAGCTGATAACTCACTGACAATTGCGCCACATCTAGTCTTATATCTAAGCAAAAATGTACTTGATCACTTTTGACGTGTGTATTATACCCGTAATTAATCGTCATGTCGATTGATAGGAAGGATTGTAAACTGTGTTTTGTTTATTTTCCGTGAATATTCGTTGCATAAATTACCAACCCAAGACAACTAGGTGGATTATGGCCTCGCTCCTCATTAAACGTCTCAGACTCTGCATTTATCTTAGGCCGAGATCTACAAACGTTACTTAGCACGTACTTTGGCTAAGCGTTATTACTGTCACTGTTGCACAACTACGAGTACAAAATAGACACGAGGACTGAGCCGAACCAGGGGCTAAGTATCGTTCATAGATCTCGGCTTGCGTTCTGTGTAAGGATACGTTATCAGTCAGGTAAAACGGATGACCACACAACTGACAGTAGTATATAAATGAAACGGTTCGGATTCTAAAAATATATACGGAATGACATAATCCAATACCATTCAATCGCTAGCAGCATCCAAACTGATGCATTATTAACACTAGATGGATAAATCACGAAGCAATTCAATTGGCTGAATTTATTAGGCAGGTGCGTCGAACATTTTGCAAGGTCTGATTTTCAGTCAAATACGTTTAGTAGGATAGACTAGTCAAAGCAATTCCGAACCGCAGAAATCGTAAAGATTCTTTTGATATTACCTTTTATTTTTTGACATGCGTATCTGTTACCTACATTTATCCCTTGTAAAACAATGATATAGTTTCAATTTGCCATTTTTGCGTCCGAGGTCCAGAAATCACTTTGTAGAGCAACGTCTTTGTGTTGCATAATATTACTGGTACGATATCTTTCTCCAAAACTCAACATGCTGTACAATGGCCCCGATACTTTACCTACAGATTACTGATCTAAAATAAATAATACGCCACTTTCACATAGACGTATTATGATTTAGGTGATTACGCCTATTGTGACAGGCGTTAAAATTATGGAAAAATATAATATTTTTATTATAAATTATCATGCAATTTATTTCATTGAAAGTGTAGACAATCTGCATTTAAATGTTATCTTAATCCAACATCGAGGTTGCAAACTCTTTGTCTTATTGGAACTAAAAAAAAACGCTGTTTGCTGGAAGAATCAGTTAAAGTATTTTCTTTGACACATTCACATTTTCAAATAAAATGGCCACCAGCGTCAAACGTCAAAACGGCGGCGGCGGCGCCAAATCACCGACGAATTAACTAAAATCCCTCGAAAAGTTCATAGTTTCATTCGCTCAAATCTCTACTAACGAGACCCGATTGATCCTCTACCAAATTAATTTTCCCAGAGATTATCCGGACTATTCAAAATTAACACAGAAATGTTCTATGGTTCTTATTAATTAATGTGGTGAATTAGGGAAACCCTTTGACGTTTGATAGACGCTATTAAAGGCGTTTCGTACGTAATTTCGACGAGTTAATTGATTTGATTGCACTGGCTTGTGATCAAAGTATGTTTAGTCTTTATTAATTTGAATCAAAATATGAATGAGTTTAGAATTGTCTATGATGTGCTCGTTCCTCATTCGAAAAGGTTGCTCATTTAAGCTTTTTAACGTACATATTCTATACTCTTTATGAACCGCCAGTAAATGCTATAGGAAGGTAAGCATGGGCTCCGTAATGCACCACGAAGATGGTAAGAACATTCTTCAGATTATTTAAAAGTTTTAAAAAACCTACTTTTTTAATCATCTGTCTATGGACGTTCTAAATTCCGTATTGCTAACGTATTTCCAATTTAATTTTTTCTCGTAAAAAGAACAAAAACACACGGTATAAAAATCTAACCCTCAACCCAATTATTTCTTTTAGTTCACCTTCAGTTTCCACACAGTGTAAAATACAGAAAGCCACAATTGATTAAGTTTGAATAGTGCTGCGGCGACTATTTGTTCAAAAAGTAATCGTTACAGAGTTTGTTGGTTTCGGTGTTTCAATTCTCATGCAAACCGCACCAGGGAATCGGAAAACCGATTGACAATTTGCCAACAGATATAAATGTGAACTTTTGTTACTGGACCGGAACGTGTTTTTTAAATACGGTATTGAAGCGATGAAAGTGCAACATAATAGTGACAATGCATGCGATGATAATGTATATATCGCAGCTATGGTTAAATTAGCCAGCTAACTGGACGTCTAGGGCGTTCATTAAACGCCAACCCAATTAAATAGCTGAAAGACAACTAGCCAAGTCATTGAGCGCAACGTTTAACCAGATGGCTGAATGTCGTGTAGTCATTTAGTTAAACTGGGTGAAATAGGTTAGGTTAGAAATGTGACCAACAACGCGCAATCCGTGCGAGCGCTATTTCCAAATTTCTCGCAGATAATTTTTCACCATTTGAATCACTTGGCTGAGTCTTGGTCAGTCATCTTCAAAGGGCTGACTTTCAATACGCCAATACGCCAAGTTGTTAAACGTTGAATGATTCTAGTTCAATTAACTATCGGCCTAGGCATCCAATTGGATGCCGGCGTTTAATGGGCGACCTAGGCGTACAATTGGCTGGCTAATTTAACCAGATGACTGCGACATATATACCGTGCTACGGGAATTTCGCCGTTGCATAGATTATTTTTTTTTATTTGTAGATTTTATACTGAGACTGGGAAGGATTCGACTGTGAGAAACATTTTAATACAGAACGGATTCAATTGGCATGATTGCATTGAATCCGGTCTATTTTTTAAATGTTGTTTTCGTAAATAAATAGTTAACAAATTCAAACTCAAACTCAAACTCAAAGCATTTATTTCAATTAAACCATTTACAGGCACTTTTGAATTGTCAAAGAGTCGGTCAGTTAGTCAGAAAGTTGAAGCTAGTTGCCCATTCCAAAACGTAGATCTCTATGGAGAAGAACGGGCAAGAAACTCCAAGGACACTCTTTTAAATATAGAAATTACAAAATCCTGGGTACAATACTTTTGTTGCTTCACTTCATACAGTTAGTTATTTATTCTAGAGGAACTCGTAGCTAAGTATTACAGCCACATGGGTCGATCCATCAGGTTAACCTACGCTTGCCGGGATTGGTCCGTGGATGGGTGACCATCTTAACATGCCGAGACTCCTCCGTGCCTCGGAAAGCACGTTAAGCCGTTGGTCTCAGCTGTCATTCGTGGATCTTTGACAGTCGTTACGGGTCGTCAGAAACCCGAAAGTCTGACAATCAGTCTTACCAAGGGGTTTCGTTTTACCCAGTCACTAGGTTGTGGAGGTCAGATAGGCAGTCGTTCCATGTTAAATACTGGTATTCAGCTGCATCCGGTTAGACTGGAAGCCAACCCCAACATAGTTGGGAAAAGGCTAGGCAGATTGATTTTACAGTTATTTATTTAATTAATAATTAATTGATAATTTTATTAATAAACTAGTTTATATTTACCTGTTTGTAAAGATAAAAAAATCTCTGCATAGAAACAAAAATATTCACCAAAAAAACCTAACACTAGAAAGAAATCAATGACAAAGCAGAGTTATGAATAAATAAAACGTATTCAAAATTCGAAGGCTCGGGTGACAGATGTCAAGAGTCAATAGCGATGACGTCACATGAATAGAAATAGTGCTTTACAAGTTTTTGTGCCAACCAACATATCTATATCTCAGTTCTTTCAGGAAAGTTGGGATTTTTTTGTACACGATTGTGGCCTATTTAGTTAGTTTTATTTTTCAATATTTTATTCATGGGTATTTTGTTTACGTCATTTATAACTAACTTTTTATTATAATTAACTTTTATTTACAATTTTCTTTGTCAGAATGAATATCAACGTTTTTAATTGATAGTAATACCCTAAGATCCGAAAAATCCAATGCGACCCATACGTTTAATGGATGAAAAGTATTTTATATCAAATGTTGTATGTTAAAATATAACGCGAGTGGGTTGACTAAAACATTCCTGGCCAGACTATGATTAATAAAAAAATCAAAAATTGCGCTCATTCTTTTAACGAATAAATTCATCAGTTTATTTTTTTATCATACATACATAAACTCACGTCTTTGCTGTGGGGGTAAGCAGTAACTACAGAACGCAACCTGCAACGATCCTTACATAGATACTCCTTTTGCTTCATTTACCTTATTTTTTTCATCATATTAACAACTTCCACTAAACGATAATTTGATTGAGGTGATTATTCCTTGGTTGCTACACGAATATTGTTTTTTTTTTACTTCCTTAACATCCTCAATAAACTCCGGAAATATCCCAAACCCCAAATTAATCATTTAAAGGGTCAGCAAATAGTAATAATCCAAGTTTATCGGTGTATCCATCAACGTCGTAACTCACTGGAGTCAGACATGTGAATTATTGCAACTACATTTTAAGCTAAGTGTAAGTGACGAGAGTAGCGGATCTTAGCTCTAAATGGAATAGATTTTATGTGCATAATTACTGACTTGGTCTTTCCAGTATTATTTTAAGGGGCAAGCGCTAAGGTAGCCCGCGAAATGCAAATTTTCTTACGTTATTTTGCAATTTCCAGATCAGTGTTAATAAAAATATGATTCGCAACCGTAACTAATTTCATAACCAGTATCATATTGTAATCAACATTCAATCTGATACTGACCTGCAAATTGCAAAACACGAAAGAAAATTTGAATTACGCTGGCTAGTCGCTTTCACCTTAGTAGTCGCAGTCCTTTTTTCTTGATCTCTCTTTCTTTAAAGTAAATAAAGCAAGCATTTTAAGTAACGGTTGCTCCGGTTATAGCTCCAGACACAGGGTTTCAATTAGCTCAATTAGTTTCCCTAACTATTATTATATTCCTGTATTTCTAATAACGTTAATAACACGTGTCGAGAAATAATCGTAGATAGTTAGACCGATGTCAAGACTGAACAGTTCAACTATAAAAAACACGCTCATAGATAAAACTTTGTGCCAGCGTCGAACCCACCATTTGACCTAATTGCCAATTAACACCCGGGGGCAGTCAATCTAATTTTTTAGGAGCCATTAGCTCCTTTAGACTCTTCTCGTTCGACGCTAATGCTGGTTTAACAATTTAACTCGTTTTTATACGTAATTAAATTGAATCGAGATGCAGTTTTATGTAGTGATGAATATCTAATGATACTTTTGCACATTTTTTAAAGAAAATATTTTGGCCTTCTTTAAGGAGCTGGGGTGGATCGAATAACCGATTTTTCCCACCCGTACGTAAAATACGCGCTTTGACGAAACCTATAATTAAACTCGTGTGAAAAAAATGTTTTACACTTACATTTTGGGTTGTAATTTTTCTTACCGTCGCTGAATGTAGGTGATGTAGTTTCTGCGTGCGACTTCGTTCGTTTGAAATTTCGGCCTCCGACCCACGGCGACGCATCCCATCGCCCGCCCGCGCTATTATTTCGTTTTCGCTTAGCGTTCTTTCAGACTTTTTTCTTTTTGCTCTGCTCCTGAGGGTCGTTTGCGTGATGTTATATTAGCCTAAATCCTTCCTCAAAAATTGCGCTACCCAACGCAAAAAGAATTTTTCAAATCCGACTGGTAGTTCCGGAGATTACCCCCTACATACAAACTTACAAAAAAAAACAAATTTTACCTATTAATAATATTATTATGTCGTTTATTCATTTTGGTTCTTATGAATTTACATTTTTAAATATTTCTTAAAATAAAAAGAATATAAGAAACATTTAAAAATAAAAACAAATAGAGGTCCACTGGTGTCGAGAGCAGAGTCTAAGCTACCGGTGGTTAGGGCTGCAGAGACAGGAACCTCCTCACAATGAGAGCCGTATCGAGGAGTACTGCCTTCTGAATCAGGCCCTTGATCCAACCGCCTAACTAGAGCCTCGATAGATGTTGGTCAAGGCTTTCAGCCATCAGACCATTGGCCGTTACGACAATTGGCACAATGATAGCCGAGCTCACATTCCACATGTCAACAACCTCGTGTGCTAAGCCGAGATATTTAATTTGTTTCTCTTTCTCAGCTTTCACGAGGTTCCCGTCATGTGGAATGGTAGCATCGACTATTATTGCGCGACGCGCTAATCAGTCTATCACCACTATATCAGGCTTATTGGCAACAATAGTCCTGTCAGTAATGATAGACCGATCCCAGTACAACGTGACATGGTAATTTTCGAGAACTGGGTCGGGCACAAACTTGTAATACGGTACCTCGGAATCCACAAGTCTATATTTCAAAGCAAGTTGCTGATGAATAATCCTGGCCACTTGGTTATGCCTGTGCAAGTAGTCGCCAATAGCCAGACGAGAACGACCAGAGATGATATGTCTAATGGACGGCGGCAAGCCCGACACACATCAACCGTCCCGTCCTTCATAATATATCTCCGGTAGTTATTCGTCAAGATAACTTCATCCATAATTGCACAGACGAAACCTTTAGTTTCTCCGAAACGGTCACCAAAACGTAGCCACGATACAGACGCTAGGAAATCTACACCGGGCTTATGAAGAGCCCGATAGAAGCGCCCGTGAACCTCCTTGTAAGGAGGTATGTTAAAGACATACCTCCTTGCGGTCATTTGCAGTAAGTACCACAGGTTTGTGCCAGTTATCTTGGATGGAGAGCGGGGTAAGCCCGTTGTATACTGCCACCACATCACGGTGCATACCCACTTCGGCTTTAAAGAATATTCTTCAAAACTTGTGCAGTCTGTCCAGTACCGGTGATTTCCAATTCGGTAACGGACGGACTGCTCTGGCTAGATCTAATGGCGTGATTTCAACTTTTTCCATTTCTGGTATAGTTTCACACACTCGTTTGACATCCTGCATCCAGCTAGCCTCAGCGTGACAGACGGTTACTGACCATATGCTGTGCCAGAATAATCTCGTGGCGACATCATCCGGGCGGCACACGTCTGTCACATTTTGTTCAGGTCGCTCCCAAGCTCTATATACCAACTTCCCATAGCTCAGGAACATGCGATTGTGCGTGTATCGATCAACCCGCCGCCTATACTGCCGAATATGGCTCACCCACGCGCACACTTTCTGCTTCAGGAGCGCTCGATGCGCTATGTGACACGAGACATGTATTCTCGAGGGTTGATTCCAGTCCCCGAGAATGCCCGCCTTACAAAACGCATCACTCGTGGTCGTGTATTGCCCTCCCTGAAGCAGTATAATTTGCCGAAGAGTACCCTGGCCCCATCGATATGCCAGTTGATCCTGCACTGCCAGGCTGGTACGGCTGGTTTTGGTTGAGTAGCTCTCGAAAAAAATTCTAAGCTGCGAATCCAAGGTAAACACCAGCGCCCTATTTTTTTGTGCATGGGTAGGCGTGGTAATCGGGGCCTAAGTTCGGTCGGAGTGTCCTCAATCGAACGTTACACTGGCTACTTACTGTGGCAACCCTATCATCCTCCTCTTCAGCACCATGATTGAACTGCGGCGGGATTGCATCAATAATTGACGCTTGTGCCGCGGTTTGTGCCGGAGTTGAAACGATATGGTTGCTCAGTACCTCTGTGCGCAGCCTATCAAGTGTGGCATCGTCCAACCTATGATTGCATTGGATGACACGCCCATGGTCAGACAGTCGGCTCTAGTTCCTGAAACAGAGACAGCATTCTAACTCGGTACGCAGTGAGGAGGAGTTAGTTTCTTTTTTCCTCTGTAGACCCGTAATATGTGCGCATGACGTTCTCGTTCATAGACTGAGTCCATCTCATGCGCTGCACATAACCACCGGCAGCAGGGAACCGGCTCGGGGCCGGTTGGCCCCTAAGTCCCAAGCTTCTCGGTGGCCAGCCTCTCCCGTGCCGACGTACAGGTATTGGCGACGTCAGCGGGGAGAAAACTCGTCGCTCGAGCTCGACGCAATTACCGCGGCCGGTGTCGACGCAGCGCTCACGATGGGGCTGGGTACCGGCGGCGGCAAAGCGGAGCTCAGCGCCGAGTCCGGGGATGGTAGGTGTGCACGGCGAAATCTTACATAATTTATTGTATATATATCGGGAGTCTGAATTTGGCAGCGCCGTTTTTGTTTGGTGTTATTTTTTTAGGTTTTTTCATTGTAGTTATGTTAATTGTTTATAAATGTATTTATTGTTTATTCAAAAAAATCTGCCTAGCCTTTTTCCCAACTATGTTGGGGTCGGTCGGCTTCCAGTATGTATGGATGCAGCTGAATACTGTATTTTACATGGCGCGACTGTCTATTACTGCTGACTGCTTATTTATTGTTTATTCTAAGGAGTTTTATTGAGCTTTTTGTATTTATTGGAAGAAAACACGAAAAAAAAATCATGAATGCATGAACATGCATTTTTTGTATTTATTATATTATATACCTACTAAATTATAATTTTTAGTATATATATTTTAGAGATATTTATTTTAGAAGTATGTATGTAAGTATATTCTCATATTGAAGGTCATATTTTAAATTAGTGAATAGTTAAATGTTTTTATTTTATGTATTTTATTTTCTCTTCTACTCTTACACACGTTGTCTACATCTTTTTTTATCCACTTTCCTATCCCAGGTATGCTGGAAGAGATTTCTTTAGAAATAAGCATCACCTTTGTACGTATTTTTCTGTTCCTTTTTCTTGTCTCTTTATATGTGTGTACATAAACTGTTAAATAAAATAAATAAATAAATGAAATTAAAATATAACTGGCAAAATTTGGGCTCTGCCTAAACCTTCGGGGATTACACGCATGATGTTATGTTTTGTTACTTTTAGGCCTAAGTATAACTTCAAAACGCAATTGGTACAGTATGGCTGCCACCACAAAATCGTCGCTAGGCACGGGATATATCTCGTCTGGTTCAGACCTTTCTGCTCTGATTCAACCAAATGTTGCTCCCGACCGACTAAGACATTAAATACACTGTATTACACTGATCCACTGAACTCGACTTAATGTTATCAGTGAGTTAAGCTAGTTGAATATCTAATACAATCACGCATAGGTAGTTGTATAACTGAACACTTGAGTAAGTTTGCAGAGAAAGCAGAACTTAATACTGCTAAGTCATGAAATAACAACGTATCATTTTAAGGATTCCACATAATCCAATCCACGTGTAAGTTTTGCGGACTGGGAATAAATTTATCATTACTTGGCGGTTGTTATCTGGCTTTTCTTGATGTGTTAGGGTTGGCCAGGAGTCTAACTAGATGCAACCAGATATCGGACTGATTTTCAAAGTTCAAACCTCTATAAATAAATTACTGGACGGTAGGTACATCCAAAGTTACACTAGCTGTCAGTCAGTCTTTCGACTCTCAGACCCCTATCAAACAGTAGTCGTTAACACGTTCAGTGCCGGGAGTCCTACTGGAGGGTTCACCTAGTCGCATACGGGATACCAGGAGTCCTCGCGGAGGGCTCATTTTAAATGTTGGTTTTTCTTAGCGAATACAGTCTTATAAGCCGTGAAAATAAAATCTGATGTATATTTTAACAAGATTTATTAGTAAATGCGTTGGTTTTAAAATCCAAGCATTTTATTTTTTTTATTGACGGTTGCAAATATTCACAAACAATTTAAAAGGTTGGAAACTACGTATAGCGACAAGACCCCCTGAAAACACTATTTCACTTCGTTTTATTTTGTTTTTCGTAGGTAGTACAGGAGTACTACCTTGTCTATTGGGTCCTTGCTGAATGTCTAATATTTTCATCACAGCATGGGCTATTCTGATAAAAAAATACCGTACAAAGGCGGACTTAATTCCAAAGGCGTTTTCTACCAGTCAATCTTAGGATGATGCAGAGAAGAAACATGGCAGGTGCAACATAAGGGATAAAGGACATGAAAATAACTATAAAATACAATAATAAATACGTAGAAATACAGCATGTAAAAAAAAACCCTGTCCCATCCGAAAGGGGCACATAGGTACTGCAAAAACATTACCAAAAAGTAATAAAAACTCTTATTGTTATTGAAAATGAAAAGTTATTGCTATTTAAAATTCACATTTTAATAGCAAAATTACCCCAAATCCATTAAAATTTGCAAATTTTCAACAGGGATCATACATTTTTACTTTTAGTCACCAGCTAAACGAACCCCGCGCCCCATATATTCCCCATTGAAACCCAAAATTCCCCATTGAAACAAAAAGTGTATTTTTTTTTTGTTTTTCCTGAAAATTGCCACATAAATACGACTTTTAGTACGATACTTAACAACACCCTTACGGATCGAACAGGGTTTTTTTACATTTGTATACATACATATAAACAGGACACATTTTGTCAGGACAAATAATGATCGGAAGAGGAGAAATAACGATCAGTAGAGTCCTAGAACTCCTTACGTACCTATATCGCTCATGTGCCTTTACTTTAAAAGACAACCGACTGGTTGCCGTCCTGATGTTCAGAGGTAGCATTCCAAAGAAACACCGCCTGGACTAAGAAAGAATCTGAGTGAATGAAACCAGAGCGGTGAGAAGGACGTCGTAGAAGACGATCGTTGGTGATTTACTATGAGGAATTGAGATCACATATTTAAAATTGAAGTCTGCATCGAACTGCGAGACATCATCACAGGCGCCACATCCATTACAGTAATGCCATGCTATAATCCTACAATACCAACCGGCAATATCAGTGAACTGTACGAACACTTTATTTCAAAAATAGCTTTCCTTACATATAAATTACATACATTCACATCGACACAGAAGCAAAGATATATAGCCGTATGCTTTCACAATATTCTCGATTCACAGTTTTCAATTTATATTGAGTTCCTTTGTGAAAAGGATCGCGTTGGCTGTAGAAGTTTCAATTTTACACTATATGTGTCAGGTAGAACCTCCTCGCGTTTCACTTTAGACGTGGATACAGAAGAAATATTGGTTTCCGGTATTCATTCGTTCCTTTCAACTGGCTCTGTTTTAGTTCTTTTATATATTTCTAGCTCGGACGGTTAGTAAGACGACTAGATGATTATATACGGTGAATGGGTACTTTCTGTTCGTTTGTAGGATATTGAGTTGGTATTTTTTTTAATAAAGAAATTCTCCTCGAGCTACCATAAGTTGGACTACATAGAATTGAGAATTGGAGAAGATGGGACAGGAAGGTGGACCACAGCTAAAAGCCAAGCACAAAAACATTGCCGACCTACGCATTCGATTCCCTGATGCCACAAAGCAGACTGAAAAAACGAATGCATAGAATTTTAAAAAATGAGCGAGCCTTACAGTAGTCGCATTTGATGTGTAACATCTGACACCTCACCTTGGTAATAAGCAACATTAAAGGGGCGGGGCCTCGTCAAGGTCGTTTCTGACCGCCAACTCTAGCACCACGCGCACTCATTGGTCAAATCAATGCCACGCGCTTCCCCGGCTTCCATAGATTTGATTATTTAGATTTTAGAGATTAAGGTTTTTATTTTAATTGCAAGAAGAAGAATTGGAAAGAAGTTATACATTTAAAAAAAAACACATTAAACTGTACCCTAATTACGTAATACACGATCAACCGGAATTTGAATCGTTTTGAAACAAATTGCTAATCAATTGCTTCATAAGTTCGAAAAAAATCTACTCAACAACGTAAATAACTCAATGAATGTGGTTGAACTGTCAAAATGAAACAAATTTATCGTAATCGTTTACGAAAATGTGTTGTGTAATTAGATAGCTGGTCTAAGTAAACGTTTTGAACGAAAAGACAACAAAAGAGAACCTAATTTACCAACTTTACACCACTATCCCAAAAAAGAAGCGTAAACTATATCACTGGCTATTCACAGCGTAATATTGGCAGTGATTCAAAATGCAACTGGCACTGGTTTAACCTGCTATTAAACTATAAACCACAATAAAATTCACGGAATTTTTAAACGCTGCATCAGAATCTCCCGAACAGATTTTGTCGAGCACATATGTTTTTATTTAGTGATAAGTTAATCAGAGTTCTTTATCCAGTGTAGTAAAGGATATTATTTTTAAAGAGTAAAATATAAAAAAACACGACTGCAAAAATACATAAGTAACTGAAAAGAGAACGTATTATAATCTATAGAATAAGCTGAAATATGGTATAAGTAACTTTTGTGTGTCGCCATTTAGATTATTTATAATTTTTATATACTCAGTGACACTGGCGCAATAAAGACGAATCTAACGACATATCATTCATCAAAATCGGTTCGCCCTCCCGCTCCGCCCAGAGCGGGAGAAGTTATTTGATATTTTCCCACCCAAAAAAAAAGCTTATTGATTTATACTTCCAATACTACTACTATACATAGTACTATGAATGACGCTATGACTTGCGGTACTAATTACCTATTATACTCGACGAACCGTTTCCCATCTTGCCAAAACTGGCTAAGGTTTCTCGTAATTGCACCTACCACTGTTTGTCTCTGCATCACCCAAAGGTTGACTGGTAGAAAATGCCTATGGCATTAAGTCCGCCTCTGTACATTTCTGTGCTTGAAGTATTAAATAAACAAAATAAATAAATAAGGTTTTCACCACGGTATCAGTATGCTGGTACGAAAAAATAAGGCATATGACGAACGTGGTTTGAGCTGAATACGAACTGCGGCCGAACATTCGGTGAAAATTTAAAGTTCGACCGAACTATGGTTATTTTCTCGCGCTGCACAGTTTTTTGGCATGAATTTTTTTATCGCCGCATATTCTGAGCGACGTTTCTCAGAGGCAGGAAATGTATACAAACAGAAACGTAACAGACTCCTGCCAGATAACGCAGAATCCTTGGTAGTTCTACACCATAACCTGCCCTTGGTAAATTTTAAATACCAGTAGGTAATACGATTTCCTGCGGCCTATGCAAGGTCCCGATGACCTTGACCTTTCGATGACCTTGACCTCTCCCGTGACCTTTCCATCTTGTGGGAGGCCTTCCAACGCTACGTGTTCCACCACTCCAGAACCTTGCGGCCCCATCGGGCATCTGTTCTGCGAGCAATGTGCCCTGCGCAAGAATCCGCTGGATGCGGGAGGCACAGAATCGGTCGAAGTGTCGAATTGTCGATGCTTGGGAAGGCCTATTTCCAGCAGTTGACGTCTTTTGGCTGGAATGATGATGATGATGATGATGAATACGATTTCATTTAACACATATTTAAAATAAAAAAAGTAATTTTTGGCGATAACAATTTTTTTTCAATATTTATTGGTCAACGATCTGATAATGTTTAGTATACATTTTAATTGTTACATAAGTAACACTAACAAACTATAAATAAATGAGTATGATTTTATTCTACTGGTTTAATTTGATTATTTTTGTCTAAACACTTGAGTTATTTTAATATTTTCTAGTATCGAGTGTTCGGTTACACCGGAATGTGTGAAGCAAATTTC
This sequence comes from Xanthia icteritia, assembly GCA_949128155.2. NCBI lineage: Eukaryota > Metazoa > Arthropoda > Insecta > Lepidoptera > Noctuidae > Xanthia > Xanthia icteritia. The sequence goes on from OX421942.2 coordinate 15,971,427, forward strand.
TGTCCATCCCTAGAAAAAATACAAATATTCAGGCGATCTGGCGGACCAGCGCGAGCCTATCCAATATTAAAGTCACCCGACAGCGACGGACAGCCCTAGGAATGGATCAACGAGCTTTGACTTCACAATTTACGATTAATATCTCCTCCACCACTAAACCGCATTATCAGCATAACTACGACTTCAAACAAGAAAAATTCACTCATTAAAATGAGGGGCACCTGACGAATACTAAGCATCGGTCGGTTAAGTATTTCATTCGTAGAATTTCTTCCCGACCCTGTACTGACTGCGGTGAATGATAAACGGAACTACCCACGTTCCAGGAAACTCATTAGTACATTTTCTAAGACTTAACTTTTTAACGAAGGGAGGTCAAAGATTTGCTATTTTTTGAAGTGAAGACGTAAAATTTGCACGCGACCTAGTTGAGGGAGAATCTAATCAGAGGATGGATGACTAAATAAATCGTGAGAACGGAAATTTCAGAGACATCAAATCAGTACCCTTTTTTTTTTGAGTGGGAAATTATCAAACAACTTCTCCCGCTCTGGGTGGAGCAGGAGGGCATGTTAGACTCTTACTGACTAAAACCCACCCGTGTTCCTTCAGTTGCCTGTACGTTGCCAGGGGCCACGGTATCCCTTTCGGACTTTCCCGCAACCCGGGCAGGCATTGGTCCTATCGGACCCCTTCACTTGCTGACATCTCTTTGAGGCGCGCGTGGAACACAACGCGCCGTCGACCCGGGCCTGGTCCATCAAATCAGTATCCTAATTGCAAAACACACATCATTTCAGCCGAAAGACGTCCACTGCTGGACATAGGCAACCACCGCCACTTCGACCGATTCTGTGCCTCAATGCAAAACACACGATCAATCACAATCTGTTTCATTTTGACAGTTCAACAACATTCATTGCGTTATTTACGTTTTCGAACATATGAAGCAATGGATTAGCAAATCTATTGCTTCAAATGTTCTAAACAGAATAAACAGAATTATAATACATATGTACAGGTATATAAAATGATCTAAAACATTAAGTACATTTTGCAGTTAAAATAATACATCAATAATAGATAAGTGAAATACTTAGTATCTTATTCGCGATCTCTTGACTTAGATTATTATATTTGTTCCCACAAAAACAACTTAATTATCTCGTCAAACAGGACTTCCTCTCTCCTACCCTTTTGCTGTGCCCTACAGGGTCCATAATGTTCTAAATTATATAGTTACCATCTAAGTACACATTATGGTAAAGCAGTAAAGATATTGAGTATTGAGTATTAAAAAATGATGAATATACTTCAAAATGATCCAGATTGATCGTTATGTTACGCAATTATGGATTTGCAGATTCGATTATGTATGAAATTGAGAATCAACTTTATTGTATGTACCTCACACCAAAATAAATCAGAAGAATAAAGTAGAAAACAATCTACCTGCCTTTCTACCTCATAAATAAATACATATGCAAAAGTAAATATTCGAGAATATACGCACTACATAGAGACTTCGCGAAGTAGGTAACAGTGTGACGTCGACCTCCGCAACGAGGCGATTAGTCTCAACAAAGTTCATCCTAACTTAACTCGGTAACTTGATATTAATACTCTCCAATTATGTTCCACAAACTTCGTTATCTGAACTGTGCCTCAAACGGATTAAAGTGGCATTATATTAATACACCTGTAATGTTATTACCGATAGAAAGTCCGTATTTTAAGGTTTGGTGTTATTTTCGGTAATTGCGTTGAAGAGATTTTGTTAGTCATTATCAAAGTTTTATCGGGTGAATTCCAGATTAAATAAAAAAAAAACATAGATTGCAAACAATATTCTCTGTTACTATTATTGCAATAAATCCCGAAAAAAATATGTTGAATAAATGTAAATGTATACAGTAGAGGATACTCCATTTAACATGAAAAAGTGTTTTAATATCGATGAAAACAGTGCAAATAAATGTGTAGGTGTGTGTGTGTTTTAGCGATGAATACCGTTTTCTCCTTTCCTAAATATGTATGATGCAAACTCGAAGAACTTTTACTAAACATCATTTACTACACAGAAACAAACACAGTCGTACATTATTCTAAGCTGGAAAAGAGTTATTAATTTATCTCTACTTGGACAATTGGCCCAGGATTCTTCTAAACGTGGTTTAATGTACATACGAGTATATTCAATGGAACATGTAGCATTTACCACACGCTGACTTTTGATGTAGGCCTAACTTATTTTAGGTCTATATCTATATTTTAGGGTATAAAGTCATGTATTCCTTTCCTTATGGGGGTAGGCAGAAGCTTACAGAACGCCACCTTCTACGCTCCCTTCAACTCCTTTTGCTTTTTTTACGTTCATATATCTGGCCATCGAGATTCTTACGAGTAAGACAGGCCGGGGTTCAAAGTGCCGATATTCAAACAACACGTAAAGAAACAGTAACAACGAAGTCTGATCTCCAAAGTTTTCTAGGCAGGATGTATCCTAGTTTTAAACAAAATGATTATATCTATTAACTTAGTAGGTACTTAATATCTTTTTAGCCAAAAACAATTACTTTGCGAAAAGTCAACAAGGAACAACCGTTGTTGAGGCAAGATGTTCCGGTAGCAATTAATAGTGATGCAGTAACTGAAAATGGATTTACATATATTAAAGCAAAAATATCTAGTGTCAAATATTCATCTATCATTTATTAAAAAAACAAACATAGTATTACTGTTTCAAACAAGAGACATATTTCTTGATCCCGAGCTACCGTTTTGAGCTTTCTACCATCTGTGATGGCAACATCAGCTACCCGCTGCTGCAGTTCATCTGAGTTCTTGCCCGGTACGGTTTTTAAAATAACGAACTCTTTTATTAACGAAGTTATTTATGCCAGAACAATTTACCCCCGGCTCTTTTAACCCCGGCCTTCCCTACCACAAAATAAATCTTTCGGTTAAGATCGCATGTTCTGTCTGCATAATAATGGTAGGTAATAACTGCCCCGTTGGTCTCGTGGTCACAAGCGCGACTGTTGAGCGTGAGGTCCTGGGTTCGGTTCCCGGATCGGGCAAAGTGTTATTGGGTTTTTCCATTAGGAATATCTTAACAGCCCGGAGTTTAGAAGTTGGCGGTGTGATACCCCCGTGCCTCGGAAAGCACGTTAAGCAGTTGGTCCTACGCCTGATCTCTCTCCGGTCGTGTCGGATTGCCGTCCCATCGGACTATGAGAGTGAGGGAAGAGAGAGTGCACCTGTGTCTGCGCACACACTTGTGCACTATAATATCTCCCGCGACGGAGGCTAGCCTCCGTTGAGGTTGGGCGCCGTTGCAGAAATACGGTCTGGAGGACTATATACATATAATGGTAGGAATATTGTGTTCTACAGTACCGGAAACGATCGTCTACCGGTCTTTCTCGGAATCTTCAAGATAAGCTTTTGGCAAGCTTTAGGTACCAATTCTGAATAGAATTGAGCATAAGTTTACGTAGGTATCGATACCAGGAAGCGCTCTTACTTTTACAAGTATTGAAAGTGCATTGTAAAGTGTTGTGTAGGTATTAGAGATTGTACGAATGTTGGTATTTCCAACGGTTTACGGATTACGAAATGAATCGATTTTGTTCTGCTAATGAACCCATGTTTAATATTTCAAAGCGATACAAAAATTTATTCTGTATTTGAAGTTGCAGTAGTTGTTAAAATGTTAATTTAATTCTTTAAAGGATACAAGAATTTATTGTACGTTATCTTCATCTTGACAGCCTCTTCCCAAGTATGTTGGGGTCGCCTTCCAGTCCTACCGGATACACCTGAATACCAGTATTTTACATGGAACGTTTGCTTATTTTACCTCCAGAACCCAGTAACTGGGTAATACGATAACCTTCTTAAAACTGGTTGTCAGCCTTTCGGGCTTCTGAAAAGACGTAACGACTGTCTAAGATGACAGCCGGGACCAACGGCTTAGCGTGCTTTCCAAGGCACGGAAGGGTCTCGATATATTAAGATGGTTACCCATCCATGGACCGACCGCGGCAAGCATAGCTTAACCTGATTTATCGACCCGTGCGGCTGTTATTACTTAGCCACGAGTCCCTTTATTAACCAACGAATTATAAAATGGATCCGAATAACAATAAGAATCAGTTCTCAATTTACTATTATAATGTCGACAAATCGAAATATGAACATGATACGTAGGTAATTACAGATTCAAATTACCAGTTACCGCTCCAACTATTTTCAATGAGGAATTTAGTTGCAAATCACGCCTCCGCTTCAAAACTTTATTAGCAAACTATATCATTCATATATAGAACTCGCTAAAATAGATACCGAAACTCGAGAACTACAATCAACAAATTTCGTATCCTATTTGCGTAAACTTACAGAGAATACCGAAAATTCACGCCTCCTGGTACCTTAGTACCGAGAAAGCGTTCATAAAACAAATATTAGTATCGATGTTATAGATCGGCGTGCTGTCAATGTAGGCTTTTTTACGAGACTCGGTAAAATTGGAAGCTGCCCAAAAATAATACATTTATCTATTTTTATACGAGGGCCTGGTCACGTAGAGGACTGAGTTGGGACGTTACAAAGGTAACGTTGTAAAAATCGCAACTGACGTGGTATATTTACTGGGCATGCGTGTTTCTAGATTTATTCATGTTGGGACGTGGGGGTGGGTCTGTTGTTCTTTTTGAGGTCTTCAACATTTTTAAAGGTATTGTGGAAGTCGCTTTGTGTAGGCAGCGAGTTGTGGCATATACTTTGCCGAATTTTATTAAATGGTACCTCTAGGACTCCACGAGAGGCTCGACCCAGTGTAGAGTCCACAAGTTAAAATATTAAAATTATGATTCCTTTCCAACAAAAATTTTAGGAGTAGTTTACTTACTTGTATTAATTTTAAGGAAATGTAAGAATACCTACTTTATTTAGTTAGTAAACGATTTATTCATTTTTATTAATTTGTTTTATTTTGCGAAAAGACCAACTTATTCAATAGCCAACTTCCTCTGAATGCTTCAGCGTATTACTCTCTAAGCAGCTTTGAACGAACCATAACCTCTTTCCTTCTAAAGTGTATTCACTACAGCATAAAATTCCTAAGAGCCAATATTTCTTTTGAAACTATTTCCACAAAAGAGTTGCAAATCCAGCTCAAACAAGATTCTTTCAATAAAGAGCAAACAAAATTTTGTATCTTCATAACAAAACTGTTCGAAGGCTGGTAAAAAATTGAGTGACGACCTCGCCCTAGGCCGGGTTTCGTGATACCGGCTATTTCAAACTTAAAACTAACTTCGTAAAAACAATTTATCATCACTGAACAACTTTAAGGCCCAAGCAATAGAGTCCAAAACGAATCGATGTATTTATTCCGCAGCTGTACAACTATTCTTGCCAGTGCGTAGTCCATACATCAAATTTAACTACAGACCGTTTGTTTATCAACTTTGTATCCGAACAGAACACTTATCTTTATGGCCATAGAGCCATGAAATGCAGCGATTTACGCATTGTCTCCTGGGACCACTTCATTGTACAGGACTCCTGATAGTGACTCGAATTTGTCAAAATAATACACGCAGATATCGTCTTAACTGTGACGCAATAGGGGTGAAAATTGTGGACATGAGTTACGTCAAGCTGTACGGTCTATCGAGTGTTGCTAGGAGTAAATCATTTTGGCCGACAATATGATTTAGAGAGTGGCAGCATACCTACATCAATCTCTGGTCGTGTTTTCCCCTACATTTAACGTGGTGGTGAATTTGAATTATCCGCTCGGCTGTTATAAAATATTGCTGGACTCGTCACTAGTTTGTCAGGTTACCCTGCAGTAAACTTCTTGCAGTATCTAGATCGCTTCTGAGAAAACATTAACAGGGAAACGTGCGTAGTATTCAGATGGAAGAAGTATTTGAATATTTATATTTTATTTAGAATATAGCATCCCATTGAAGGACAAAGGTCTGAATTTGAATATTGAGGTGGAATAAAATTCGTATTTTTGCGGTTTACGGCGATCCACGTCTGAACCTAGGTCTTTCCGAATTGAGGTCAAAACCTGTAATTTACCGAATTCCTCCTATACTCAGCATTCCTTAGAGGAGTTTGAGGATTCAGATTTAGCTGATATAATGTCTCATTCGATTCTTACGACTCCCAAGGGAAAAGGTCAACATTCGCATTTTTCTTATACATTTTCAAATGTTCAGTAAGAAAATAAAGTCTTATGTTGAAGCTTTATTTGTCTTCCTACAATTTATACACCATGAAATCTTAATGGTTGTTTTCCCGCAGTGAAATGGTTTGCCTTAGTACTACAATCGTTATTTAAACAAATAAAATATTAGAAACAATTTTGAAAACAAATTTTGTGTGGTTGCGTGCAAACTAGTTTATGCCGTATCACCACGTGCGAGAGTTTATTTTGCTTTGAACATGTATTCATCGCTGTTCCCTTTGTCGGCGGCGCTTGCAATTCGAGTAGTACCTACAAATTACCTGTTACTATTGATTGATTCTCACGTTTTCTAGTTGATGAATATTTTTTTAGTTATTTTAAAACAAAAACATCTTTATTTTTATGGAAAATGTTGTCTGTTCGTTGCGCTGTTCCCCACCCCTCACCCCCGCTGACCCATGAATTCATTACTGCGCAGCGAATCGCCTCATGTTCCGAGCCGCCATTAAGTTTGAATCGGGGTGTACCGACGTGGGTAGAACCTGGATAAGGCTGGCATAGGAACGTGGAGGCTCATTAGTGGGTGAAGTCGAACTGCATGATGATGACGATGACGCTATCTTCCAAATATAGAAAAAATCTTGCATTTTTTTTGAGCAAAACTGGGTTTATCAAACGTCCTAAAACTGTAGTCTTTTGAAAACGTTTGAACAGTTTCGTTTTTTTTTATCCACTACGGGGAAGCTCTTGGTCTGCTTCTCACCTGATGGCAAGTGATGATCAGGCCGAAGGAAGGAAGCGAGCTTTACCCGAAATCCTCACCCATAGAGGAACTGGCTATCTTATCTCTAACTGCTGAAACACAACAATGCTGTTAACATTATTGTTATGACGGCTTGGATAAGATGGTGGTAACTAGCCAGCCGGACTTAGAACAAGTCCTAGCACCAACCAAAACGACGGGGCGACGATTCTATTGAGTTTTATTTCCTTTTCTATCCACATACACAAAAGAACGATATGAAATCTAACCGTTTAATATTTGCAACAAAAAACTTAAACAATTTTCAAATTGGAACAGTTTTCCATACAAAAGCGAGTGAACAAAGGGATGACTACACGGCTTAACACTTGTATCAGTTTGAGTGAATAAATCGGAAAACTATTAAAACGTTCAGCTTTCACACTAATAAAGTTTAGTAAATTACAAACACGATTTGTCTAAAACTTCAAAGAAATCAAAGTGAGTTTATTTTGTTTCACAAAGACATTGTTTTTGAAAGCCGAGTCGAGTCATAAATGAAGTGAGAGAGGTGGGGTTAAACATAGAAAATAAAACATTTATTTATGAAGTAAGTAAATAGGCTTTTTTCTAGACACAAAGCGTAAAAACTAAAACAGACTAGATTGCAATAAATAATACAAGGAGCGGCCTTTAGCGTTCATTCCATATTCCTAACTCTAAAAATCAATGAAACATTACAAAACACGTCACAGCTGACCCTAACATCAAACAATGACCTTCCTTCGTCCATCTATAGAAAAAAGCGAGGGGTACACATAAATAAATATAAATAAAACCAAAGTAAATAGCTCGGGTCAGTCAGATGAAACAAGATCGAAATCCGAAGGATAGTCAACAACTCGACATCGGATATACCTGCAATCGTATTTCTGTTTACCTGCGTACCTTTACTTGTGTACCTGTGTACTTTGGTACCTCAAAAATTTCTACCCCTAACCCTCCCGTGCCTTCATCTGTTTGTAAACTTAACCTTAATAAGGAAAGTTGGTATTTGAAATGTATCTGCAGGCTTAGGGTTGAGCCTTGTTTTTCTGCGCAGTGGAAATTGTAAAATCATAATGTTGTTTGTTTTGTGATGTTGTTGTTTACTCTGAAACGGTGCTCAATTCTTTAAACTGTCTATTGAGTGCTGTTAACGTCCGTTACATTTTTTTTCGGGGCTTACAAAAAAATTTAGAACAATTTTTATATTCGGTTTTTTTTTCTATTTGAGCTTATTTTATAATTTACTTATGGCAGTTTCCAAATAATGTTTCAGATTCCCTGTTTGCGGTCTTTATTAAGGTCAAATCCATTTTTAATATCAAATTTTGACAAAACCACGGTGCCTTAGATAGATAGATAGAATACTCTTTATTGTACACCAGAAAAATTACAGACATAAATATAGTTTTTTTTTTCATAGGGTGACACAATGGCCGGTCTTATCGCTTAAAGCGATCTTTTACAGACAACCTTTGGATGGATTAAAGGTAACAGGAGAGACAATACTGCAGGTAGTCAGTGGTGTACCATTTACATATTATACAATAAATACATACATATACAATAATAATTTATATATAAATAAAAATATATAATTATATATACATAGAAATACTTTTATAAAATTATAAACATGAAACAAGAGCAAGGAACTATATGCAATGGTGATGTTGAAGGAGAGAGGAAGTGTTTTTACTACATAGCCTTACTATAATTAATTTTACGCTCCATACACCGGGGCAGGGACAAAGACGCAGAACCTACATGTTTCCATTGGATTCAGTACATAATTCTAGACCCCCTGAAGTGAAATTTTTCGTCAGTTATAAAAAAAACATCTGCTGTTTTCTACAAAAGTGCAACCTACACGGTTTTGACCGTGTAGGTTGCACTTACGTATGGAAAAGCATTTTTTTTTTTTTTAATTACTGACGAAACATTTGCGCGTTTGCGCGGTGATGCCACCCTTAAATAAATACACTTATAAAACTTTTTTAAACTTCCAACAAGGAATACTTTTTCCTTAACACAATCCACAAAATTAAGTACCTGACACTACACTTTTCTCGCTTAAAATCTGACAAAGTTTCCTCTATCATTTTCGTTCGAACCATCGATCAACGTTGTTTACCTATTCGCTTCGAAAACATTGAAATTGCTCAAAAAAGCTTGCTTGTAAAATCGTAAAAGCTATTTAAAGTCCGCCCTTAATAATGAAAGTGGAGAAAATAAAGTTGCTACTATTTCAATTCCTCTACTTAAGTGCTGGAGCGGTCTGCAAAATAGCTGTTGTTTTTTTGTGAAATAAAAAAGTGGTACAGAATGAGTGCGATATTTCAATGCAGATGCCGTTTCTTTCTAGGTAAGTAGGTCTTGACACGATTGCTGTAAAATGTGAACTTTTGTTGGAGTAATCAGGTAATGGATTGGAATATTGCATTATATGGGGCGAATGTGGTGTAAGTGATAATTGGCTCGGGTATTAGGGATGGTGACCAGTTTGAAATCGGCATTTCTCTAACTGACCTGCAAGATCCAAACTTTCTGACTTTAATTATTCTTTAACGCTATAAGGGATCTTGCGCACTAGACGGCCACGACCATGACCAGTGGTCGCAGCAACCAGGTACACTATAGAAACCGATAATAATCGCGCACTTGGTCGTAGCAACCAGGTAAACTATAGAAACCGATAATAATCGCGCACTTGGTCGCAGCGACCAGGTAAACTATAGAAACCGATACGAATCGCGCACTTGGTCGCAACCGCCAACTAGCCGGTTGCGCGGAGTGCGCGAGATCCCTAAAAGAAGAATGACATCAATCCTACTGAAAACGACCTGCATTTCAAGATAAACGTTATTATTTTTCTGTTTATCGTACTAATACTTATGAAACTATTTGGTAGACTTAAATAAAGTTTTAGCATACCTCGGATATGGGATGGAGATGCTACAAAAAATAATTAAAAGAAAACGTTAGAAAACGCAGACGATGGTGGTTCTGCACTGGATTTTATTGATGCCAGCTTCTTTCGTCATTCACTAGTACTCCTTCAGATTCCAAGCAGTGTATACTTTCTGCTTATTTTTATGATGAGAATGCCCCAAGCATGCTCATCCAAACCAAATTCCTTTGGAAAGGCTCCAAAAACATCATTTCTTTATTATTGATCCAGTCCATTCTGAAGTTGCTGGATAAGCCGTTTGCTACGAAATCGACTAGAGAGCGAATGTGTAAGCACTAGTTCGTCTCGCCACTCGTTTCCCTTTGACTCGTGTCCAAAATACCGCTCCCGACGCGATCGCCATGAGTGGCGAGACGAAACACGAGGCGGATGACGAACCACTGTTTACATATTCGTGTTCGTGCCTCGACTCGCCATTCTTGTCACTCGCACGAATGTGTAAATGCGGCTTTACATTCTGACATTTTCATCATTGTCCCCTGTCATATTTGTTTTTCTGTATAGTCTACCATGATTAGGTTAATCTCTATTGTAAAGGCGGGCCTACACTATCACTAGTCGAATAAGTTACTTATTCAAATTACTGGCCGATGTGTAATTATGAAGTAATTTGACTTGTATTTGAAATATTTAAAATGTTTGAAAAATTTACTTCCGTAGACTATTATATAATCCAGCGTCGCTTTACAAATAAAGTCAGTCTACAGTCCACAACCTATGGAGTAGTAAGTAGTGAGTAGTACCAGTAATCTATTAGCCGGTAGGCTCCGGGGACCAGCCTGTCCACCTAGTGCCTCGGGCACTCCTTCTAAGAAAGGCTTCTGACGTCCGATGCCCCAGCGTATGAAGCCATAACTCTCATGGCCCCTCTAGGTAGTCTCTAGTATTGAAATCACCAACGCTGGACGGCGCCCCTCCCAAGTGACGTGCGAGCGGCCTGCCAAACGTGATAATTTTAAGCTCCTCCCGCTACTGCTTGCTGCTCCCGGACCTGTTGAGCATGAGGATTTCAAGCCCCTCCGCTACTGCTTGCTACTCCCGGACCTGCTTAGCGTGAGGATTTCAAGCCCCTCCACTGTTCCTGCTCCGCGTCACTGCTTTGCTACTGCTACCAGTGCCGAGCATTTCAAGCCGCTATGGCGCTGCCGATACTCTTTTGCACGCTTCATGTTTTATTTTATTTGTGACTTACGTATGGAGGTAAACGTAACGTTACCGAGTGTGCCGAATTTCATAATAATCAGTCAAACGGTGTGGGAGTTTATCAATCTCAAATATACCAACTTCCATTTTTATATTAAATCTATATAAAAATGGAAGTTGGTATATTTATTAGCGTGTTATTTTACAGATTAACACGCTAATATTTACCGGTAAATAAAGAACTCATATCGTTCAAATATCATGATCAAAAACCGAGTGCTCGGTAAATAACGAACTGACCCGAACTGACCCAGATCTGTATATTGACTGTATGATGTAGCTCGACCGCTCTTCTGCAGTGCCGTCAAGAGCTCTAGAGTCCGGAATCGATTCGGGATTTGGGTAAAAAAAACTTCTTGAGTTTGCGGACGACAAAACTTACTATGTAAGTACCGGAGGAAAGATTGTTATGATCATCGAGCCAAAAAAGTGTTACGTTTCTCCCGTTGCAATGCAGGTACCAAATCGTATTGTATTTTTAGGTCACACAAACGTTCATTGAAGATATTTGTGTTAAATAAACTGACGTTTATAATATTAGACATAGCGGAAAACAATAACATTAAATGACAATCTACCGCAGTTTCCCATTAGGCCCTTTGTACACGGCAGGGTTTCTTTACGGTACGGCACATAAACAGCGCCGTAGAAAAAACTTTTCTATCAACAAGCTTCCATAGTGATCCATAAAACACTGGAGACCGTGCCTACACACGGCGAATAAACCGTAGTTTTTCACGGCAAGAAAAACGTGAGTGTACTAAGGGCCTTATAGAGGTAATAGTTAAAATATATTTCCTTACGCAGAAATTATCTACACTATCCAAATTCGTTGAACCAATTCAAAATCAAACACAAACGTGATACTCCACGCACAAACCCATAAAACAAAACTACCTGATACCAATAACATGAAACTTCACGACAGCCAAGATACCGTATCAGCATTATTTACACCCGGACATAGCACTCCTCTGAGCCTTCGAAGAGACGTGCCGCATCGATTCAATCGTTCTTCCCTAAGGTCCCACCATTACCTAGTCTGTCGAACTTGTAACTGTTCCGATTTGAAATTATTAGCCCCGGGCCTTTGGCTCGGTACTTACAGTCTACGCTTTAGAGTTGGCAACTTTGCCGACATGTTCCAATTACCGAATTCCTAATGGGTGAATGGCTGTATTGACTTCCAGTGACGGCTGTGGCTGTAGTTGGGATTATCTTGGTGGGTTCTCTTTGTGGGTTTGACAGCTGTGGAGTTATTGGTTTTGCGGTTGCAGATTGATTGTCAGTAGATTTTAGAAAGTTAGTATGATTTTTCAATTCTTTTTCCAGAGATATATGTTGACAGGAAAAGCTGTGAACTCGTCGAAAAAAATTGCGTCCAACTGTTGTACCAACTGTTCAACCCCTAAATGCACACACACTAGAAAAGCACAATGATGTGGCGCGAGTGTAAGACGTAGCTGTCACGAGCACTAGCATAACAAGGTTGGCTGTTTGTTGTTTTAGTTAGATATATAAATAATCAAAGGTTTTTTTCATTGATTTTCATGTATGACTAGCTGCCCGCCCCGGCTTCGTACGGATAGCACTAAGTACTTATCTATGGCGCACCTACCTACCTACCCACCCTACCCACCCTACCCTACCTACCCTACCTACCCTACCTACCCTACCTACCCTACCTACCCTACCTACCCTACCTACCCTACCTACCCTACCTACCCTACCTACCCTACCTACCCTACCTACCCTACCTACCCTACCTACCCTACCTACCCTACCTACCCTACCTACCCTACCTACCCTACCTACCCTACCTACCCTACCTACCCTACCTACCCTACCTACCCTACCTACCCTACCTACCTACCCTACCTACCTACCCTACCTACCTACCCTACCTACCTACCCTACCTACCTACCCTACCTACCTACCCTACCTACCTACCCTACCTACCTACCCTACCTACCTACCCTACCTACCTACCCTACCTACCTACCCTACCTACCTACCCTACCTACCTACCCTACCTACCTACCCTACCTACCTACCTACCCTACCTACCTACCCTACCCTACCTACCTACCCTACCCTACCTACCTACCCTACCCTACCTACCTTCCTACCTACCCTACCTACCTTCCTACCTACCCTACCTACCAACCTACCCTAACTTCATCTACTTATCCTAAGAACCTTGTCCTGAGAATAACGAACACAACAAAAAAAGAATTAGCGAAATCGGTCCAGCCGTTCACGCGTGATGCTGTGACCAAGGGAAATAGGGATTTATTTTTATATATATCGATTTAAATAATGACATTTCAAAAGACAATCTACATTTCAACGCCTTCTCAATATTCAAATACGTTTTTCACAAAGCAGAACAATCCATTGCCAAAATTATCTGCTAATAACACCGAAAAAAGAACTCGGAAAGGAAAACCCGCTTGCTACATCCATCAGAATGATTTCCCCACCTAGCGATTTTCGGTCCTTACAAATATCGACACCGGGTATCGGTCCTGTAAGCGATAATAACACCATAAATAATTCCGGATTACACCGAATGAGCGAACGAACGTAAAGCTTCATCGGTATTTTACCGAATCGAGTGATTTTTTAATTCTGCCTCCTATAAATCACAACTGACACCTCGACAGCCGTGACGATAGATTTCCGAAAACGACATTTTATTTTTCATAAATGTTTTATTAGCCTTTTTATGTCAATGTTCTCGCTTTATAAAAAAAATAATGGAGCTTGTGACCTTTAAACGGTACTCATTTACAGCCTGACAGCTTTTTATGACAACCTCTGTTCGACGTTTGAGATTTGTTTTTTTTTTTTTTTTGTAAATATCGCTCTTTTCACATTATTTACCATCCTAATAATTTATGTTTTTACTTTTTTTTTTTTGGGTCACATTGGTTTTTTGAATTAAAGATCTCGCGCACTAGATGGCCATGTCGCAGCGACCAGGTAAACTATAGAAACCAATACGAATCGCGCACTTGGTCGCACCGACCAGGTAAACTATAGAAATCGAAATAATTCGCGCACTTGGTCGCAGCGACCAGGTAAACTATAGAAATCGAAATAATTCGCGCACTTGGTCGCAGCGACCAAGTAAACTATAGAAATCGAAATAATTCGCGCACTTGGTCGCATCGACCAGGTAAACTATAGAAACCGATACGAATCGCGCACTTGGTCGCACCGACCAGGTACACTATAGAAACCGATACGAATCGCGCACTTGGTCGCAGCGACCAGGTAAACTATAGAAACCAATACGAATCGTGCACTTGGTCGCACCGACCAGGTAAACTATAGAAATCGAAATAATTCGCGCACTTGGTCGCAGCGACCAGGTAAACTATAGAAATCGAAATAATTCGCGCACTTGGTCGCAGCGACCAGGTAAACTATAGAAATCGAAATAATTCGCGCACTTGGTCGCAGCGACTAGGTAAACTATAGAAACCGATACGAATCGTGCACTTGGTCGCAACGGCCAACTAGCGGCAGACCATCGGTACAATACTACGTGAGATATCCCTTAGTTAGACTGTCACACAGATGAATGACGGAGACAATGATTATTTTTTTTATAAGATGGCGGCGTTAGTTGCAATTTTGGCCACGCGCCAAAAGGTCCTTTTATCGTGCGTCGCGTTGTAATAATTTATTCACCACTAGCCTGTACCCACGACTTCGTTTGCGTATTTTTTTTTGTTTTAACATAAACCATATCCAATGTCACTCGTTAATACCGTAGCTTACCATTAGTGAAAGAATTTTCGGAATCGGATCAGTAGTTCCGAAGATTACCCCCTACATACAATACCTCTTTATAATATTATTATAGTTAAGGGAAAAAAAAAGAAAGAAAATATATTTATTTAGCACAGACTAAGGCGTTGCGCAAACGTAGACACTTTTTGCAACCGACAGCATACTATCACAGGAAACCGTAGTTGCTGTGTCCGGTAGCGGCAATCGAACACAGTCGCCGGTTGCCTATTACCGACACGGCACACCACAGGAAACTATAGTTGCTGTGCGCAGCGTCGTACAATAATTGTTTGTTAATGTTGCTTGTGTCTTCAACTGACAACTTTTAGTTTCCAGTTACCTACACCGAATACTTTTTGATTGGCAATCCGTATGTGTCAAGTGGACGCAACAGCACACAAATAGTGGCTACGTCTGCGCAAGGAGTAGTTGATTTCATATTGATTATATGAAAATGAAATATTCACTGGTATCTTGTATCCAAAATATGACACCAAAGTGTTCACGTTTGCGCAGCGCCTAAAAGGCACACAACACAACATATTGTACTACAAGTAAAAAATAAATAAAATAAAAATAAAACAAATAATAAAGTGTAAAGTTCGATTGTAAGTTATTAACAGGAATGTGTGTAGAAGTATATTTTAGATGAAACAACATTTATTGTACGCTATAATAAAAGCTGTGTTAGACAATTGTGTGGGTTTCTTAGGCATTCTCGAAACAAACAAATAGGTACCTACTCAACTGAATTTTAGGGTAGCTTCTAGGAATTAATTTCTAGGTAAGTTCATCAAACAGCAACTTTGTGCCACGCAACAAAAATATTAAATGTTCTTATAAACCTAAGTAGTTCCTTTTGAGATAATTTATAATAACTTTCACCAATCATTAACATTTCAATTAACAATATTGCACCAGCAATCACCAATGAAACCGAACGCAGTCAGCACATGTTAAGCGCGTTCAAGACCTGTCAGTGACATCATTGTTGTGGAATATTGACACTGACAGCTCTTGAACATGGTATAGATATGCTGATCGCGTTCAGTTTCATTCCATCAACATGAACTCAGCCTATCGCAGTCACAGGCCTCTCCCAGGCTCATACCGTGGCCCCTGGCAACATAAAGGCAACGGAAGGAACACGGGTGGGTTTTAGTCAGTAAGAGTCTGACACGCCCTCCCGCTCCACCCAGAGCGGGAGAAGTTATTTGATAATTTCCCACCCAAAAAAAAAAAAAAAGGCCTCTCCCAGGCTGTGCCACAGCACCATGTCCTCCGCCTTCCACAACCAGTCTGTCCCAGCCACCTTTTTAAGTCGTCGGTCCATCTAGCAGGGGGAAGTCCACTACGCTTGCCGATATGCAGTCTCCACTCCAGGACTCGTCTGCTCCACCGGCCATCGGTCTCTCGAGTAACAAGGCCAGCCCACTGCCACTTTAGCTTGCTTCAGTTTCATTGGTGAAAAGTTAAAAAAATAAAAAAAGTTATCTACACTAATATTAATAAGAGAAAATATGTATTTTTTTATGTTTAGATTAAGATTAAGATTAAGATTTGTAATTTATAAAGATACTAGCTTTTGCCCGCGACTCCATCAGCGCGGAGGTCGAAAATTATCCCACGGGAACGTATTACCGGGATAAAGAGCATCCTATATTTTAGTCCAGGTTATAAACTACCTATGTACCAAATTTAATCCGAATCCGTTCAGCCGTTTTTGCGTGTTTGAGTTACAAACATCCAAACAGACATTGTAGGACCACGCGGGTGAAACCGCTGGCAGAAGCTAGTTCAAAATAAATCAGAAACAAGTTCACTAATCGAAACAACAGAACAATTGCGAAGCTGACCGTCAAACTTTTTCATTACAGCGGAAAGGGAATCTCTTTTAAAGAGGAACGAGCATTGTTTGCTGACAAAAACGCGTTTAAAACTGGATCCTTAGTTATCTGAGAGAAAATGAGTTTGTTGTTAGTTTTAATGTGAAAATTCAGTCTGTTTAATGAATTTAAATTTTCAGGGGTTATTACCTAATATATGTTTCCATTTTGAGCATTTACCTAATATAGTTATATTTAAAGACTACCCACCTCAATAAAGATCTAGAGGTAGGAAAACACAACATATAATCACGCCTTCTTTCCCCTAAGGGTTGAGCATAGATATACCTATAGTAGATACTTACATTTTGCCAGTTATGATTCAGTCCCATATTATAGGGGGCGAGTCTATTGCCATCAACCGGGCACAAATCCAGATTCCGGGCCGGTACTGAGAAATTCCAGATAAAAAAAACCCAATATCACTTTGCCCGACCTGGGAATTTAGGCAGGGCGCAAACGTGTGTCTTGTGTCAGATACAAACGACCGATGAATATCTAATTTCTATAGAATCAGTATGAAATCATCCATTCTTTGCAAATACGTAAACATTTTTTTGTGTCCAGTTGCTTCCACTTAACACATACTCATGACGATCAAAAAGTGTTCGGTGTCGGTAACTGGAAACAAAAAGTGTCTACGTTTGCGCAGTGCCTAAAAAACGTTAACCTTAACCGCAGAACCTCATGCTCAGTAGTATCACTTGCGACCACTAGACCTACGAAAACTTTAAGCTAATACAATATTATGTCTTCCATCACTGAATCGAACTGATAAATGCGTATACAGAAAACTGCATGTCCATGGTAACCGTTTGAAGTTGATAGCATCATTATTTCATGGTCCCTAAGTAGACCGATATCTATAACATAATTGTACGATGTGTCTCTTTTTAACCTCCGACGGAAAAAGAACGGTGTTATAAGTTTAACGTGTGTATCAGTGTGTCTGTCTGCGCCATCGTAGCTCCGCAACGGCGGAACCGTTTGTGTATTTGTTTTTTTTTTTTCAAAAGTGACTTTCTCGAGAGTGTTCTTAGCTATGATTCAAGAAAATCGGTTCAGCCGTTTGAAGATTATCAGCTCTTTTCTAGTTGATGAATGGATCTGAGCACCTGCCACAGGTCTGATCGATTTGAAATTCTGTTACTTCAATGAACATAGCATTAGAAGAACATAGTAACCTTGAACTAATGCTGCAGCATCGCCTGGAATTAGCAGGATACCCGACTCCTTTACCAACTTACAGCCCAGGTACCTGGGCTGTAAGTTGGTAAATATACCATCGTATTTGGGCTCATTGGAATGGTTTCAATGAATAGGTTATAGTAAGATGGTGAACAGGGTCTGGTTATGGAGTAGGAAAGAGAAATGAGGAAATGTTTTTATCAAGGATTTTTTTTATTTTTTAATTTATGCTTGTTAACTATATACACTTCATTATACAAGGTTATGGTCGGGGTCAGGTTAACGAAAAGTGCTTCCTTTGAGGGTCAAACTTTATATTTGCCGCACATTTAACAATAATACGTGCCCATATCTGGGCCTCTTGGCAAGTCCCTGTCATCCCTGTCAGGCTGCCACGTAGTGACAGCCGCTACAGAGGTCTGCTAGGACAGAGGAGTTCGTACACCGCTGCTATAAGGTGGAATTTAAATGGTGTTGGACCTAAAAAGGGGTAATTGTACTCATCATCATGAACAACTAAAAAAAACGAGCGGGGCTTACAGTAGTCGTAATGATGTGTAACATCTGACTTCTCACCTTGATAATAAGCAACATTAACAATATATCCTGAAAAATAAAACATGTTTTTTACATGTTTTATTTGAAATGATTTTTCGTTCATCAGCGTCCATCGTCATCGTCCATTTCATCCATCCGCGCGCGCTCATTGATCAAATTAAATAGCGCCGCTTCCCCGACTTCCTGTTACACACTTCCGTCCCTTTTCACGAAATCTCTCCCACAGATTCACAGAACATTAAATACCCTAAAGGGCACAGATTGCAGGAAAGCGAGAGGAAAGATATTACACATCAAAAACTGGAACCGTGTATATAAAATATTTTCGATGTTTCAAATCAGATATGTCATGCGTCCCGCACGCATGACATATCTGATTTGAAACATCGAAAATATTTTATATAGAAAATAATGTATACATGAAAGGTTGGTTTATTAAAGTAAATATATATGGCATAATCAAAAACAAAATATTCTGATTTTTTTAAAAGGAAATAAGTATTCTTTATTTAAAAAATACATATATTAATTTAATACCAAAATCGGAATCGCAGAGTCGCACAGTTACGAGCGAGTGGCGAAGCTAACAGCCGGTCTGACCCACCGCATTAGATGTTTCACATACATAAACAGCTATTCTCGTCATTCTGTCGAGTTATATACACGACATTTGAATCACAGTTTTGCTAGAACAAACGTTGTTCAGACCATGGTCTACTACCATTCTACAGCATCCGATAATAAAAAAAACGTCATTAGTTTTTGAAAAAACACAAAAAAGACAAAGTTAAAAACGTCGGGATTATCGTTACTCCCTACAACACAGACACTGCGGCGCTCGCGTCTTAAAGCAGTGTCTACAGGGCAATGTACTTATTTTTGTACGTCTTACTAGAAAATATCAAAGTTAAAAGTTAACTTCGGTAGGTATTTTATCACTGATAAGTGGCTACTTTAAAACAGATTTTTATGGCTTGGTATGACAAGCTTTGGTAGGTATGTTCTGGCTATGCACGATTGCACGACGCGACGCACCGTACCGACGACGCGGCGAGGTGGCTGACCTAATGTTATCAATATCATTTCGTTCTAGGTGCGAACTAACGGTAGGTACTATTATTGGTTTTAATTCTTTCCTGTAGGTACTAGGTACCCACCCATTGTATTCAACGTAACATTGTTAGGTATTATTTATTTATTGGGATATTACAGGAACAAGACAAAAACAAAACTTACCACAAAACCGGGTCAGTGGTGAGTCGTCTGAGGGGCGGATTTCGCTTTAGCTCCGTGTGCACCA
The DNA here is from genome assembly GCA_949128155.2 of Xanthia icteritia. NCBI lineage: Eukaryota > Metazoa > Arthropoda > Insecta > Lepidoptera > Noctuidae > Xanthia > Xanthia icteritia. The sequence goes on from OX421942.2 coordinate 15,991,330, forward strand.
AGACAACATTGACTCCAAGAGCACATGCACCTAGCTTCCACCAGATTGTCACCAGCAACTGCGTAAAAACGCACCATTTCCAAACACTCCAATCCGAATAGATAGAACTCATTTTCCCAAAAAATGTGCGATGTAGGCCTGTGATGTAAGTACATACGGAAGCATACGCGTCGCTCGCTCGAGAGATTTCTTTTCTTTTTTTTCGCGATTTCATATTTGGTCCCGTAGTAAAAATTGCTCATAGTGATTGTACAGGTCACTATACTAGTATTAAATAATACACCAACTAGGATAATAACGCACTTACTCGTCCGGTGGTCGGGTAGGAGGTGCGGCAAGTGATGCGCTTGCCACGCTCCCCACTACCGGTCGCCCAACCAGTATGCAGTCTATATTTATTATACATTACAGTGATGAGTAACAATTAACCCTTTTCAGCGTCAACCCATTTAAGATACATCGTGTTTGAATGCTATAAAAACTGAAAACGAACGAACCTCAGTGCATAGTGCAGAATTAATTTCAATTCTCAAATATAATGTGGGTACGTTTGTAGTGGTACCACAGCATGTTTGGGAGGTTAAGCCGCCTGTGAACCCTTGTATAAGACCCTCGCTATACTATTTTTTACTCAGATTATTCCTCAGCTAGCAAAAAGCAGAGTTCTGTTTGAAATTCTAAAACATTACCACATTTATTAGTTAGGAGCTTACGTACGGACACACATAAGGAAATTGCCACCAAACGGGCAGCTAAGTCAACCCCGGACCAGGCTACGAAGTCGTTAGAGGTCGAAATTGCTTCCATGATTCTCCCTAACTACTTTAACATTCGCTTTTAGATTCCAGCTTCTTCAAGGAGAAATAAACCAAAGAAGAATAAACATTAAAATAGAGCAGTAGTGAATCTAATATCTTTACTGCTCTCCTGTGTCATAGCTTAAGGCGAAGCTGGGAAGCTCAGTCTCAAGAAAATGAGTTTGTTAAAGTACAAGTACATACAAAATTATTAGTAGGTACAGAGTACGACTTCAGAAGAACAAACATTAAGGCAAAAATGTGAGATTGTTTTTTTTTGTTCTCATACGCAGAGTTTCGCTAACAAGGAGAATATAATATGATCTTTGTTATGAATTCCACTAATAAGTGTTTCTGTGTAATAATCTATCCGGCTTCGCAGGCAAATGGCTGTTGCTACGCAGCTTTCTTAGTTGCTTTTACGGGCATCGAAGTGCTATCTAATGTTTGTTTTTATCAAGAATTATTGCAGTTCTTGTTGCGTAAAATAAAAGCTTCTGTTTATAATATTTGAAGGTCAGGTATTCCGAGTATCCGAACAAAAATATGTGTATTCCGGGATATCGCTCGATAGAAGTTCTCATGAGGCAATTTATCGTTGGGACTGCGTATATCCTTATTTATTGGTAGATCGCATAAGGGCTGGCGATCGCTCCATTTATCTATATAGGTTTCTGTCCTCAGTACACATTTTCTTAGGGTTCTCGACCTTTCGAGGGCCATTACGGAAAGTTTTCTAAAGGTCGTTATTTGAACTCGGCCCACGTAAATTAATTTTTAAGTATCTACAAGAAATATTGTTTTTAGATCGCTCTTAAGATAGGGTTTACTTGGGCGACAAGAAAAACGGTAAGAGGTTATTATGATTTGTGAAAGAGAAAATGTTAATGTAAGCAGGGTTTTAGGTAATGTATATTGAGTTAAGTAATTTTAGTGCCTGCTTTTAAATTCTCATTTAAAATTAAGCGTGAATTTAAAAAGATATGAAGGCTTGGGAGTAAGTGTCGATTCGGACTTTGCTTTCAAAGAGGGTCGGTGTCGATCGGGTGGGTCGATGTTCTTACACGGAGAATCAAGTCGATTATATGGGTTATTGACTTCTGCCAAAATAACAACTCTATGCAACTACATATAATTATAATTTTGCAATATTTATGAAGTGAAAAAAGAAATTGGATCAGAACCAGAATATTATGATTATAGATTTTCAAATATTAGATCTGTATATCTCGTTTTCAATCAAATCGGAGAACGTAATTCGCATTCAATGCAACAAATATCATTTCATCCATTTGTATGGAACATATTATCATAAATAATAAACCGTTCAATCTCAAGCATTATTTGCTGTCAGCGAAGTTTTGTATTCTGCAATAAGATATTATGAGCAAGGGAATAATAGAAATAAGAAATATATTGGAAGAAAGGTAAATACGGATTTAGTTTAGCACCTTTTCTATCATAACTATCATATTGTATTGTATATCTACCTTGAATGACCGCTCTTTAATTAAATAAAGAAGAAGGCAGAAAACAGATTAAGCAGATATCAAACGCATCACTCTTTGTTCATTTTTGTTTTTCATTCGGCATCTTTCACTCGAAGTGAAAAGTCTGAACACTAAATGAAGGAAAGTGATGAATTCATTAGTGGACCGATCCAACGATTGTTGGATTTCGGCACTCGTTACTTTCACTCGCCTACCGAATGATCAAAAAATTTAATGAAAGATTAATGAATTGAACGAACGATAATTCCAATGTAATTTGGTCAGTGTCGCGTGAACGTGGAATAAAACAAAAATGTACCTTCACTTGAGTGAAAAGTCTTTTTTTTTTTTTTGGGTGGGAAATTATCAAATAACTTCTCCCGCTCTGGGTGGAGCGGGAGGGCGTGTCAGACTCTTACTGACTAAAACCCACCCGTGTTCCTTCCGTTGCCTGTACGTTGCCAGGGGCCACGGTATCCCTTTCGGACTTTCCCGCAACCCCGGCAGGCATCGGTCCTATCGGACCCCTTCACTTGCTGACATCTCTTTGAGGCGCGCGTGGAACACAACGCGCCGTCGACCCGGGCCTGGTCCTTATCGGACGGCGAGCTACCCATTGCTCACCGTCCGCAAGCCCACGCCTACGGTGGCCGGGAATCGGCCTGCGATTCCCGACGCCCAGGGCGTCTCCTGCGGTGGCTAGGGGCTTGAGGACGCGAAATTTGCCTCTCCCTCACGCGTTCTGCCTCCTCCTTCGCGAGCATTACTGCTTCGCAGAAGGAGGTGACGGCCTCCCATGCCCTCTCGCTCCGTACCATGGCCTGGACTAGGGCCGGAAGTGAGAGATCCCCGCCACCAATCGCCTCCGCGAGGACACGGCGATGCTCTGCCCAAGCCGGACAGACATCCACCGTATGCTCAACCGTGTCCTCCGGGCGATCCACGCAGTGATGACACCCGGGCGTTTCCTCCCGCCTGATACGAAACAGGAACCTCCCGAAACAACCATGTCCGGTGAGGACCTGCGTCAGGCGGAAGGTGAGGACGCCGTGGCGCCTCTCTAGCGACTCCTCAAAGAGGGGACTTATCGCCGCAATAGTGGCGTGCCCAGAGTGAAACGTCTGATATCAGCTTAATCACCAACGATGGCAAATACGACTGGTCATTGATGATTGCAGTCAATTGTTATAACGTGTCGGAATACAGTCCAGCGGCTGAAGTTACTAACACCTTGCTATTTAAAAATGAATTTTCCAACTATTTCATTGCACTTTTCACAAACAACAAAGTTGCTACGAAACAGCAACTCGAAAACAAACGTGAAATAATACTTAGTTCTACCAAAGAACAGTTGCAGAAATTGACTAATAACGGCAACAATTCTACAGTTGCTGTTATAAATCGGCAAAAACTTGCTCAGCTCACTTCTTACTGCAAGTACAGTCAAACGAGCTAATTGGTATACAAGCAGCTTACTTACAACTTATATATATTATTATAAATAATGTTGTAAGTGAGATGAGAAAGAACGAAAAATAGGTTTATTTGTCACAGAATCACGTGCATACAAAAGTATAATTAACTCGAATAATAAAAAAAGGAAAACAAAATAGTTCTGTAACCACGAGCACAGAACAAAAAGTTTGCCGTAAGCTTAAAAAGTTATTACGCACCCATTAAAAATAAATATTGCCAATATTGACGGTGTAGTGGAAAGATGTTTCCCTGAAGATCCTTCTACTGTATAGCCGACTAAATTGTTAGTTATATAGACAAAAAACATGTTTCCAAGTTTTCACCAAGCTGCCATTTGAATTTCATTTTATGTGATGTGAATTTTTATCTAGCAATTTTGTTTTATTTCTAGCTGGCTTGCTTTATGTGATATTTTTATTTTTTTATACTTAACTACCCAGCACATATCACAACTTTATTCAAAAGCGGTTGCTCTTACAAATAAAGCTGCCTGTATACTTATCACTTTGATCTACTGTACTTGTGCAGCTATTTTACAGTTCAGTAATGAATGGAGTCGAGAAATGCGACACAAAACTGGAATTTTCTCGAAGCTCAAAGAGACGTAATATAGCGAGGGCAGTGAATGAAGATATCGAAGAGTTCAGTACCTTCCAAAGCGAACATTTAATTATTTTAATCTTTAGCTAATGGAACAAATAACGAGGGGCGGAAAAACAAGATGGTGGCTTGATGGGTAGGTCTATCTTTGTAAAAGGTGTTTTTGTAGCTAATAGATACGATGTTGTAATATACTGTTAATGGTACAAAATTTATGTTATACCTACTCAACTTATAAAATAAAAGTATAGTCAATGGTAATGTCAAATTAATAATAAAAAATAAATAATTATGTTGTGGTGCTCAGCCATAATTTTCAATTAATAGACGGTATATTTTATTACTTTTAGTAGGTATTATAATTGTTAATACAAGGTCGACTGAGCTCTGCTCGGGTGAAAATAGATAATGCTCATTTAATATTATAAGATAGTTTAAACTAATTCCTTTCTAAATACTAATTCCGTACTGCCATGTCGTTATTCTAAGGTAGCCATCTTGTTCTAATATTTAGACGACCAAGCTCTGCTCGGGTGAAAATACGGAGAAAACGAATTTTCCTAGATATTAGACCGAGCTAAATCCATTTTTCACCCCCTTAAACCTTTATTGCAAATTTCGTCGAAATCGTTAGAGCCATTTTCGAGAATGTCATTATAAATAGGTATATATATAAATATTGCTCGTTTAATAGTATAGGATAGGATTAAAAGTGCGGTTAATTTATTAAACACTGAACTACAACTAGGACAATTTAGAATCTAGACAAAATCTAACTAATTGCTAATTTAATTGTATAATATATATATATATATTTTTTAATATTGATTTTATTTTCTGTGATTACTTGAACTCACACACTGAGTTATTAGTACCTATTACTTGTAAAAATGTTTGGAATATCGTATAATTTTACCATGTTTTTAAATATGTGAGCACCATGCATCTATAACATGATTAATTTATCTGTCATTCCTTAATTTTTCATTATTTTTACCTAACGTGGTATAGTAATCTTATTCTAGGTGCATCGTCTTCACATATAATTATATAATGGATGTATACAAGATATTGTGAAAACATTTTAAAAGAGTAACGGTGGAGTTTCTTGCCCATTCTTCTCCATACGAAAACTACCTTTTGGAAGGGGCCAACCAGAATCAATTATTATTTTTCTGTAAATGTTGACGTTCAAAAGTGCCTTTTTTGTGCCTAATTGAAATAAATTATTTGACTTTGACTTTTGACTTTACAGTCTGGCCGTCGAGAGAATGCGTTCCTGACTCCTTTTTTTTTTTTTTTGGGTGGGAAATTATCAAATAACTTCTCCCGAACGTTTAGTGTTTTACCTTTTTACCTGAATATACTTTTTATTATTATTTATATTATTATTCTCCCTGGTGACCGGGGTAGATGACGGCCCTGTCCGTCAAATAGGCCTCGACCACACGACAGAGGTAGGTCGGCATCCGGTGATACCGGAGCGTTCCTGACACCTGTCAGATGGACAATTTCTAGTACTAATAAGGATCAAATTCGCAAAAGTGTGTTTTTTTTATTATTCGTTAGTATGAAACTAACAGGTGTCAAGAACGCATTTTCTCGACGATTGTAACAAATAAGTAAACGTCAAAAAAGCTAGTAGGAATAAAATATTTGCAACTTAGTGGAAGTAGAACATAGTTCAACAGCTTACCCACTACTGGTGCTGATTCTCTTGTCACAAATGCATCTAAACTAGACTAAAAATCATCAAAATTTAATTTATTTCCGTCAAACGACAATTTCCCATTCTGAAATAGACTAAAGGGACACAACTTACCTATATTTTAGTTTAACAGTACTAAGATGCCACTGAGTTTTAATTTTGTGAAAATGACAATTAACTAACTAAATCGGACTATTTTTAAATCGCGATTAGTTGTCATGAACTAAATTTCACATCAACACCTCGACATCAGATGCAAAAACTCTTTTTTATCTTTTTTGTAGTATCGCATAAGTATCTTTTTTTCTTTTCTTTTGCTTATATTTTGAAAATGCTGTGTCCTATCGCAAAAATAATTAATATTTCGACCCCCTTTATAAAGCCCGTTAACCCCTAAATTTCAACATGTAGGTAATAACAACCACGTGAAGTCGCGATTGTCAAATTCCATTTTAGTTGTGTCAAAATTAAGATTCTCATAGCCAAAAGTAATGCATTTTAGTGATAGTTTAGTTCGATTTACAAAAGAATCGGCACCAATAAATTTTTCTTAACTAAACAGCACTATACTTTTATACCACGCCCAACAGCATCATTACGAATTTCCTTCATAATGAGAAAGTTAACTTAACAAGCAGCAGGTATACCTACGTCTTCACTCTTTAAAATTTGCCTAAACTTTCAAGGAAGTCGAAGAACTTAAGTTCACTTCATAATCCTGTAAGTGGTTTGGCCAGAAGCCTTAAGGAGGCATCCTATTCAAGCCTTAGTTCAAGAAATTCCTTTTACTGTTGTAGACTTAAGCTATGGTTCCCTAGAAGAGCGGTGGCCGCCATATAACGGTCGCAGTAACGGCTGGCATGAAAATGATGGCAGCGGATGTTTCAAGATTGTAGTAGATTACAATACTGACTTAATTGGGTATAAAAATATTTTTCGAAAACTAATATCACCATTTTCAAGCTTAAAATCAAGGTTTTTAAAAACAGAACACATTTGGTAGACAAATATATTTATCCAACAAATTAATCACCTATACACAAATTAATATATTATTATGTATACTTTAGTGAAGCAATATTATATCAGTTGTCACAAACATATTATACGTAATACTATCCCAACCGTAATAAGACATTGGCCTTGACGAAAATATTTATTGCTGTGTTCTCTAAATATTGGGGCTCCATGTTATCCCTTTTGCTATTGTACACAGGGAATATTATTGTTATGAAAATCTGACCTATATTTTCTTTTTGGATTGTCAATATACGATCTTCTCACTTAGCTCTGATAAAAATATGGAATGTAGGCTACCATTATATTGGATTCCTGGTTTTTGTGTAATCCGGCACTACACTGAAGAGCAATATAAAAAAGCCACTTGCAAATTCAAGTGCCAAAAAAATGTGCAAGTAGCTTTTTTATATTGCTCGTCAGTGTAAAACCATTTTTGTGTAAAATTGTTTTCGTAAAAAAATTAAACAATTTAAGGCCAAGTTTTGTCCCAAAGCGTAATTCTTACGCCATTTTCTGTTAATTCAAATTTAGAATAGCATGACGTATTTCACTTGAATGAAACTCGACTGGAAATAGCTTAAATCTAAACGGTAAGTCCTGGGAAACCGTACAATATTCTATCTACAACTTTCCAGCTGTCATTTATGCAGACATGACACAGATTTGAAGTACATGTAAGCCACCTTACTAAGTCGATCACAGACAGCTATCAGACTGCATGCCCAGAAACTACGCCGCGCAACACACCAGGTAAAGAACACTGGTGGGGCGCTAATCTGGACGTAAGCGCAGCAAGGGAAGAACTGCTCTGAATAGAGCCGTGTGCAGATGAGGACTGGGACAACTACTACGCGGCCAAATCCAGCTACAATAAATGCATCAGATTCAGGAGCACCTCGGAATGGCGCAAGTTCTGTGGCAGCATTGAATTTTGTCAGCAAGCAAACAGGGTAAGGAAAGTACTGGCGCAATAGAATACACCTGGGCCCACTACCCTCCGCAAACCTGATAACACACTCACGTAGTCGCCTGAAGAAACAAGATGCATCCTAATTGAGACTCACTTCCCGCAGAAGATGCGTCTTTGCGCAGGTGATCGGCTGACAAGATGAAACTCAAACACCACTCAACGACAATGATTGGTGTTACGCACGCAGGGTGATCCGGAGGGCCATCCGGAGCTTCCATCCTTTTAAGGCAGCTGGTCCAGATGGAGTGCTCCCCGCCTTACTATAGTGGGGGGAGCTGCTATTGCAATAAGACTGGTGCCCTTAATGAGAGCGTTCCTGGCCTTTAGATACGTTCCTAAAGGATGGAGGGAAGTGAAGGTAATATTCATCCCATGTAAGGGTGACTACACAAACGCCAAATCCAGCCTGACATCCTTTCTACTGAAGTCTCTGAAAGGGCTATGTGATAGGGAACTGGGGGACGGCGCTCTGAAAACGATACCGCTACATGGTAATCAGCATGCATACAGCTCAGGTAAGTCGACCTGCTCTTCATCTAGTGGTCAGCCAGATAAAGCGAGCGATTCGTCATAAAGGCACTTGCCTGGGCACTTTCGTAGACATCGAAGAAGCCTTCGACAGAACTAACTTTTCCAGCATCAGCAGCGTCCTCTCCAGACATGGAGTAGAACAGGTACTAACGGACTGGTTTACAAATATGTACGTGGTTCGCCTTGAGGATGAGCAGCAGTTGGCCATGATAGCCAGAGATTGCCCCCAGGGAGGGGTGCTGGCCCTCTTTTATGGAATCTGGTGATTAATGACCTCATCACCAAACTCAACGCCAATCGCTATTACACAATAGGATATGCAGACGACCTCGCAATCCTGGTCTCGGGGAAGGTGATGGGAACGATCTGTAACCTCACTCAGCAAGCAGTACGTATCGTAGAAAATTGGTGCAGGGAATTTGAACTATCAGTGAACCCCACTGAAAGTGTACTAGTCATGTTTACCCAATAACGAGCTTTAGGCCCTTTTCACCTCCCCAAGCTGTTCGATACAGAACTGCAGTTGGACAATAAAGTCAAGTACCTCGGGGTCATTCTAGACAGTACGTTAAACAGGAGTATTCATTTAGACAACAAGCTAAACAGGGCCCGCATCACCTTCTGGCAGTGCAGGAAAATCATAGGTAAGGAGTGGGATCTATCCCCGAAAATAATGCTATGGCTGTAAACCGCACTGATCCGCCCCATGATAGTTTACAGGGCTATGGTCTGGTGGCCCCGCACCCAGCTGGTTACAGCCTCCAACAAACTAAAGTGCATGCAAAGACTAGTCTGCATGGCGACCACGGGCTGCATGAGGACTACTTCGACTGCAGCAATCAAAGCCATGCTGGGACTACGACCGCTCCACCTGTTGCGCGTCTTCACCGATGGATCCAAAACAGGTAGTGGCACAGGTGCTGGAGTCTTCTCGGAGGACTTTAACATTCACATAAGTACATCATTGGGATTTTCCATAACACAGTTTTCCAGGCCGAATGCATGGGTATTACTCTTGCTGCTTCAGCCATCATGGCCAGGGAAGTTAAGGACCACTTGATACGTATACTCTCAGACAGCATGGCTGTCTGCAAGCGTTCAACATTCACACTGTTGACTCTGGGCTGATATACGAGTGCCACCAGCACCTTAACCAGGTGGGTAGCCTCAATAATATAACCCTTCAATGGATTAAAGGACACAGCGGTTTCCTGCGGTGCACCAGTGGGGCGAACCCATCGTGCCACTTCGCTACGGTTGCCTACGCACTCTGGTAAGAAAACGAACTAGGGACCAACATCACAAACTATGATTGGACCAAGGTGAGTGCAGGCAGGCAAAGGAGGCACTCCCTTCAATCGAGTAACTAAACAATAGCTGCGTACTGTTACAGCAGCTGTAACTGGCCATGGTCATTTAATAAACACCTCTTTGTCATAGGAGTCACAGACAGTCCACTGTGCAGGGCCTGCATGGAGGACGACGAGACAGCAGCCTATTTGCTGTTAAACTGCCCGGTGGTCGCCACATACAGGGCAAAGTACTTCGGTAACCCAGGTACGTAGGGTGCCCGGGTTACCCTACGTAGCCAGCCCGTATTACCTATTCCGGCTGTCAATGTCCCACAGTGCGGTATATTCAGGTCATTTCAAGTTCCCAGAGCCCAGTGATTAAAACTATGTAAGCCGATCAAGCCAAGTCATAGAAGTCCATCTGTTTGTGCTTAGGTTTTCTTTTTGCAGTGTGTTCACTCAGCTGAATGTTTGCAAATAAGTCAAATTGAATTGTGTTTTTGCTTCGTTAGGTTTTGTTTGCTTCTATTTTCTAAGCGGTTTTGTTGTTGCAAGTACCGAGTTTTGTTTTTATCGTTTCACATATTCATCTCAATGGACGAAACAAGATTTATCATATCAGTAAGTAAATACATTCGTGAAAAAATATCATTACCCATTTCGGGATGTGCATGATTGTTTAAAATCACAGAATCTTTCTACACAATACGCAAGAATAATAATTGTATTAAATTGATTTAATCTAATAATGATTATAAAAATGTAACATCTCACACACTTGTGTACCTGTAACCTATGTTTACAAATAAATGCTCTGAACTCTGAACTCTAGTCTAAAAACAAGCGTTCAAATTAACACAACACAACGCTTTCTTAAAAAAAACCTCGTAAGTCTCTTTAAAAACCAATTAAACATTCAAAAAATAATAAAACGTCAAGTCATTAATATGCGGGCCATTTTCCCGCGCAGACAATGTGGACACTAGCCGTAGGTAATTGAAAATAGCTCACTATTCATCGCTTTGGCGCATTGGGGATTGCCTTTTTACGGCCCAATTTTTCACATCGCCCCGTTCCCTTCAGTCGTTCGTTCATTTTTGCTCCCCTCCTTCGATTTAATATTCCTCTTTTATGGTGGAAAATGATTTATTAGCGTCGTCCTGCGTCCGCATACCGGCGATATCAAAGTTTCCTAAAATGTGAAGTACACAACTGTGCCTTAACTCTTTTGTGTAGTAAAAAGTGGAATTTAATTTTACATTGGAGAATTTAAAATATTGGATATTAACAAGGGCGCTGTTAGCATATTTGGGAGTACAATATACTTCAATAAAATTTTATTTAAAAAAATCACGTGAAAAATTACAAAAGCGTCGCTCCTGTATAGAACATGGCGCTTTTGCGCATACATTTATCAAGTAAAAAAAATTACAAAAAAATACCAACCAGAATCACGCATGTACTGAAAACCGTCGAAGCTTTGCGAACAAAACCATTTACGAAGTGCAATGAGTTAAAACTAAAGTTAGATTAGCAATCTACTGAGCGCTCGTCTAATCTATTGTGTACGCGAATGTCCTCACGAACACGCTCTACTAAGTCCGTGAAGGTGCATCCAGACTGCGGTTGATGGATGTCTACCAGTAACTAGATATTGTTCACTCAAAATGCATTCCGTATCGATTGATGGGTAAGCTGATGTCGGTTTATAGCCGATCGAGGAACGACTGACCATCGATCGATATGAACGATCGCTATTACTGAATTCCAATCCATCCATCGACGTTAAATTAAAATAGTCGACGTCGATCGACTGAAATCCGCACCACAATTGTGTAACTTAAAATCCAAATCCCGTTCATTTTGCAGGGGGCTCATAATACATTCCTTCATCATAATCATCATTATCCTCATTTCAGTCGAAAGACGTCCACTGCTGGATATGGCACCGCCAAGCATCGCCTCTTCGACCGGTTTTGTGCTTCTTGTGTTTGAAAAATTCTTCTGCTCGACAACGTAGGTCTGTATCTAAACTACGCAATGAATATTGTTGAATCGTCAAAATGAAAGTGATTGGCGTTGTGAGTGTGTAACGGAATTAAGCTGCCGGTTACCATGGCGATCGACATCATAAGGACATGATTTTTATGCATCGCTTTCTTTTAATCGACCACAGTCTGATTGCACCTTTAGGCCACCTCCACTGAGGTAGTCGGGCGGTTAATTAAACAAATGTTTGCGTCGGTACCAAGAGGTTACCCAATACACTTACTACCGAGCGCAAATCACTTGAGGACTTGACACGTATTGTCACGAAGTTCGAGGAACTGATCTTGTGCTTACTCTACGCTGCTGGAGTAGCTATCTTTGTCCTCAAACAGCGTCGAATATTGCTATCAGAAGGACAACTCCCGTATTTAAAAACGATCAAATCGCAATCTCATCTTAGCGACATTCAAAGTAAAAATTTGTCTTAAATGAAAGGAAATTACAGGTGTTTTTGACAGATTCAGGAGGACTCAGGAGTCAGATTTATGTAATCTTCAGCTCATAATATAATAATTTTATCGACAATATTGATCGTCATTAGTTTCTGTCATAAACAAGAACAATAATGGGTAACTTATGGTGACTGAACAAATTCATGTTAGATCTTACAGATATACTACCTTTTGCAAATTAATTTGTTTAGCTACTGCTTGAAGCTAATGGCAATCTTCTTTAACTTTATTTTTTGTTACAAAACCAGTAATACATATTCCACTTCTAGCTAGCTTGCCGTTTAATACCTTACCCAAAATCACTCTACTCTAACCAGATGTTAACCCTAAAATGAAGTCGTATACCGTTCACGCACACCTTGCCGGTGGCTGGCAGTAATGGAGCCGACTCCGGGCTGGGTGGCGGTGCATCTGTTGCCAGATTAATGGCGGATACGTGAGCCACCGCTATGGCTTTTTGAACATCAGCCGCAGCTGGAACTGGCCGTGGTAAGAGGTTGGGACAATGTTGATGAGAAAGGGTTATATTGGTACTGCGGACAGGCGCTCTTTAAAAAGCAAATCTTAATACACTTTCACGTTTCATTCTCAAGGATCTTGCAATACACGATCAAATTAAAATAGCTAGTGAAACTCCGCAGACGAAATGAAATCAAATGAAATTATTTTATTTTCTGTAAATAGGTTTGTACAAACACATTTACATACACGTCAATAATATTTTAGAACTAGAAGAAAGGCCGAAATAAATTCTGAGGTCACAGTCTCTTTTAAAGTCCAGACATACTCTTGATCAGATCTTGAGAGAGATTGGTGTCTGGAATGGTCTTTTGAGGAAAGAACAACACAGATTGAGTGGATCTGTCCAGTCAGTGCACGCATTTGTCAATAATCGTGCAGCTCAATTCAGAACATAAGGAGCTCAACGGTTCAAGAGGTGACGTCGATATCTAATCGTGATAAAATAAATTAATTTTATGATTTTTTTGTGGGGTCATCGCCCGTATTTAGTGTAGTCACTTGAAATATCACTTAAAAAAATCTATATTTTGTTTGTGTAAACTCGACAGAAGTGATTGGTATCGATACCTAAACACGATAAAAAAAAAACAGATTTTCTCAATTTCATATTTCAAGTAACAACACTACCAGCGGTCGTTAACCTCAAAAAAAAACTTAAATATTTTTTTATTTTTTTGTGTAGATATCGATACCGCTCACGTCTGCAGAGTTTCGCTAGTTAGTTTAATTTGACCCTGTAGAGTGAGATATTATTTAAAAAACCGGTCAAGTGCGTGTCAGACCACGCACAGTGAAGGGTTCCGTTGTTGGAATGAATTTATCCCAAGAACAAACTTAACATGTTTTTCAAACTACAAATTTAAATTGGTCGATTATTACTCGTTAACCTGTAAAGCCTACCTAGTTGTGATAGTTGTCTTTTTAACTTTGTTATACAGGGTTACAGGGAAAGTCGTACTGAATATTAAAGGAGGTTATTATTCAGGTCATTTCTGATGATTTTGATTCTGAAATAAAATGTCTGAAACTTAACCGTTATGGAGATATTAAATTTCAAAGATTATTTTTTAAAATCCTTTATTTTTTGGCTTTTAGTCGTTTTCTTTGGGATTAGAGCTCCTAGAGTCGGTTTTTTTGATGTATCTAGTTAGAAGACATGTCCATTAATAAAAATGATCAATAGAAACTGAACCTACTACTAACAGCTTAAAAAACTGCTCGACAACGGTTAGCATTATGAATTTTCTAATAGAGTGTTCTTAACTTTAACAGGCTTTTAATAAAAAAAAATGTATGGAACTTATTCTGCAAATAATTTTATAAAGTTTTACGTCTCTTTAGCTATTCAAAAAGGTATAACACTTGCTATTAAATAGGCAAATCATTGCCCAAATAACAGTTAAGTTAGGAGAGGGTACATTTTTAGTTTGAGGTAAAAGTAGCTAAAATACGTAAAAAAAAGACAAAAATTTTAGCAATATTTTTATAATTCATGTTCTACATGGCCGCCGCTATTTCTTACACAAAGTCTCATTCTTTTTCTTAAATTACTTTTCACGACAGAAGTTCGTAGGTTCCGCCTCATTTCCTCAGCCGCATCAATATTTTTTTGTCTTAGAATATCGACATTTGCGATCGGTGTCATTTGGTCGTATACTAGGCTTTTCATATGACCCCACACATAAAAATCCATCGGCGTTAAATCGGGGCTCCTCGCCATCATGTTGGCAGCCATCATGTTGAAAGAACATGTCTCGTCTCAATGCAATAGGCAAGTCTTGCATTAAAGAGGGTAACCCCTCCCTCAAAAAGTTTTCATATGTCTCGCCATTCAAGTTATCGGGCAGGAAGTATGGCCCTATCAAGTTATTTGATATTATACCCATCCACACATTAAGACTGAATCTCCTTTGTGACCCTTTTGGTCTTTTTTTCTTGGGGTTTGCACCTTGCGCTTTGGGAGCCCAATAATGGGTGTTATGATAGTTTGTGATGCCGTCTTTGTCAAATTTCGACTCATCTGTCCACATGATTTTCTTTAAAAAATCCGGATCTTCATTATCGGCATTGAGCATAAATCTGCAGAAGTCTAGTTGTCTCAATGGATCCCCTTCTTCAATTACTTGCACTGGCGTGTAATAGTAAGGGTATTGCCCAGAACTGTGCATTACGAACCAGACTTTCCACTGGGAAATACCAAGCCGTCGAGCGACAACGTTTGTTGACGTGGTTGGGTCGGCTTCAAAGAGACGTCGTATTTCATTATCTTCGTCGTCGTCAAAAACACGAGGTCGTCCCATGTCAGTCCGACGTACTAGCACAGAACCAGTTTCTCGTAGTCTTCGATAAACTCTGTCAAATACGCCAATATCAGGTACTCGGCGAGTAGGATACCTTAGCATGTATTCATTGCGTGCACGCAACGACACTCCTTCGCAAAATCCATAACACATTAGGATGTCAGCATATTCCTCGTTGGTAAATGTTGCCATGTTCACAACACAAATCAAAGTCCAGTTACAAGCCACGTCACACAGTTAGAAGATGAAACAGTCCAAAAATCCAAGCCAAGTCGCGTTTTTACAAAAAAAAATCGGAGGGCACGGATAACACATCTACCATGGAAGATTCGCATAAGCAGACTAAACAAATACCACGATCCACGATTTGACAATTCAGACATTTAAAATGACATAAATACCTGTCACCGCACGTCTCCCGGGCACAAACAATGTCTACCCAAACCTTTTTTCATTGTTTAAAAGTGCCAGGTAGTAAGCTGGATTCTTTTGTATCGAAATTCTGTTATGTTGTACTACCAGATGGGCCTATTCTAATAACATTATTTTAAGATTTTATGAACAAACCTAGTAGATGATATACCTTTTTGAATAGCTAAAGAGACGTAGAACTTTGTAAAGTTATTCGCAGAATAAGTTCCATACATTTTTTTTTTTAAAGCCCATCAAAGTTAAGAACACTATTAGAAAATTCATAATGCTAACCGTTGTCGAGCAGTTTTTTAAGCTGTTAGTAGTAGGTTCAGTTTCTATTGATCATTTTTATTAATGGACATGTCTTCTAACTAGATACATCAAAAAAACCGACTCTAGGAGCTCTAATCCCAAAGAAAACGACTAAAAGCCAAAAAATAAAGGATTTTTAAAAATAATCTTTAAAATTTAATATCTCCATAACGGTTAAGTTTCAGACATTTTATTTCAGAATCAAAATCATCAGAAATGACCTGAATAATAACCTCCTTTAATATTCAGTACGACTTTCCCTGTAACCCTGTATAACAGCTCTGATTTTTTTTACAAATCCTAGTACAAACATTTAGCTGGCAGGGGGGGGGACACTTGACTCTAACAAAAACTAGCACTTAATATTTCGCACGTAATATTTCGCACTTAATATTAAAGCCTAATATTTCGCAAACGGATCCCTGAATTGAAAAATGATTTTCACACACCCACAATATTTTTGAACAATCTTTCCAAAGACACAACACACCATGGGAAGGACGATAAAAAAAACCTCCCCACTTTACGTGTAGTGGAGGTACCCTAAAAGAACTTTCTTTATTTTATTTTACCACTTTGTCGGCGTGATTAATATGTATACTCATGCCAAATTACAGCTTTCTAGCACTAACCGTCTCTGAGCTAAGCCGCGGACAGACGGACAGACAGACAGACCGACATGGCGAAACAATAAGGGTTCCATGTTTACTACGGAACCCTAAAACGGTTTGTAATCTTTGAATTTGCCTTCAGACTGCCACTATCCACCTGACAAATAGAATAAAGGTACAATTCCGTAGCCGACTGCAGGCGGCAACTGCAGGCGACGTGTCGCCACGACACGACTGGATTCTATGTACCTATTCTTATGTATTTCTATGAAGGCGACGTGTCATAGAAATTCATAGAAACCTGTCGTGTCGCGGCGACACGTCGCCTGCAGTTGCTGCCCGCGGTCGGCTACGGAATTGTACTTTTATTGTATTTTTCTAGTGGATACAGATTTTTTTTTTTTTTTGGC
Source organism: Xanthia icteritia (assembly GCA_949128155.2). Lineage (NCBI taxonomy): Eukaryota > Metazoa > Arthropoda > Insecta > Lepidoptera > Noctuidae > Xanthia > Xanthia icteritia. The sequence continues at coordinate 16,008,284 of OX421942.2, forward strand.
ATTTCGAATTATCAAATAACTTGGAGGGCGTGTCAGACTTTAACTGGCTAAAGCCCACCCGTGTTTCTTCAGTTGCCTGTATTTGCCAGAGGCCACGGTATCCCTTCCGGACTTGCCCACGACTCCGGCAGACGGGACAGAATTTTTTATCGATCGAATCTCCGAGAAGTACAGGATATGTAACTTAAATAGATGCTTTCTAATTACTTTTGTAATGTATGGAGGTATGTTTAACAGTCTAGTTTCCTATGCACAACAGACCGAATGGGAGTCAATGCCCATTTTTACATTCACTAAGTGACACTTAAATGAATCCCTAAATTAAAGTGCACTGTTGGATTCAACGCTAGGCTCAGCGCTGAGTGTTGAAAATCCAACCGTGCACTTTTATTTAGGGATTCATTTAAGTGTCACTTAGTTGTCGGTGAAATCTGACATTATTGAAAGAAAACAAAACAAAATACGTTTATTTGCGATAAATATGACGCTACGAAAGACCTGGTTGGGGGAAATATGCGTCACATCCACGTAAAACGGCCATCGCTCAGCATAAATGCTGTGACCCTATACGAGACAGAATCCCAAGGCTGCTTAAAATGAGTTAAAAATAACAAAATATGAAATTTAAAAAATAAAAAATACATTACTTTATAATACGTTAGTGCGGACATAGAGTTCACATAGGCACTACTACTCCGTTTTCCTTCAAGAATAAAGACAATTTCTAGCTTATCGTTACGTTATTCTAAAGAAAGAAAGAATAATATTTATTTAAACACAGTTCGTGAAACACATAATACAAAAATAAAAATAAAAAAGTGAAAATAATTATAAAGCGATAATAGTGTGCCTCACGGCTGCGCCAAAAAGGTTCATTTCAGCATTAATGCCAGACAAATGCTGTCTGACGCTGGTTTTCTAATGAACCCTTATGGACAAGTGACGGGGAGTACCAACAGTTTCAACATACCTAATACATACTTTTTATACCTCTAAATAAATAAATAAACTACATAACATAATATGTTATTTCCACCCAAACAAACATCAACTTTATGTAAGTGTAAATAAAATTCGTCTAAAAACTACTCAAACCACAAACTAATATAAATCAAATAAAACTCTGAACCATTTAAACTTTCAGCATGCAAGTTCAAGACTCTGGCCATTTAAATCGCATCTCTAAAGTTTTTCGTGGACACGCCACTGGTTCCCGGTAGCCAGAGGCGACATCTGCTGGTCGTTCGATCTGTATAATTACTATATAATACTTAGCCAACCACTGGTCTCTTGAAACTATTCGCATTTTAATGTGCTTTGAATATCCTTCTCCGGTTTAATCGTAAAACGGAACGTATTCTCACTAATCGTAACGATCTTTGGAAAGATTCTGGAAGTAATAATGCCTATTAATATACGCTTTTAAAGAATATAAACTAATTATATTACGACTACAGCCCGCTTCCACCACAAATCAGTAAATACATTTAGCAGCATGACGTGCAGATGCAGACTATTTCTGTTATGTTTATATTGTTGATCTATTTTGTTTTCTGCTTACCTACTCTTGTCTTTTTGTATGCACGTGTTTCTGTGACAAATAAACCAATTTTTCTTTCTTTTTCTGTAAACATATATTTACAACATCATTCTGTCCCTGGTCAACGATTGACAGTAATACGAGTAGAGGGATGTTTTATATTAATTAAGGGTTAAACGTAGTAAAGTGATTTCTGGTGCAAGTGAGCCTACGACTATGAATATAATGTATATAATATCGGGATGAAAAGTATTCTATGTGAATATGTGCTATAGTCTATATATATCTTATTCTAGGTGCATCGTCTTCACATATAATTATATAATTGATGTATACAAGATATTGTGAAAACATTTTAAAAGAGTATCGGTGGAGTTTCTTGCCCATTCTTCTCCATACGAAAACTACCTTTTGGAAGGGGGGCGACTAGAATCAATTATTATTTTTCTGTAAATGTTGACGTTCAAAAGTGCCTTTTTTGTGCCTAATTGAAATAAATTATTTGACTTTGACTTTTAGTGACCTAAGTCATGGTCTACCCATGTGCTAAATTTCATCCAAATCCGTTTAGCCGTTTTAGCGTGAAAGCATAACAAACAAATAAACACACGTACTCACTTTCGCATTTATAATAATATAGTTAGGATTATTATTAATTACTAAAGCCTCCTCCTTGTATGAAAACTATGCCTCGATCCGGTAATATGCTTAGCATTTTGTCTGAAACTGGTCAGTATTCAAAATTGGTCCCTGGATTACCACGATAGCCAATAATATTATATAATCCAATGAATATGTCCAACTTAATGACAACGTGACTAGCAAACAACAATAGCCTTAACTATAAATAAATTATATACGGGTATTAATATATTACCCATTAGCTAAGTGGATTAATTGTAATGCCTTATTGGCCGCTTAATAGGATTTTTGGAATTACAAAGTTTTACTCTAAAATAATCTGAAGTTGTTCGGCATTAAGGTTCAATTTCTCCTGTATTGTAAAGTCAACCAAAGAGATATGTAACCAGCCGGTCTATTCTGTAACAATCTCACGGTGAAAACTTAGGTGAAGTGAACGTGAAGTGAGCTGTCATTCCACCTCCTGCTAGGGACTGACAGCTCACTCTGAGCTCACTTCACCTAAGTTCTCGAGGTGAGATGGTTACAGAATAGCACTGCTGGTAATAATCTACTATCCCTTATTACGCGTATGATCACTGCTCAATGCTCAGTAGTCAAATCTGTGACTTAGAATAAACACTGGACTACTTGCACTGCGCCGGTCGATAAGTATCAATTGCTTAACTATCAATAATTCAGCCAAATTAAATCAATCAGCCTAGCCTTTACCCAACTATATTGGGAACGGCTTCATATTTTACATGGACCGACTGCCTATCTGACCTCCACAACCCAGTAACTGGGTAATACGATACCCCTATATATATCCCCCGATATGAATAATTTAGCTAATAAGGAATAAATAATACACATTAATTGCATTCGCATCTGTCGTTGGTTGACGTCACGTTGGCGCTACGTAGACCTTGCGTAGACGCCGCGTAGACCTTGCGTAGACGCCGCGTAGACACTGTAGCGTTGCGTAGAGGTGGTCACGTTTACGAAGGGTGCTGAAATCTAGAAAGTTAGTAATTACGTACAGTCCTTTTTGAGAGTAGTAATTTATCAAATGTCTAGACACTTTAATATATTTTATGATGTTTATCCTTCAGGAATATTGACGGATTTATTATTTATAACGCGAAACAAATTACTGGAGGATATTATTCTTGAAAAACGATACATATATAAGATGAAATCTGTATTAGCGTTCCTTTTATCCCCTTATTTTCGCGTTTCTGATATTATTGGCGCTTCACTTACTTACAGCCTAATTGCTGTTCTTTTATCTATAAAACCTGACATAATTGTGTTTTTTTTTACTTTAATCAACTTTTGTCTAAAAGCTTGCATCATCAGTTATGATTTTATGATATTATATATGGAGATATAGGGGCTACATTCTGTTATATTTAGCCGGAAACCAGACGGCCAACGGAAAATATAGAAAAGTCTAGATTAATATACCTCAACAATTTTATTGAAACCGTGAAACTTTACAACCCAAACAAAATTACTTTTACAATGTCATCAAACTCCTTTCAATTTATAATTTAGGTACCAAAAAATACATAAATTACTGCGGCTCTCGGTAGTCGTAGAAGAAGCCTCGTTGGTCCAGTGGTCGCAAGCGTGAAGTCCTGGGTTCAATTCCCAGGTCGGACAAAGTGTTATTGGGTTTTTGTATCTACGATTTCCCAATAGCAGCCCTGAGTCTGATGGTAATAGGCTCGCTCCCTATTACATGGGACTTAAACATAACTGTCGAAATGTGGGTGTACTATAGATATATCTCTGCCCAACCCTTTGGGGAAATAAAGTGTGATGTATGTGTACACAAAGTAAAATTTTGTTTGTACACAAAACCTACATTTTGGACGTTATGCCTTATATTTTGTAATCCGACACTGATACAAAGTTAATGGGGCAGCGCTTCATAAAAATTGTATGGGGCTTATGTCCCGGAAAGGCACAAGCTACTTATAGTACCAATTTTGTGAATTCCCTCGGGATTTTACAAAGGATAAAAATAGCGACACGGACCATCAACTTATTATTCATGGACCGTTATTAATTTAAATAAGTAATGTAATAAAATAAATAAACCTCGTTTTGAAGGCAAAAAGCTAATTCCTAACTAATACGAGTATTATAAATGCGAAAGTGTTTGTTTCTTTGTGACACTTTCACGCTAAAACGGGTGAATGGATTTAGATGAAATTTGGCACATGGGTAGACCATGACCTGGGGAAGGACTACTTTTCATCGTGGATCGCAGACAAAGTCGCAGGCAACAGCTAGTGGACCATAACTTTATTACTTAACATAAGTATGATAAACTAACTCCTGGGGCCTTATTATGAAGTATTTATTCCATTATTATTCCACTGCGAAAAAAGGATGGTGCTATCAGCCTTGTATAGCTCCGTCTCTCACTCACACTGGAAAAATGGTGGCAATAATATGTCGTAATAGGGCTCCAGTTACTTCCCTTTTTCGTTTTCTTTTGTTCATTATGTTCACACATGCAAGAACTTGAAAGTGACGCGTGCTGCATACAAAAATATATTATTTCCATTTCCCACTCCTTACTTCAAAGTACACTTGTAACTCCTCGGCAAAACGAGTGCTTTGCACATTAAACCTGCCCCGTATAACATTAAAAAACCGGCCACGTGCGTTTTGGACCACGCACAATGAACGGTTCCGTAGTTGGGATGAATTTATCTCAGAAACAAATTTAACATTGTAGTTGACACATGTTACATGTTAAAACATGTCCTCCCATACGTCACAGTCAATTCACCAACTGCAAATGTGAGTTTGTAATCGCAAAAAAATATTTTTCTACATGATAAAACGAACGATTTTCGGACTTTTTCCTTTAGTTGTGCTGTGAAACCTTGCTTCTTGCCAAATTTCATGATTTTAGGTGAACGGCAAATACCCTGTAGGTTTTGATTTATTTGCGAGTATCAAAATATGTCGCATAAATGACCGTATATTTTTATTGCGTTGACTTTGAAGCTTGATTATTTTAGAGCTCCAAGGGGACATAGACCTACGTATTTCATATAAATTTCAACTTGATACCTCCACGCTTTCCTGAGAAAAAGGGTCTTGACAGACTGACAGACAGACAGACGGACAACGAAGTGATTCTATAAAGGTTCCGTTTATTCCTTTTGAGGTACGGAACCCTAAAAAATAATAAAAATAAAATATTTTTCCTTGTTTTTACTCTTACGAGCTAAAACGGACTTAATTGTCAAAAGAAACTGATTAAGATGATGACTAACACAGGAACTACTTGGAATTATAAACGATGGTCAATTTGGTCGAAAACGTACCTAATTCTTTAGATTGACATGTCATCTTGTTCACATCGTTTCGTACTGACGGATAGTCGTCCTTTTCGAATTGAGTCTTGAAGTAACTTTTATACATATTAGAAATTGACGTCGTTTTTCGTGTCTGGCTGTGTGACTGCATTGTTCATCAAAACTACGCAACGGATTTTGATACTGTTTTTAGCATAATTTAGAGAATTTCACCGATATGTGAATATCGAGCCGTGTTTAATACATTCATATTAATCTTACATATAATAAATAAATCTCGATGTTTTGTCAAGTTGGAAAAACCGTGCGAGGTTGAAGTGGGTCGCTATGTATATATCGCAGAAGATGTATATAGCCGTGATATAGTTAAATCCCTAGGAATATAGCTATATACCGTAATATAGTTATATGGTTAACCATCTTACTGCGACATATATATTATGCAGGTGTCCCGCACGATAATCTGTCGGTGTTAAGAAATTTACATAACTTTTTTATTTTGTAGATTTTTAATTTTTCTGCTGTCTTGGCCCACTCAAACGAGACACAGCAGAAACAGTCGTCTATCCATAAAAAACCACAAAGCCACGAACAGTGCGAAAAGTTGCTTAGGGGTTCTTTTCTTCTTCATTAGTCATTATATGAGTGAGATAAAATGATTTATTACAGCATGTAATGGAAGCCACTTTTACGGAGCCCTGTGGACGATTGATGCGAGTTCTATGCAAATATCGTGAGATTTCCGGCTACCATCGAGTGTATAGGGAAAGAATTTTCCGTAGACTAACGTCTATGTATTGCTAACATCATAGGCGGGGTTTGTGGTTAAATAATAACAGCCGAACGGGTCGATCGAAGGTTTACGCTTGTCACGGTCAGTTCATGGATAGGTGACCATCCATACGTATCGAGACCCCTCCACGTCTCGGAGAGCACTTGATTTGAATTATGTCAGTGTCACTCTATTTCTTTAAGTATGTTTTTCTTTTTTGTATATTGGCACCTTGTTTTTATTATATATATTCATGTAATTTGTTATCATTGAATTGTACTTTTGTGTTCATAAGTCTATGTTTATTTATTTATTTTATTTTTATTTATTTGTATAAATGCCTTAAAACGACTTTTACAGGTCTTAGCCTAATGCGATAGCCAATTGACAGACACCAAATTAAAATTAAAGCACCAAGTACATCATAAGATCATAAAGATTATTGTTTATAACACGGTGTAAAGAATAGTACTTTTGCGAATTCACCCCAGTGACATGTATATATATCAATTTTGACTTGAATATAATTGATGGTGTGAATTGCTCGAGTCAGAGGGGTTTTGGCCAGCAAGTTGGTCCTGGTTGATGGTACGACCAGCAGTGGCGGGGGCCGTCGCCTCCACACATAACGGTCGGGTACGTACAAGTGCAACCGCTGCAGCACTCTCGGGTTGTTATATTGTGCTATGTCTTTGTGTGCACTGTATGTTTCCTCTATAGTAACTGCCCCGTTGGTCTCGTGGTTGCAAACGCGACTGCTGAGCGTGGGGACCTTTGTTCGATTCCCGGGTCGGGCAAAGTGTTATTGGGTTTTTCCATTAGGAATTCCTCAGTAACAGCCCGGAGCTTGGAAGTTGGCGGTGTGATACCCCCGTGCCTCTGAAAGCACGTTAAGCCGTTGATCCTGCGCCTGATCTCTCTCCGGTCGTGTCGGATTGCCGTCCCATAGGACTAGGAGAGTGAGGGAAGAGAGAGTGCACCTGTGTCTGCGCACACACTTGTACACTATAATATCTCCCGCGCCGAAGGCTAGTCTCCGTTGAGATTGGCTGCCGTGGCCGAAATACGGTCTGGAGGACTATATATGTTTCTTCTATAAATCTATCTATCTTATGTTATTTACAATTTAAGTAGATATTTTTAGTCTTTGTGATAGATCTTTAGCCTTTATCCAAGTTCCTACCTACCTATTGGTGTCAGCAATCACTAGGTGACACTATATCCTTTATTTATTATCATCCTTTCATTTACTTAATCCGTAGTTGGTCCTATTCAACCTACGGGAAAATCATGCACTCCACATCGCCGACCAAAACATTTGTGATCATCAGTAACTGCCCAAATAACAAAAATCGGCCATATGCGAGCTGGACTCGCACTCGAACGATTCCGTACCACATTACAATATTAACATCACTACATATTTTTTCGTTTATTTTATGGAAAAGTACAAAATAAAAATAAGAATTAAGGGAACCCTCTTTAATTTTTAACTTTATTATTATTTGTTGTCATAACGGTCGTAACGGCCGTGTACACGGCTACACATCAAGCTATACATTTCCAGTTTATGCTGATCTCGCATTGTATAGGATTTCCGTACAATGCGAGATCGGCTTATACTGGAAAGCTATAGCTTGATGTGTAGCCGTGTGTACACACTCTGTGAAAATTTCAAGTGTCTACCATATTATGGTTCAAAAGATATAGCCCTGTGACAGACCGACGGACGGATAGACGGTCAGCAGACCCTTAGTAATAGGGTCCCGTTGGCACCCTTTAAGTACGGAACCCTAACTAGACATCTTCATACAAACCCAAAAAACGGGCAACCCTAAAAGGGGTGTTATTTAATCGATAGTTAACTTCTGAAGCTCGGTTTACTTAGGACTAGTGTAATGAAAGGAAAATAGTCCGCAAGTGTCCCATGAACTTACCTTAACCATGGAGACTAATACTTGTGATACTTACATAAGTTCTAGTGTTGTTCTATTAGTGTTTTGTGTTGGGTTAGGCAGTCCCACGGCTGCCTTCAATAACATAAGCGACACATAAATAAATGCCTAATGCCTATGCGCTGTTGGATTTTCAACTTTCAGCACTGCGCCAAGGATTAAAAATCCAATAACGCGCATTGATTTTGGGTATTTTTAAGGCGACAATTTTTTTGTTCTTCAAGAAAGGATTTTCTCTTCCTACTCAGAAGAATAAAAGTGTAATCTTCCTTTCATTGTTTATGTTCACCAAACTTAATAACGTCTACCCCCTATTCACGTAACAACTACATATATTATGACGTCACACTAACACTAGCACTAACACACGGCAGCTCGTAAGCTCCTTACAGGCATCTTATAACAAGTTTAGACGATGTAACGTGCGACTCGTGTGAAGTACAAGTTTTAATCGCTCCGAAAACTTTCGCCACGTCTCACACGTCGAGACAGGATACAGGTTTCTATTTTAAGCTTTAAACAGAATACTCGTATTATTATTATTTAGCGTACTTGGTCCCACACTTTTCCAGCTGTATATTAATGATCTCTGGCAAATCTCTCTCCCTAATACTAAAATCTTTACTTACGCTGACGACAACGCAATTTTTGTATGGGGTCCAAATTGGACCGCCGTCAAAGACACCGCTGAACACTCCGTAGCTAAAATCATGCACTGGCTCTCAGACAACTTACTAACCCTTAACGTCAAAAAACCCATTATGCGACCTTCTCCATCAGGAAAAACACCTTCCTCCAAAAGACTTCACTGTTAAAGCCCATGTCTGCTGATCTCCGGATAAAAGCTGTACGTGCCCAGAACTTTCTCGTGAGGACAGCGCAAAATACCTGGGTGTGTATTTGGATAGCAGACTGAGATGGAAAAAACACATAAACACAGTAACTTCAAGAGTGAGAAGGCTCATACATATATTTAAATTACTTAGAGAGTATTCTCCTCCAGACAAGTTAAGACTAGTCTACTTGGCCCTGTGTTAGTCTGTTATCCAATACTGCATCCCTTTCTGCGGCAGGGCAGGTAAAACTCTCCTTCTCAGGTTGGAGAAGGTGCAAAGAGCTGTTCTTAACGTAATGAATAAAAAACCATACAGATACCCCACCGAAACTCTCTACTCGGAATGCAAAGTCCTGACTGTCAGGCAGCTCTATGTGCTGAAATCCACCTTGAGAAGGCATTGTATAGTCCCACCTACTGCCCCTAATACCCGTAGAAGGATGAAGGCATGCGTTCGTTCCCCTACTAAGACAGCCTTTGCCAGAGGACAATTCAACAGTCTAAGTTGCAAACTGTATTACTGTATTAATAAGGAACTAAAAATTTGGACTAAACAAATGCAAAGTAAAAGATAAAGTTACTGATCGGCTACTCAAAATGGACTATGAAAAGCAACTTGATGAAAAGACTAAAGATTTACTTAAATTCACTTTGTAATCCATGACCTCCCTGTCACCCACACACACTCACACACATAATCATTCGCACGCACACACACTCACCTCTTCACCTTAATATAACCCATTGAAATATTATTATTTTTTAAGCTCGTTCACAACAAATGCACCTAAAGAAACCAAATTGTAGCAATATCCACGACTGAATACTGTGTCTCAAAATACAAGCGATAGCTTAGTTTGGGAACCAGTATCACCAACTACTGCGATTAATGTACCTTTTTATTTAGAAATAATAATATTGTGAATGATTTGCTGGTACCAATAAACAACTTTTTTTTTAACCTGTTTATTTTGTATGGTAGACTTAAAATTGACCCGGCTGGGTGAACGCGTCGTATTTACGTAGTGACTACGTGGCGTCTACGCGAAGTCAACGCTTATCTGTAGATACCTTCAAATCACGATGATAATAACTGGTTTTATATTTTGCTACCCTAACTATAATATTATAAATGCGAAAGTGAGTTTGTTTGTAACGCTTTCACGCTAAAACAGCTGAACATGACCTGGATAGGGACATAGGATACTTTTTATCCCGATTATATCCAAGATAAGAATGCTTGGAAACATGCTGGTCCTGCTTTATAGGATAATCTAGAATCTAGACAAAATCAAACTGGTTGCTAATTCAATTGTATAATGTAGGTATATATATTTTTTTAAATATATTACATTGATTTTACATTATGTGATTACTTTCTCACGCACTAACTTATTAATTGTAAAATTTAAAGAAAACCGTCTACTTTTACAATGTTTGTAAATATGTGAGCACCATGTATCTATCACATAATTAATTTATCTGTTGTTGCTTCATTTTTAATTCTTAATTCTTTTTACCTATTATGGTATAGTAATTTTAATCTAGGTGCATCGTCCTCACATATAATTATATAACTAATGTACTTATACAACATATTGTAAAACATTTTAAAAGAGTAACGATTGAGTTTCTTGCCCATTCTTCTCCATGTGAAAACTACCTTTTGGAAGGGGCGACTAGAATCAATAATTTTTTTTTGTAAATTTTGACTTTCAAAAGTGCCTTATAAGGGCCTATTTGAAATAAATGATTTGACTTTGACTTTGACCCGATATTTCCACAGAATCGAGACTTACGACTTAGAAATAAATAATAATAATAAAAAAGAGAACTTTTTTTGTGTCCGTCAAGCTCTTTTAGCTGGCTCAAGCACGGTGAACATTTCATAAAACCACAGGGCCTAAACACGAAATACGAAACGCTTTGAAAGCGTTTTTTTGCTTGTGGCCCTTCAGGATTTCTGTTTTCCATGAAATGAGTATTTTTATTTATTTTTATAAAAATGTTACACAAGACTTTAAATCCGCCTACAATAATACAACCTGGAACAATTGTGTTCCAGGAATCATGTTTACTTTGTATGTATCGTTATTATATTTTTATATTTAACCAGAGCTTTAATATTATCTGCAGCCTCGATAATTCTTGGTAAAAGTATTCTTGAACAATGTATGTCCACTTATTAATTTTGATCTACCTACTGATCAAATAAAATGAAATGTGGAAAATACTTCACAATCAGAAATAATTTGGTCACAATAGGTATACTCATGTAAGAAAGTCGTTGTGTAATTTACACAAAGTAAAGAGCCTCTGGGTTCGAAGCTACGACCTACAACTCGTAGGGGCCGTTACCAGTGGGCGTCCACCACCCACAAGCAAAAGGTAGGTAAAGATTGACAGCAAAAAAAGAAATTAAATCCATAAAGTTCATAACTGTTCACCATAATAACACCCATAACAGCACATAAAAAGTAATCTGCCAATACAACATTGGCTTGACGATCACAACCACAGAATATTTGCATAAAACCATTGCGCCGAGTAAATAAAATGTGTTACGATAGTTGACATTACGTAATCGGTGCGATACAACTCCCACTGCGACGTTCCGATAACGTTTTCAATATGAATATTAAAATTATTTTAAACAAATGAATGTTTTTGTGTAATGAAAAGACTATTTTTTGAGTCATAATGAGGCGATTGATGTGGATGCCGCCACACACTCTGTGGCGGCATCCACATCAATCGCCTCATGCGAACTTCTCATCACAGATCTGACGTCACACAAAGCCTGCATCGTGCAATTAGTTTACCGCGCGAACAGCATATATATAACTTCCCCGACATCAAACGTTGGGCAGTTGGAAAGGCAGGAGGAATCTTCCTTTTCTATGGAGGATGAGTGAACTTTACACCCTGTTTCTTATTCAAATTCAAAAGTAATTTATTCAAACTAGGCTGAAAATCAGCACTTTTCGAACGTCAAAATTACATAAGACAGTCCCCCAAAAACGCCCGCCCTTCACCACTTCCTGGTGCTTTATCTGGGAAGAAAAAGTGGCGCAACAAACTCCCCAGCTGCACAGCTGTCTGAATAGTTAGAAAAACTTGATTCTATACAATAGTACTTATGCAAAATAATTTACTTTTCGCAACACAAAACATAAAATTAAATTATTTTCTATATGTCACCTAGCACACGCCAATATACCAACAAAAAAAAGTAAAAAGAACTTAATAACCGAATGAAAGCCTCCAGGCATAAAGGGCGTGCCCGTTTACATATAGCTATTAAAGCTGTAACTCGGAAATCACAAATGATAAACTAGCGAACCATATTATGTCTAGGCTCTTGCTACAGGTATCCTATGGACTTTTAATGGGAAATATTTTACTGATCCTCTAAAAACTTGTTGACCTCCTAATGATGGACCCTTCTTTGATTAGTGAACCCCTATAAACTTTTTGCGATTCTACCGATCACACTTTGTTTTAATAACAGCCTCTTTTTTACTTTCTAACGTTTTTTCACAGTTGATCGCAGAACTAAGCTATGGTACCCTCGACCAAACGGGTTAGGTTAGGTTGCAATAGTGACCAACCACGCGCGAGCCGAATCGGTCGCAGTGACTAAGCTAGGACGTAAGTTTAAAACTGTGACCAACCTCGCGCGAGCGGTACCGCGGCAGCAGCCGACGAGCGCTACATTCAAGTTGTTCGAAGTTACTTAGCTATTAAGTATTTTTAGGTTCCCAAAATAAGATTTTTGAGGTTCACAAAAAGCTGTGCATTCATATTAGATAATAAGAGGTTTCAATAATATTTTTACGGATGAAAAATGGGATAAGAAGTTCAATTAAATACATGCCCTTTTAATGTCACCAGATTGAATTTTGAATTTTAGCCTTTTTCCAGACGAAGGTAATCCAATCCATTGTGAATTTCCAAAAGGAAATTAATCCATGCCACAGATTAGTACAGATGGGTCACTCCGCAAAATCTATCTATTATTATTATTTATATTATTATATATATAAAAATGAATCCCTATTTCCCTTGCTGACGCCATAACTTGAGAACGACTGCACTAAATTGGATAATTCTTTTTTTGTTGCGTTCGTTATTCTCAGGACAAGGTTTGTAGTATTGGTAAAAGGTAGGTAGGTAGGGTAGGTAGGTATGTAGGTGGGTTGAAAGTTATATAAGTAGGTAGGTAGGGTAGGTAGATATGTAAGGTAAATAAGTAGGTAGGTAAGGTAAGTAGGTAGACTAGGGTAGGTAGGTAGGTAAGATAAGTAGGTAGAGTAGGGTAGTTAGATAGGTAGGTGCGCCGTAGATAAGTACTTTGTGCTACCCGTGCAAAGCCGGGGCGGGAGCTAGTCATTTAAATAAAAAGCGACTCTTACTACGACTCAATAAAATGCAATTCTGGTCGCACAGCGCTAATTACCTACAGATATTTCACCTAGAAGTTGCCTCTCTTACTATCGCGCAACTCTTATATCTTCTGACTACGTTACGCCCACTAAATTCGACAACTCGAGCCCGCCGCATACCTACTTGTAGCTTCATACCTAAAATGCGAAGTGACCCATTTGTATTCATATGTGTCCAAGCCAGGGTTTGTAGCGGAATAAATGCCCTACGACATGACATTGATTTTACTTTCTATGACCAATTCCTCGCACACTGACTTATTAATTGTGGAATCTTAGGAGGATCGTCTACTTTTACAATGTTTGTAAATATGTGAGCACCATGTATCTATCACATAATTAGTTTATCTGTTGTTGCTTCATTTTTAATTCTTAATTCTTTTTACCTATTGTGGTATAATAATTTTATTCTAGGTGCATCGTCCTCACATATAATTATGTAACTAATGTACTTATACAAAATATTGTAAAACATTTTAAAAGAGTAACGGTGGAGTTTCTTGCCCATTCTTCTCCATACGAAAACTACCTTTTGGAAGGGGCAACTAGAATCAATTTTTTTTTTTTTTTGTAAATTTTTGACGTTCAAAAGTGCCTTATACGGGCCTACTTGAAATAAATGATTTGACTTTGACTTTGACTTTACAAAACTACTTCCTCTTCCTAAATAACCAGAAAACGTGTGGAAAAAAGCTATTTCAATGTCCATGACTTAAACACATTCCTATTACGACCAAACCCAGGAAATTCAAAGCTCACCAACTCCAAAGGTTTTTTATCCTCTCTTACAATTAAACAAACAGCGCCATCCCTTTAATTAACTCCATCAAATTACCCTTTTTTTAATTCCCATTTCCCGGTATTTATCCTTTAAGGATAATGATAGGGTTGCCATGAGTATCTTGGGTGAGCTATATGCTGGGTTTAGGGCGGTCCCTTGCTCCCTATTCAAAGGGTTCAAAGTTTATAAAAAACAGTTCTATTTTACGCTTAACTTTAATCTTACTCGTTACGGGCTATTTATTTTTGTCAAATGAATGTGATCTTATTTATTTCTAAAGTATGGATGGTGGGAGGAAGAAGTCAATGTCCTTTGTCCATACTATGGACGCATCAAATCATTACCGCGTAAGTTTTCTTTCAAGAACCCATGTGGATAGCAAGCCCATCTTTTGCGCAAAAAAAAACAGTTTATTTTTTATAAAACCCCACTCGCCTGGCAGGCAATACAGCTGTATAGTTTCATTTTATATCCACCCTTAAATTCCCCACGGAAATTCGCCGATAAAATATTGTAAATATCTCCCCGACTTCCGATTACAGGAATAAAAGTTGCCTTCGCATCAATCAAACTGATTACAGCGTTATATTACGGACAGACTACAGGCCACGAAGCGATCGCAAGGTTGGTGCATGCCAGGCCAATTTCATTATGCAAATACATATGAAATGTACGCGAAACACGGAGCATATAGCGACTTAATTGATGAGCAAATTTACATGCTAATAAAACGTTGTAGCACAGGGTGGATGGAGCAGAAGGTTGATTTACTCTGCGCATATGCAAGCATATTATCTCACAATGCAATAATGATAAATGCCACAGATTTTTTTCTTGACACGGTGTCGACTTCACCACTGCTGTGCTGGACATAGTCGATAGTGTGCGTTGGTTCAAGCAAGATGAGGCTGGAACAGGAGTGTGGGAATTGCCACACCTGTGCCAGCCTCATCCGGGTTCTACCCACAATAGCAACAGCTGGTGAAGTCTCAGTCTATTCTAAAATAAATAGTGCAAACAAAATACAACAAAAACATGAGTGCTCTAGTCTATTTCCATAGATGTCGCTAAACTAAAATCAGCCCATATCGGTTCATAGCTAGATATTTTCTCTCCACTGAGAAGCCATTCCAATCTTATACTCGGCTACTTTCGTCTTGCCTGCCCTGCACACGCGTCGTATCTCTGTTTGAAATAATATACAATCAGCCTCTGCAGTTTGCCGTGTTATAGGTATTTCATACAACTGTCAAAGAATGAGAGTTGTGATTCGAATATACGAACAGCTTAAGTAGGTAGTTGATTTACTTAGCAATAAATTTCCGTGACTTTACCTTCTGCACATAAATCTACCCAATAACGTTACGTGGTATCGTAGATTCTGTGTAATTGCAACGAAAACCTGATAATGGTGTCTGATAAGAGAGACACGGAGCTTGATTCTGTGAGGGTATAATTAAGCGCACAATGGTTAATGACGTTGCATGTATGCGGAGTCATTAAAAATTTAACTTTTTCCCTGGAATCGCTTTTGAAATTCGTTTTCATAAAATTCGGAAATGGTTTGCCTGTGGGCTTCTGGGAGTTTATATTTCGTGTGCTTTAAGGGAATACTTTTGATGTAACTCATAAATAGGAAAAATTAAGAAAGAAAATTCTACTTTCTTTCTTAAATTTTACTATTTATTAAGAAACGTTAAGCCACTTAATTGCCTTTCAATACATTTTTGACTTCAATTCTATATTTTGAATTCATCATCTCTCCATGACCCAGCACATTGAAGATGTTACAGCAACACATTCACAATCATCATTCATCTGAAAGACGTCCGCTGCAGCACTCACCATAACAAGTCTGGTGCTTCTCACATCCAGCCTTGCAAATGAAGTATAAGTTTTCTTCTCTCTCTCTCTCTCTTCTTCAACCCGTATTTACCTAATGCTGAGTGTAACTCTCCTCCAGTGCTCACCACTTTACCAGGACTTAGACCTCCCGCGTCCTACTCTCGCCTGCTACTCTGACCAGGTTGTCGGTCCACCTAGCTCGTGGCCATGACTAGTTCTGGGTCTCCACTCCAACTCTTTCTAACCCCATCTACCATCCAATGTGCGGCACACATGTTGCCTGCTCGTTTCCTACTTCTCCGTTTTGACTTTTATTCATCATTATCATCATCATTGGTAGTCTTGTTACATCAAACAAGCATATTACAAATTAGAGGATTATGTCCAAAATAAGAATGCTTGGAAACATGCTGGTCCTGCTCCATAGGACAATTTAGAGTCTAGGCAAAATCAAACTGGTTGCTAATTTAATTGTATAATATTATTTTTATAAGATTGATTTTACATTCTGTGATTACTTGAACTCACACACTGACTTATTAGTATTACTCGTACTTGTTAAAATGTTAGGAATATCGTATAATTTTACAATGTTTGTAAATATGTGAGCACCATGTATCTATCACATAATTAATTTAACTGTCATTGCTTTTGTTTCATTCTTTTTACCTATCGTAGTATAGTAATCTTATTCTAGGTGCATCGTCTTCACATATAATTAATGTATACAAGATATTGAGAAAACATTTTAAAAGAGTAACGGTGGTGTTTCTTGCCCAATCTTCTCCATACGAAAACTACCCTTTAGAAGGGGTAACTAGAATCAATTCTGTTTTTTGTAAATTTTGACGTTCCACAGTGCCTTTTATGTGACTAATTGAAATAAATTATTTGACTTTGACTTTGAACCACTGCTGAGTAAAGGCCTAAAACCTTTCTTACATTTAATTAATTAACGTCTTACAAGAAACCACCGTATCTAACCCGGCGTTAACTCAAAGATAACAAGAAATCAAACAAACACAGCTAACTATACTTACAGACAAGATTAAACAGATTTACTCTATAGAAACTAAGGATTTAACTAAGACTCGCTTGATTCTAACCGGCGTTCAAGTTCTTCGGTAAATGAAGTGCAAATTGTTTGTGAACTACGTTTGTTTCTTCTGATCGATACCGCTGAATTCAGCGTTTGTTCCGCTTAATTGTTAGAGAAGTGGACTGGGATTGGAAGTTTAGTGAGCAGTGAAAGATACCTACGATACATAAAAAAAAACACTTTCGATAAAATAATGGTTGAAAAAAAGAGGAAATTATTATAATTACCGTTTTTTTGTCCATGCAATTTTTAAATAACGACGTTGAGTTACAAAGAATTTCCACAGAAAATCTTCATTCTTCATAGGAATTAGTTTAGATAAAATCTCAAGCTAAACCTTTAATGCTAATTAACTTAAACTTAACAAAAACTAACTTCTTTAAAGTCATGATGAGAACACCAGTATTACAATTTTAATTTTCTTCACAAACCTTTTTCTACTTAACTTAAACGTTAGTAATTAAGGCTTGGTATAAAACTACCATCCCAAAGAGTATAAATTAAATTAAACATCTAAAATTATTTCATTCACTGCTGTTAAAATTATATTAACGCCGCTCAAAACTTTGCATATAAAGTGAAAAGTTTTTAATGCTTGGTATTATAATTAATAAACGTACACACTTCTGCTGCCAGGCTTGTTAGAGGAGCTTCAGTTTCAATTTTAAACAATAATTAATTATGCAAACATTTACAGAACTCAATAAGTTTAAAATGAATGTCTTTTTCAACCGCATTTTATAAAATAAACCAACGATTGAAAATCTTGCAAGCAAGATAAGATTTTAAAACTTTCGACTCCACCCACTTTTCATAGAACTCATACACTATGCCGCCATACATATTGGAAGTTAATCCTCCGGGAGGGTTACCGGCATTACATTTGCGCTAAAGTTAACCACTGCGGACGGTCAACGGCATTAGGTTTAAAACCGTATAATAAAACCGTGGCCGTTTTGCGTGGATGTGACGTATATTTTCCCTAAACTTGTTTCTTTTTTAACTTTGTGTTCTTTTTTTGCGTCATGTTTACCGCAAATAAACGTATTTTCTTTCTTTTTTTTTCTTTAAAACACTGTAAAACGAGGTAAAATTGTGTTTTCAGGGGGTCTTGTCACTACGAGTATACGTAGCTTCCAACCTTTTAATAAAAAATAAAAGAAGCATGGGTTTTAAAATCAACGCATATTAGAATAAATCTTGATAAAATATACATCAGATTTTATTTTCACGGTTTATAATGCTGTATTCGCTAAGAAAAACTTACATTTAAAATGAGCCCTTCTCCCGGCATCCTATATGCGACTGGGTAAACAGTCCAGGAGGGCTCCCGACACTGAACGTCTTAAGGAGAGATAGGTTGTCAATCGTTGGTTAATTTTCAGTCACAAAATTCAATAAAAGTCACTAAATACGGATGAAATCTAAGTTTTTCAATTATTGTAATACCTACACTTTTAATTTAATTACATATAGACAAACTGCTAACAAATAGTAAATTTGAGCTTTATCGAGTC